>CAHIKZ030004896.1:8942500-9287500 GCA_903632075.3 Acanthosepion pharaonis | reverse complement strand
TCAGTTTTGAAAAAATGATAATTGACTTTTAAAAGAATATCAAAGTAAGATTTTAATCTTTTTTATCAAATCGAAAAAAATGATTGAAAATTTAAAATGATTCTGTCCTTTTTTTTAACAAAAAAAAACAATATTTTTAACGAAAATTTCAGACGTGCTAGGAACGATTAAAAAGTAAAAAAAATACCCCCAAAATACTTTGATCTTTCCTCTTTAATAATAATAATATGAACATTAGACGATAAAATTTTGTTTTCGTCAAGTTCGGCGTCTTTTTCATCATGCTATGCTCTTTTGTTTACATTTTCGTGGGTGAGTTCTCCCCCTTTCATTCTCATGATGTGTCTTAATCGTGTTTTCAAATTGATTTTATTAAAAAAAAACTGTATTTTTCCCATTTTCGGTCCCGTTAGAACCACCACAAGGTAATTTTATGTAGTCCTGTGAAATTTTGTTGTAATCGGCTAAAAAATATAGGAAATTCGATCCAACATATAAACGTTACAGACACACACACACACACACACACACAACCTGCGTTTTATAATAAGTAATATATATATATGTGTGTGTGTGTGTGTATGTATGTGTGTGTGTATGTATGTGTATGTGTATGACTGCCATTCTTAGTTAAACTCATTATTAGAAAATTATACTTAATTATAGTGGCCTTGTGCCAGACTAAGCTTAGCTTTGTAAATATCCATCTCTATGTTATTCAACATTTATATATTGTTATATCTATTCTAGATAATAAATGCATCTTATGATTGCTGAAGAGAGAGTTACTCAACAAAACACTTGTATGAGTTAAATGTGCCTGAGGGAGATTTTAAGGACAAATCCAGAAATATGAAGTAAAACATAAAAAAGAGAATCCAATGTATTCTGTCTTGAAAATACAATTTATACTGAGATGTATGCCAACAGTCTATAGAAAATGCCATTGATTAATCTGAGAAATATAACACTTCCCCACCCCCACGAAAGAAATAGAGACCATGTTATCTTTCACAGCCAATATTTATGCAATGGTGTCTATTCAAAAGAATGTTAAGAGGTTTGATCTTGATAAAAAGCTTATCTTGCCTTGTCCTCAACTTTCTATTTGTTGCTAAAGTACATTTTTAAATGAAGCCAGTCTGAAAATGTGCTGTTTAAAACTGAGTGAGAAAAAAGGCAGATTATGAAAATTGTTTAGGCTTTAGATATTTATTAGTAAAACATGACACAAGATTTATTAATTTATTTCGAAGATTTCACATCTCTACTGTAGATGTAGAAGAACATTGTCTTAGCACACTTCTGTAAGAAAAGTCTTCCAATATATACTCAGTTTCCTTTATCTTTGTTGTAAAGATCAGCGTGCATCCTACCCTTGATACCAGTCTTGGGACTTTTTTAACATCTGAAATTAAATCTAAATAATGAACATAAATTTCATATGTGTGAATTTTATTTTTGAAGAATTTGAGGTTCAAATTATATTGATATTTTATTGTCTTGTTTGTTTTTTTTTCTCTGAAAGGAAACAATATTTGAAAAAATTACTGATAAATGTTGAAAAATAAATCGATAATAATACAGAACCTTTTCTAGAGAGAGTTACTCATCCCCAAATTTATTTTCACTGATTTCTTGAAAGATTTTATAATTTTAGCTTAAAAGCCTCAATGTTTCATCTGTCTTTGCAACTGTTAATACATTTACTCTTTATTGAAAATTTTTTCATTGACCATATATATTGGCTGGTTGCCACTGGATGTTGCATGCTTGTCTGTATAAAATGTGCCAGTCAAACTGCCCTTGGCTCATTCCACCAGGGTCATTGGCTATTTGATGCAATGGCATGCAGGTCATTCAATAATAACAATAATTCTCTTCTACTGCAGAAACTATTTCTTCATGGTTAAGTGAACACTGAATCAGGTTTGTGATAACTGGTCAGTTTGCCTCTTCAGATTTTGAGCCATCAAATTTTGGTCAATAACATCTTTACAATGCCCTGAACATTTGGGGTCTTTCTTGTTCCTTCTTCTTCATTCTTTCTCTTCTTTTTCTTTCTTTACTTTTTTCCTTTTTCTTCATTCTTTCTCTTCTTTTTCTTTCTTTACTTTTTCCTTTTTCTTCATTCTTTCTCTTCTTTTTCTTTCTTCTTCTCCTTCCTTCTATTACTATTTCTCTTACAGCAACAGCAAAACAACACCATTCTCTCTCTATTGATACTTGTTATTGTCTTCCTCTGCTGTTTCTTTTTTCTTTAACAACTATAACAAGTATTATTTCTGCTGTATTTACTAAACTACTGCCAGGATCACAACTTGCTAAAAGTACCTACTATTCCTAAATGGTCACCCATCGAAGTACTAATCAAATTTGACATTACTTAACTTTTGGTGACTAAGCAAGGACTCATGCTCTCAGCAACTTTTGACAATAAACTCTGTTATATATTGTAGTGAATCTCCTGGAAGGTGGGGGCATGATATAATATGACCTACATGACCAAATAAGGATGAGTCAATGGAGGCCCACTAACATTTTAAAAATAAAAGATATGAAATCTGACATATCAACAAGAGGACAATAAACGGCAAACTTAATATTAATACAAAATTTATTTACATCGTATACAAAGGAACATGAACAAACAAAGAACCAAGTAATGGAGGCAGAATTAAGTAAATGGAGAAATACAGACCGGCAAGAAGATCTAGATAATATATCTGTGACTAAATGTTAAAAGTAGAGTCCATGTAAGTTAAGTTGGCCTGTAAGTCTATAGTTCGAAAGTTCAGTTCACATGTCTGGTGAAAGTGTTGAAAAGTTCCTAGTTAAGTCCAATGAAGAACCTTCCGTAGTATTTTAACTGAAGTGTACAAAATAATATGCATAGACTAATAAGATAATTCTGTATTGCTTCAGTTAAAAGAGATCACTATTAACCTTTGGTAATTTTAGTTTTTCAAATGCCCTTTCAATTTGGTAATTAAAGATTGTGCAGAAGAGAATGAATGAGCAAGAGAGAGAACTTATCTTCAGAAATTGTTTAAACACTGACACAGGTGGTCGTTAAGTTCAATGTCCATTTACTTGCTATTTATAGAATTTATATTATAATTATTTGCAAATAAATAAAAAGCACTATTCTGTAATTAACCAAACTCCAGCTACATTTAAAATATAAAGTTAACTCGTAACTCAATTTCCTCATCAGCAGGTGTCTAGTGTTAAATAATTTTCAAACATAAATGATTACAATTTAGAAAGAAATGTTTGAAGAGGGAATAAGAAATGAAAAGATAATTTTTGCTTAAAATGTTGATACATAAAATATTGTTTTTGAAAAAGTATTTCCATATAAAATTAAGTAATATAAATAATTTCTTTTACTTTTTAATTTGTCTCTGCATTTCTTTTCCTTTGTCATTATTGATACATATTTTATTCTCATGTTTTATTAGAAACATACAAATAAATATATAAAACTTAGATCATTACTATTGGGTTGAGCATGACCGTAGATCCCACATTATTATGGTTTACAAATGGAACTAGAAATTGCTTTAATCTTCAAGTTTGAGTATTTTGCAGTGTTGCTCTAACAAAAATCTTGTCATGATGTACATTTTTTGGTGTGTTACAGAGACACACCCAAAAAGAGAAATCAGATCATTATAAAGGAGGTACAAGAAATTCTCATTTCCTGAAATAGAAATTTAGCATAGATTTTTTGTTGATATTTTTGAATTCAGTATGGAAATGTATTTATCTGCTTTTGTAGGGACAAAAGCTCTTTCCAAATGAAATGTGTACATAAAAATTTTCTGTTTTTTTTTTAGATGTTTAGGTTAAATGAATTTATAAACATTTTCCTAATAAGTTGTGTACATACAACACAATTTATATTTGCTATTACTTTTATATAGTTTTTATATATATATATATATATATATATATATATATATATATATATATATATATAAAAATGCCTGTGTTAAGTCATCTCTGCTATATTCATGTGAGACATAGGTAATCTATTGCAGATATCTGAAGATACTGTAAAGTTTTCATCAATGCTTCCTTCAGTCTTTGGTTGAAAACCACTGGATGTCTCACACCCCTGATACTATTCTACAAAGAGTCAACTGTAGAAGCACTTAAACACAAGCACAGATTGTGATGGACAGACCATGTTGTCTGTATGGTGGATGACAGAATTCCAAAACAAATAATGGATGGAGAATTGGAAATGGGAAAAAGGCCGCAACACAAGCCCAAACTTTGTTACAAAGATTTCCTTAAAGAATCACTATACAAGTACAATATTGATCTGGATAACAACTGAGAGACCCTTTCTTGGAGAGCTGTTATTGCTGAACTTCTATGAGGCATCACAAAAATATGCAGAACTGAAGATAGGGCTTCAGAAGGGACCCCTGAATTGCCATGAGTTGTCAACCTGGCCATGTGCCTAATGCAATTGGATATGTCTGTCAAGGGAAGGTCTACTCAGTCACCAGAAATCACACCAACAGTCTATCGTATATGATGATTTTCTAATGGTATGCTTCGAATGCCTGACCTGAGCTAGTGTGCAAGTCCAGGTCAGGCCAGACAAGTCATATGAAAAGGCACATTGAAAGTGACGATGATCAAAGTTCCACCACCCGGAGATGATTTGATATGCCACATATATGAGAAGAAATGCAGATTGATGGCTGGCTTTATGAACCACTGTCATTCACACAACAGATGAAGAGTTTAACTGATGGGCTGGACATGTCAGTGATGGTCATACACACTTTGTGAGTCAACAGCCACTATATATATATATATATATATATATATATATATATATAAGATATTGAATGAATAGAAACATTTAGGTTTCATTTTAATTAAAGCCACATCAGAAAATGAGATATAGAGTAAGAAGAAGAAAGAAATCATGGTATTTTTACTTTCTTTTGGTTTCAATTTTGCTGAATTTAATGAGAGACAACACGTCCCTTTGAAGTTCCAAGAAATTATCAGATCCCAAGCTTAAATGAAAAATCATCAACATTGCTTTATGTGTGTAAGTGTATAATAATTTTAGCTTATCTGTGTGGGATTCAGATGTTAATGTATATTTGTAGGTGTGTGTATGTCCAGTAGACATTGTTTCATTTTTTGCATGTTGATTTGAAAATGTTTTTACGTACATACGATTTGTTTTAGATAAACATACATTAGATTCTTTAAGAATGGATTGGTGATTTAATATAATGTTTTTAATATCTATTTATAGTTAGTAATAGAGTTATTAGTAATCTGATATAATGAATATGCATACACCTGGGTTCCCCCTCACAGTAATATGATTGGCTGGTGTCAGCCATGAATATAGACTGATGTGGAGGTACAGGAACAACGCCTATTGGCTACGCCTATAGTCTTCGCCTATTGCCTACATCTATTGCCTTCCACTACGACAAGGACCAGTCCATTATGGTTACCTGCTAGATTGTCCTACTCAGTTACAGTAGTCCAAAACCACTTTGCTACTTCGAACAAATATATCCCTTTCTGGGACATATCATAATGTCTCAAAGTACTTTTGACATAAAGAATTATGTTCTTTTTTAATTAGGGAAGCATTTGTAAAATCAAAGTTGTGGTCAATTGTGTTCCTGTGTCTATTATCAGTGAGTTTGAATGGTTGTCTAACTGTAAATCTCTTATGTTTGTTGACTATTACTACAAACTCACTCAACTACAAACTGCAAATCTTCCAATTGTTTACCCCCTCAACAAGAGCTCTGAAGAAATCTTATGTGAGTGTTAACCCCTTAAGAACTATTTACTTGTTTAAAGCACTATTAGGTGTTCAGAGAAAGCTTTTATATGAACACAATTTCTTCTTTTCTTTCTCTCATATTTTGTGTATATCCCTCTACATTTTTGTGTATGTAAATAAACATTTTCTTCTATTGTTACACACTGAGCAGGTGTTTAAGTCTTTATTTTCACACCTAAAAAGAGAATTGTCCATTCTAAACTTTCAAGCCATTGTTGATTTTATCAATTCTGTCACCTTTAAACTTAACCCTTTCATGTAGGGAAGCCTGGACAAATTTCCTACACTCTTCTTCACCAAGGTATACTGGACTACATATTCTAAGGGCTCTGAGGTAGAATCCTATGATGGATCCTGATTTTATTTTTTCAGTATAGTGGGAATAGAAATTAATTAGATTGTTTTTGTTAGTTGATTTATGATAAATTCTAAAATCTAATTTGTTATTGTTATATATTAATAAGATGTTGAGGAAAGGTAGACATTTGTTTATTTCAAATTCATGTGTGAATTTGATGGCAGGTTCAACCTTATTAAGTTTTGTTATTATGTCCAATAAATTTATATTATGAGGACATAATAAAAGAATGGTTGCATCTTAGGTAAGTTGAGTTTTTAGGCATGATGTTTATATATATATATATATATATATATATATATATATATATATACATACACACACATATTGGGTATTACATCAAAATTGTCCAAATCATGTTACAGCATAATTGTCCATTCTACAAAATGTTTAATATCTAAATAAACATTAAACTAATTGAGTTTTTTTCCAGATATCAGATAAGACGTTTAGCCATATTGACACCAATTGTCATAAGGATCACTGAAAAACCATTTAAAATATTCAGCTAAAAAGAGAACAGGTTAAAATTGTTTTGTGTCAGGCCCACTGTCTTTCCATCTCAATGGTGAGAGGAAAAAGATCATTCAGGCCTTCAGTAATGGTACCAACATTCATACTCTGGCTTCCATCTTCAAAATTCATTCAAGAACTATCATGAGAATGATGAATAAGTTTAAAAATGAGGAAGACTGCATCAGGAGGTCACAACAGCAAGAGGGATCATCATTTCAACTTAGAGCTAAAGAGATCAATTAGAAAAGATCCAACTCAATCCATAAGACGTTTGGCACATGAGAGAGGTGTTTCCGTTATGACAGTCTAAAGAGCCATGAAAAAAGACTTGAAAATGAAATTGTACATGAAATGTCTGAGGCAACTTGTTATTCTAGGACAGAAAGTTAGAATGTTATAGAGGGCAAAGATCATCTTGAATAAGTTTTAAAATGATCCTAGAATAATATATATATATTTGAACTTTATTTCAATCCTTCATGCACTTCTGAACCTTACCTATGATTAATTAATGATGAACGTGTCATTTTCATTTATGATTAATTTCATCATGATTCTTCTGTTAAGCTTAGAGAGTAATTATACATTTTTATTGCTCAGAGTAGAATCCAGTAGTGTTACAAAAACCTTGGAGAATTCCATTTAGGTATCTTTAATCATTTTTAAGATGCAATGGTTAATCTAACAATTGGACAATTTTGCTGCAACATGATTTGGACAATTTTGCTGTTACACCTATATATATATATATATATATATATATATATATATATATATATATATATATATATATATATACATTAAGAATTGGACAAAGTCCGACAATTTATTAAAGACATTTTTATGTTTAACATTCTTTTTATAGATACAAGTATTTAAGTAAATGCTCTGTTTATAATAAACAGTATTAAATAACATTTACCGGCCTGAATATCTGAGAAAATTTCATAGAAAATATTCGTCTTTGACAGGATTCGAACCTGCATCCTATACGGAACCGTCATTTACGCTGACGTGCCTTATGGGACGTCCCGTTCTTTCTGAATGTAGAACCTCGATGAAATTTGTAAATGTCTCCCCTATGTTTCCAGCACTTGTCGGCTGAATCGCTTTCTGGATCTGTGGTAAAAAAGCTCAGGTCGCATAAATTGTTCCATTCTTAATTGAATAAAATGTAATGAAAACAGGACAAGAGATTCTGTCTAGTAATCGTTTATTCAATTAAGAATACTACTACTCATCTGACTTGACAGCAGAAGTATACAGCTTTTATAGCTTGGATTATCTAAGAGGAGATAATCCATATTCACAACATACTTGTATCTATAAAAAAGAATGTTAAACATAAAATGTCTTTAATATATATATATATATATATATATATATATATATATATATATATATATATATGAGATTTAAATTTAATTGTAAAAATGTAAGACAATTTGAAAAACTTTTATTTTGGCATATTTTGCCAAGCTGTAGTCATCATCAAAATGAAGTTTTTTCTGATGACGCTGATTGATTGTCAAAAGAAAAAAATTTTTAAATTGTCTTATACATATATAAACACAGGCCTAGTTACTCACACAAGCATTGTTTTAAATAAGTTATTTCAATCTTTTTATTTGAAGAGGATAATTTTTTTTTTCTTTTGATGTTCATTCTGTTTCAGTGTTCATATTTTTTTCATCTAGTTTATTTTTTGTTTAGAATCAGAAACAGTTATCAAGGGTTAATGTGTTATTGTTTTGTTTTTGTATTGGCCAAGCAGAATGAAGGCTTTTGTGTATAATTAAACAGATTACCAGTTTCTTCCCTCCTCCTTCTCCTTTAGAAATAAAGAGGAAACTGCTTACAGAAATGTGACACTGATTACTTTTACCTACTAGTGGAAACAGTAAAAGGAAAATGAAATGAATAGAGAATAGGTAGTAAGAGAATCAAGTAGAAGTATGTGTTGGGGGTGCTGGTGCTGGTGCTGGTGCTGGTGGAGATTAGTAGTTAGAGCACAACCACTATGTGGATATGGGTCTACTCTAATATAGGGAAACGTTTGGCAAACAAAAAATCTTTTTAGTTCTATCAATAAGTTCATAGCCTAATGATAAAAAAGCATTTATTTTTCACCTTCCTCATTAACACACTTAATTCAGCTGCTACTCTTAATCAAATATATATCAGACAGCGAAAATTTTAGATCAAAATTATATTATGTCAAGTTACAATCTTATTGATCCATCCATGTAAACAAAAGAAAGAACCTATTTGCTTTAGAGAGGTAAGCTTTGAGAAGGAAAAAATAGGTTAAAAGCTCACAAAAGCAAAAGAAACAAGAAAAGTGAAATATAAAAAGATACATGGTTTTGAATGAGGCAGAAAGGGAAAAGAAAGAATGAGATATGGAAATGAGGAGAAAGGAAAAGTAAAGCAATGTGATACAAAGAAAAGAGAAGAAAATGAGAAAAAGAGAAAGAAAGATGAATCAGATAACAAAATAAATTTAGGTTGTTATTGCATAATTCTGTTTGTTTAAAAATTCAAGTTAGTGTTAGACAACTATAATTGAGTTTGATAAATGTCATCTTTATACGATGATTGGATCTACAGAATGTTTTTTTTGTGGGACTTTCTTAATTTGTCATTATGAAATCCATTTGGATATGATGATCCCTGTGACTACTTTTTGATATGTAATGTAGTCATAATATAACTCCAAGAAAGGAAGACAATGGCAGTTAAGATGTATTACTTGCAAATCCAAGATAACTGGAGATGTTATTAATAAACCAGGGCTGTGGAGTCAGAACAAAACCTCTGACTCTGACTTCAACTCTGACTCTTTTTGGCACCTTCAACTCTAACTCCTCTTTATATAAGTAAATGATTATGGCCTACAAATAAAGCCTATGTATATGCTCCTAACCTGAGTAGGCCTATATTATTGTAACTGGTTCATATCTAAGAATAAAGATATTGTGGATTTTATATCATGCCTATTCAGTCTTCAATATTTTCTAACAGAATTAGAGACAAAATCTTTGAAAGGATACAGAAGAAATAATAAAAATAAAAATGCTATACTGTAAGACTTTTTGCATATATATATCCTTGCAAATAAGAAATAAGTACAGAACAAAAATAAAACAGAAGTTGAAATATAATCTTTTACAGGATGTAAAAGACATAAAAATAAAAATTCTATAATGTAAGATTTTTTTCACACATATAGTTTTGCAAATACAAAATAACTACAAAAAATAAAATGACTTTAAAAAAGAAGTTAAGATGTAAATATAACAGTAGAAGAAACAATAAAAATAAAAATTCCATAATATAAGACTTTTTGCATAAAGTGTAAATTCAACTCTAGTTATTGTTAGATCCATTGTGGCATTCACAGAGACTCGATGATCTCAAATACAATCAATCTGATAGATAAAATAATATATGCTGATTTTATGATTTGGTTATATTTTTGCCATTTTTTAGTGATTGTCAGCCAGAATTTGTACTTACTTCAATAATTCCACTTTGCGTCCAATTGCTATTATGTTACATATATATGCACTGTATACAGGCATTGTATACATATTTTATTAATGCTTTCAAAAAACATACTGCACATTCAAAATTATGGTCACTTTGATAATTAAGAAGGATAAACTTGTATTAACTGTAATTCCGCAAATATGTAATAAAAATACAAAATTCCCAGCATCCTTTTTTCTACAATGTTAGGGATATCCATGATGTAACTTTGAATTTAACGAGCCATTTATTTTTTTTATTATTGTGCAATCAGGCAACAATAGAATCTCATTCAAAAACCTTAGAAGAAAAATTCAGAGGCTGGAAAAATGAGTTTCATATTAATTTCTGGAGTGGCACAGCAGTCAGCATTTAAACAATTGTTTTTCTTCTTGCTGAAAAAAATGTCATTTTTGGACAAGATAATTACTGGAGATGAAAAATAGTTTTATCGTGAGGATCTAAAATAAAGTAAATCATGTTTAGATCCAGAACAACTTTTAACATCTCAAACTAAATGGAATCTACAAATCTAATTTCCCTGTTTTTGTTGGTTATTTTTTATTATAAATTCCAAGAACTTGTACAACTTTAAATTAAGCAAGTGACTTGTTTTAATGACACTTTGGAACAGGAAGGATTTTTTTAAAATAAAGAAGTTAACTAGTAATTCTCTGTATGACAATTTGTGCAATAAAATTGCCAATGTGATGCAGTGAATGGCCATGGAGCCATCATTGGAAGTTGTTTTTGGATCTGGTGTATTCTCCAGACCAATCAGCTCTCATCTAACTTGTTTTTCTTCCTGTCTTGTCAGCAGTTTCAACAAGTTGAAGGTACTAAAAGATTCCTTAAAGCATTCATCAAAACCGAAGCTATTCTGTTATGATGGAATGCACAATTTATTTGAAAGGTGTCAAAATCATAGAAAGCCAGGGAAAATATTTTTATGATTAATAATGATATATATTTCAATTTGAGGAATTAGTTCTTTTTGTTATAAATTTCTCATAATTTGTGTAAATTCATTTCTTCCATTTTTAAATAAAGAAATTTTCAAACAAGTGAAGTCATTTATTATGTGTGTGCGTATTTTGTTTTCCCCATAACATTTTGGCTAATCAAGTTTATGGCTCTCTTCATGTGCACTACCTGTATGAAAAGAGATGCTTTTTTTTTATATGGCACTACTATAGGAAATAGAAAATGTAAATGTTAAAAAACAAATGCTTGTAAAATAAGTTTTTCTATTTTCAGCAATATGCACATGCAGCATAGCTAGTTCCATAATTTGTAAAGTGCAGATATTTACAATTCCATCCTGTATCCCAGCTGAGAAGAATAGACCAACCAAAACATTGAACAAATGAAAAATAAATTAATTCTTTGAAAATTTCTTTGAATGATAATGACTCTTCTCAAAATTATTGACAAAATCTTAACAGTGTGGCATGTATGTTCTGTATGCAAATCTAGTCATGATCTGTTGGATTTTATATAAGTTAATATATTTTAAGAGAAATTACTTCTATTGAGAATGAGTAAAAGGAAGATTTAAACATTTTCAATGACATAAAAAGTGTATTTTAAATATTTATATAAAGTTGGACTAAATTAACTTGTAATTCATCAGATCTTAGAAAATCTTTAAACAAATCAATAAGGTGAAGAAAAAGGCCACAACTTTTGTATCAGGATTGAGAATATTGCAGTTTTTTTAAAAATTAAATCTGACCTTCAGTTTAATGAATGATGTATTCTTTGAAAAATATATCTATTTTATAAATTAAGATTTTACTAAATGAATAAAATAAAAGATAAAGAGATTGTTGAGACCATAATCAAGTAATTCAAAATAAATTTATAAAGACTATTGATTAATATGAATGTAAATGTACAAATATTTTCTTCTAATTTGTCACTGGCTGTCTATTATGTCAGTGAGCAGCTGCATTTTTTAGATTTACAGAAAGTGGGATCTGATATCTAAAGCAACAAAAATGAAAAAAAAGAAAGAAAAGAAAACGTTTCCTTCACTATATTCCTTTTCACAAAGGTAGCCTAAAATAATTGACCATTTTTGAAGGTTGATTTTCCTTTCCAGGAAAGCTTAATGGAATTGTCAGAAATAAATTGTAACCAACAAAATCATCAGAAAAATTTTCTGGCAAATAATTGCTTCCAATTTCAGAGAGTTGGCATCCCATAAATCATAGTTGCTGACATTCTTGTCCAATTGGAAGTTTTGTAAAATGTCCATTGAGTGAATCCAGAAACATCACTTTCCATTCCATTTTATTGCTTTTCTGTCCTTTCAGTCAATTTGTCTTTGAATTCTTTTTTTTTTCAATAAATGTCTTGTCCTTTTCTCATGTATATTACACAGTTTTTTTTCACTTTCTTTGTCTTATTCTTATTTCTTATTTTCTTATTTCTTCTGCTATAACATTAGCAGTGCATACAATAGGAGAAGTACATTTTTTCCTTATTTTTCTGGCCTTACACACATTTTATATCGGTTTTTTCTTACTGATTTCCTCTTTACCTTTTCTTTTGCTTCCTTAATCAGCCTTTCAGTATTTACTCCTCATTCTAATACCCTCTACTCTTTAGTTTATTTCATGTTTCTTCTCTCTTTCTTTTTTCTCCTCTTCTAAGTTTTCCATTTTAAAAATGTTTTTAAAATCTTCTTTATTTTTATTTTTCATTACATTTTCTTTTTCTAAAGATTTTCTCATTTTCTTCTTTTTTTAATTTTTTATTATCTACTCCCTTTTGTATTCTTTATTTAACTTGACTTTTACTGACTTTTGAGCATTTTCTTTTCTTCTTTCTTTTCCCTTAACTATTTACTTTCTTTGAATATTCTAGTTTCTATAAAAATCATACAAAGGGAACAATGTTTCTTCTAAAACTTGTGAAGCTGAAAAAATCCTAGCCAAAATATCAAAATAATAATCAATATCAATTATTCATTGTGATATCAACCTGATTTTCTATAAAATATCAATAATCTAAAACAATGATAAATAACTTGAGAATCTTTTTTTGTATAAATAAATTAAATAAAATAGAACATAATTCTAATGTGCTGATCTTTGGTTGTCATAAATATCCATTTTAAATCAGATTTATGAAAAGTAGAAATAAAGTAATTTTTATTCAAAATATTTTGCTTTTTTATTATATTTTTATAAAAGATTTTTCATCTTTTTTTTTATTTATGATTGCCATAAATGCAATAGTTATGTAGTTGTCTCCCTTGCCTGCTACACTCTTATTTCATAGATTTTTTTTAGTTCATTCTCATTTGATTTTGTTAGTGTGTTTATCATTTTTGGCACATACTTTTCTTATTCATATCATTTTCCTTCCCTCTATTAATCTACATTTTTTGTACTTGTTTCATTTGTTGTCAGAAAATTCTCGTTTTTATTCCTTTTATTCTTTTTTTCTCTACATTCCTTCTTTTTCAATTTTTCTCTTGTATTTTTTTTTTCATGCTAACTTCCCATCTTTTCTACTTTTCCTTTGTATTTTTGCTTTTTCACTTTATCTTTCTTACTTTCATTCTCCCACATCAAGTCACTTACTCTTCACATTTTGCTTTCTACTCTTTTTCTTTTCATTTTTATGTTTATTTATCATGTTTCTCTTTCTCTCATCCCTAATACCATTTTCCTGCCCTGCTAGCAAATGATATCTCCAAAAGCACATAAAGAATCATCTTTACCTGACCATACCATTTCCTTGCCACCCACAAAGGCAGTTCAGCATTTTTTGAGCCTTATCTCAAGATCCTGCTTCAGTAATTAGGAAAGGTTCAAGCTGTTTCTGTATACAACTTGAGCCTATCTTTGAACTTCTTGATCCTTATTATTAACTCACTGATGCAGAATTATTAAATTGTGTGCACAGGAAAACAGGATGAGTGAACATTAAAGTGTTTAGAGAGTGAGTCAGTAGGCCGACTTGCATGTAGCCATTCTTGAAGAGGATGACCCCCATTAAGATGGCTGCATAAAATTCTTGGAATATGTTTTTAATTTCAGGTGTTCATTGTGTGGCAAATGTATTTTCTGGTCTTGATGATTTGCTGCTAGAAATAAGTCAGTTGTTTTATAAGATTGGCATTTTCTTTCACTTGCAGGTGAGTTTGATATAGCAAATAGTTTTGTTTATCTGTGCAATTGACCCCCATCTACCTGTGCATGCTTGTGAGAAGGAATGAGAGAGTAAAGAAAAAATACTAAAAATATATGATAAGAAAGATATTTTGATGTAAAGATGGATGCGTGCATATATATGTGGGTGATAAAAAGGGAAAGAGATTTCTTTCTTTGTAATTAAATGTGAAAAGCTTAAAACAAATCATTGATATTTTTCCAAAACTTTCTCTGTATTCTTAGGTGCCTAATATAAGGTGGAGTCCTAATAATTTGGAGAGTCAGAAAATCATTGAAAGGGTCAAAAAGTGTAAAAGTTTTAATAAGCTCAGAGCAAGTGTGGGTGTTTGAAAATCTCATAAAAAATTATAAATGTCTCCACTCATCTATTAGATATCAAAGTGTACATTTAATAAATGCTTCATAAAACTTGGCATAATTTTGTTTGACTTATGCAGCAACATTGTGCAACATTAGAATGTTTAAGCCACTTGACATGATGAGCATTAAAATCATCAAGCACAAAAATATTTGCAGATGAATGTAGAAAAAACTTTTTTTTATAAAGTAAGATTGCAATAGTGTTTAAGTAAGACAAATGCATATGTCAGTGGAGTTTAAAATCTGACAATTGTTTATTTGAGTCATTTGGCATCAAAATCAAAGAACTACTTACCTAAGAAAAGTGCTTACACTTTGATGAAAAGAAACTTCAATCAGTTAAAATGCAAGCCAAAAACATTACAGAAAGTAAATGTCTTGCATATAAATTTATTTAAAAAAATATTTCTAACATGCTTAAAGGAAAAGAATAGATTACTGCAGCAGTTATTATGGCTTCAAACATTGCAAAAGGAATAAAAAAAATTGAGTGTTGACAATAAAGAGAAAGAAAGACAACAGTAATATAAATTCGTGACGGCACATTCAAATAGCCACTAATTCTATTAATCATTATTAATTTTTTATCGTAACTATTCAGGCCATGAGAACTAAATAATCTTGGTAAGACTGTTATGTAATATCAGTACTCCTATATGGCAGTGAATACTAGACAATCTATAGATGAAGAAGTGACTTGACACAACAGAGATGTGATTCTGCAGAAGGATGCTCAGAATAGTATGAACTGATCATGTGAACAATGACAAAGTTTTAGAGAAAATGGAAACAAAAAGGACATTATACTTAACATCAGGAAGAGATAGTTGAAATTTCTAGGACACATAATGAGGAAAGATGGCTTGGAAAATTTGATACTCACAGGACAGGTTGAAGGCAAGAGGGACAGGAAAACAATGCATAACATACCTAGTGAGCTTGAGTAAATGGATGGTGGAACAAGGTTTAAAAGAGATAACAAAAAAATGAATATTTATTAAGAGCTACAAAGAACAGGAAATTGTGGAGAGCTATGATTGCGCATAGGTGAAGAAACTTGAACCCACATCCTTTTGTCTTGGAAACCTTGATTATCTATATCAGCTACTCTGCTAATTGTTTTTTTAATCATTTCACCCCAAACAAGATGGGAATGCCACTAATACTCAGGGGGTTACAGGGAGTGAAAGCAAGAGAAAAGACTGGGTATAGGGAGGATTGAGAAAAAGACAAAAGATGAACAGGATTCAAGAAGATAGAAGATGGCGATTGATGTTGTATTTAAATTTTTGAAGATTATAGTTATCAGGGAAGCAAGGAAATGGAAAGGATTTCTACAGACAGGAAGTGCGAGAAAAGAAACTGTTAAAATAGAAGTGATAGCTATTTCAACAGTAAATGAGTGAGACCTTAATACCAATCTGTAAGAGCTCTATAATTGGCAGAAGATGTAATCTTAATATATGGACTTTGTTTTATCATTTCACCCTAAGCTAGGCAATAAAGCCACTAAGATGCAAGGAGTTATAGTGTATTAGAGAATATAGGAAAAAAAACAGTATTAAGAAGAGAGAACAATAAAATGATCTTATCCCTTATTTCTCTCCGGGTCATTTAGTATTTGTTATTGTTTTTAGGTACACTAGTAATCTTTTGATTTTATTTTTTTTATTTGATGAAGCATTTGTCAACTATTGTTGCATAGCCCCCAGGTGCTGGGAAGCTCTTAGGCGACTTCGTCAATTCGATAATAAAGATGCATTCTTCTCTCTCTTTTGTGGCTGGTGATTGCTAGTTGTTTTGAATCCAGAGATAAAAGAACTTCAACACAGGGAATTTTAACTTTTTATTAACATTGACATATACATTTCTACCTATCCAGTGGCTTTACTCTCCCTCCACAAGGGTATATGTTTCCAGACACAAAAATCAACATGTCCATATTGCTTGATGTGTAAGAACCAATTCCCTGAAAAACCTTTTTCTATCTATCATTCCCACACTAGTTTAGACAATCAAAATCTACTTCCCTTATTTTGTCTTGTATCTTATCCCTAAGGTCAACTTCAGGAGATACACATCCCTTTAAAAATAATAGTCTTTTAAACTATTATTTAGCACCATTATTAGTTAGGAAACTAGTGTTCTTTTCATCTTAATAGCTTTTTAGTGCATCTATTCAGACTGTCAGTTTTCTGTTATTAATAGCAATATTATCTTTAGATCTTATGGCATAAAGCATTATCAACCATTATTCATTTTTGACTAGTATTTCTTTTCATATTAATTTTAGTGGCTTTTTCACAGCTATTTAGACTGTCATCGTTAAGCTATTAGTAGTCAAATCTTATTACGTGAAACATTGCCAGCCATTATTAAGTTTCGTTTAAAATTTCTTTCATTTTGATTTTAGTTACTTTTCACCACAACTGTTAGTTTATGGCCATCAATAAACAGTACAAATTGGAAATAAAGAATAAGCTCTCAATTTATATTTTATCAACATTTTGTCTGTTTCAGTTTAAATTTCTTTAATAAGAAGTCATTATGTACATTTGGACTAATATCTTCATCTTTGTTGTTGTTATCACAATGTTTCAACCATATTGTCCTCTAGCCTTTTTCAGGTATTTGTCAATTTGGGTAACCATCAGGAAATTTTGAATTTAAAAATTATTTAATTTTAAATTTCCCTGTTTCCACTAAGTCTAAGCCTGTACTACCCAGACCAGGGATTGAACTCACAATTGCTATGTCGACAAATTCATAAACCAACACTTTAATCCACAAGAATATTTGTTTTGTTTGTTTCTAGTCTCTGTCATTTGTTTTCTCAATTGAAATCAGTTGGTTTGGCATTTCTTACATTTTCTTCATTGGTATTAGAAGAAAAAAATTCTTCTAGGAAAATGCCAGATAGAATCATTCAGCAATGTGACATCACCAAAAAGAGTTAAAGGTTACAGTTTCCATATTTGGTGATTAAAGTAAGACATATGACCAACTAAGTAGATGTTGTGAATCACATAAGCAACTAAGTATCCATTATGAATCATATGGCCAATTAAATACACATTATGTACTAATTGGTAGTTGGCCAGGGAACATGCATAAAAAGTAGACATCAGTCATTCACTTTAGTATTCAAGTACAGGTTCTTCTTTGCTGTCTTTTGAATGAGGTCAAAGATCAATGATTTGAAAACAAGAAACCTTCTCCCTTATACAACCTTTCTTTCTCTATTCAACATCCAATATTCCCAAAATAAAACACTTTCAACTTTGATCAAAGACAATTGTATTGTCTTTTACTACTATCAATATAACAAAAGATTACTGGCTGTTATACGAACAGCTGATACTCTGACACTGATCTATCTGAATTCAAATTTAGACTGACATGAAAGGTGTTTGGTATTTGGAAAATAAGTTTTGTATAATTTAAAAGATGAGGAGCTCACAGAATATTTATTTGAAAATAAATTTAACTAACTTTAAGTAATTTATTTCTGAATTTCTCGGGGGAGGAGTTATCATTATTTACATGTAAGAACAATCTCAATCTGTAGATTAAATAAAGTGTTCAGTTCGAAATTCCTGAAGGTTACTTAGATTGACAGACACCTGAAGAAGGTCAGAGGGTACAACAGCTGAAACATTGTGGTAATAACAACAAAGATAAGGACAATAGTTTCAATGTAAGTAACTTTGAGTAGTCACAAATATTATTTTAATGTTCACAAATGGGAAAATATAAGCAAATATAGTAATATTACTAAAAAAATCATAGTGTGAAACTGTTGAGATGAAAAATGACTAAATTTCAAGGTTAAATGATAGGCTAAAATTATTTACATGTTTCATTGTTACTTTGTATGTGAACATGCACATTTTATGGACCGAGTTTACCAATGCACTATCTCATCCATTGAGAATCCTAATATTGTGAAAATCTCTATAGGATGTACAAAAAATGAATTTAAATTAAGATGGAGCCAGCATTTGACTTCCTTCAATAATATTAAGAATCGTAACTTAACATCCCTATCCAAATACTATTGGCAATTAAGAGAAACAAATGAAACAACAACAGTAAAATGGAAAATAATAAAGAAAACAAGAGCTTGTAGATCTTTGGATGGCCCATGTTCTTTATGCCTACATGAAAGTTATATATTATTATGTTTCTGAAAAATAAAAACTTATTAAATCAAAGAAATGAAATAGCAGTTTTTGTAGACATCGTCTGATATACTCTTTAAAAAATAATTAATTATAAAAGATAATTCACATATTTATATCTATTATTTGATCATAAATTAAATAATTTATAAATGCATAATTAAATTCTAATATATTAATTTTACAGTATAGTCTATTAGTAAATTAAATAAAAATATAATATTTTAGATATGTATAAATAAAAATATAAGTATAAAAATATGACTTAATCATATTTGAATACACCTTTAAGAAAATCTTAAAAAGATTTTTTAAATCTTTAAAGAAATTTAAAAAGATTTAAAAAGATTTTTTAAATCTTTAAAGAAACTTTAAAAAGAAAATAAACAAAAATTTCCAAATATATTGTTGCATAAACCTTAATAAGATTGAATAAACCAGACAATAATAACTTGACAGCTTGAAAGAAAATCAATGTTGCTAGACATAAATCATAACCCCCACCCAACCATAACTGACTTTAAATTTGCCACACAAAGATACACTTGCCTTCTACACACAATACCCCCTTAATAAAAAAGGAGAATTCTCTTAACACTACAAACTTAACTTAAAAATAGAGTAAATCCAATTTTTTCATAAGTTATTCTTAGACTCGCTTGGGAATGGAACTGAGCTTTGAATTTTAAGTTAAAACTTTAAAGTTAAATTTTAAGATTTGAGCTTCAGTATTGAAACATAGCAATTACTGTGTGATGATGGAGACATATTTAAAAAAAAATAATTGTAATATATATATATATATATATATATATATATATAAAAGAGAGATTATTGTTATTCCAATGACAGAAAAGTGTATAGTTGTAAAAGAGAAAAAGCAGCAAACAATTTTGGTTATTATGTACATTTTTTTCATAGTTTATGTACGTAGTAGTAGTAGTAGTCATCCAGCATCTGAATCCATCTTAGACTGGCCAAAAAATGTTTTTTTTGGTTGAGGGGAGGAACATTTTTCAGCCAGTCCAAGACAGATTCAGATGCCACAAAAGACAATGGTAAAAAGGTTTAACATAGAAAATAATATGTTTAACTAACCATTCTTTGCCTGAGGACAGGCAGAAAATCTGAAACGTGTGTAGCAAAAGAGACAAAATAAAGTCTGAAAAATCCTCATAATATTCAAAAAAGTTTTTGGCTTTTTCTCTCTTTCAAATATATTGGGCCACTGGTATATTTCATATAGAAAAAAAATGTTAAAATTTCCCTTTTTCTCTCTGTCATGCAATGATAACCTAGGGGTAGGATCTCTGACTAATGTCAACCCCAACTTGAATCAATTGGATGTCTATCCACACTGAAGAGCTGTGATACAGTGAAACAGTCAGTCTGTGGATGACAATATATATATATATATATATATATATAAAACGTGTGTTTGTACTAAGACTGCAGTTTTTCATTCATTTTATTACAAACAATAGTGGATAGTTTAAAAAATTTAAAACTTTTTGTTTGCATTCAAGAGAGGTTATGTTTCAATCCAGTGTGCATAGATATTGTTTGAATGTTTCTGCTCAATCCTTTTGGGCCATTTTGGAGGTATTTGTCTCAAAGTATTTATTCAAATACTTTTAAAACTTGACATGGACATTATACTTTATGGTGACATCATGAGCAGGTGGATTATATTAGTTTTCTTTGCCCACTATGGTGTTGTAGTGTTTCTTTAAAATAAGTTTTGTTTCTTTGTCAATGAAATAGTCATTTATGAGTGTTAGGTGTTATGTTGTTTGTAGAATATTCTGTGGCAAAAACGGATAGGTTTCATTGATTAAATTTTACTAATGGCTATTTTATATCACTGTAGACATTTACTACAATCTAAGAAAGTTGGTCTTGATTTTTTTTTATATAAGGAGGTGCAGCTATATGAGTCAACTGTGACATCAAAGAAGGGGATTCTGTTTTCAATAATAGGTTTATTTAGATCCAGAAATGGAGAATTTTCTCGTGCAAAGCATCATTTAACAATAAAAAAAAATGCAAATAGCACAGCCTTCTCCAAACATATGGAACCTCAAAAGCGATATGGAAAATAAGAAAAAGAGCACCAGCACCTCAAAACAACCTAACCATTTTTGAGAGCAGGAAATACATGTTATTACCTTTCCAGAAGAATACAAACTCTGAAACAGAAATTCAGAGATCATTTCCAAATGCATAAATGAAAATAAATTCCTACCACGCTATCTACAACCACATCACAACTCAAAAGAATTAACAACTAATAATCCATAATCTAAATCTAATAAACTTTTTCAAATTCCAAAATTTAGAATGGAAAGAAAGTATACAAAAATAAATGAATAAATTAAAAATAAATATAAAATTAATGAATAAATAATTATACTATAAATAATATTTAGATTATTATATAATTACATTAGCTTTAAACTGAATAAAAATGAGTTAGACCAGTTTTACCTTCCTTCACTTTCCATAAGCCCCTAACACCCTACACAAAGAATAGTTACACATGATTGCTTGATGCATGAGACTGAAAGTTATCATGCAGTGTTGATTTCTATATCCACACTGTTTCTATCTATCTATCTATCTATCTATCTATCTATCTATCTATCTATCTATGTGATAGGCTGTCACCAACTTTTTTACTGTTAACTACTGGGAAATAAGGATCATTTGTGCTGGTGACCATGTTTATAGCATCTCAGAAATTATCTCTATAAGTGAGAAAATAAAAAGAGGTAATATGCATTTACTGAATGTTTATATAATGCTGATAAATTATGCTACATGAGAAATATGTCGCCTGAGAAATGAAAGAAATGAAAATACACTGATTGGTGGCGGAACTCTGCAAAACATTTATATGGGGAGGATCATCTCTTTATAGGTTTTTAAAGATTTTATAGCAAGTCCCATTTCATTTTAGTCTGGATTCTTTAAACCTTTCAATTTTTCTCTCAATCTCTCTTGTCTTTTTCTTGTCCCTTTTTCATTTAAAATCTCACTTCATTTCTTTACTCTTCCTTTTACACCATATTCATGCATTGTCTGTTTTTTCCTTTTTGACCTGACATACTTATCTCTCTTTCATTTTTTGCTCAATGGATGCATTTTAAAAAAAAGTTTTGCTCTATGGATGCAGTTTTTAAAAAATGATCACACTTTTTCCCCTCATTAATTTATAGTTTATTTTTACATATCATTTTATTTGTGTTTTATTTAATAACTTTGAAATAGTATAAGTATGCATATTATTTCCTGTTATATATAGGTTCTGCCATTGGCCATTATGAGCACATACACACATACACACACACACACCCTTGTGCAAATTAATTGAAATAAAACAAATAATTCCGTTATTATTTACTTTTTTCATTTTTTTTACAATGAATCATGACCCAGTGCACATGTTAATAGTTCATATGTCCATTCCATGAAGTCTTTCCTTGCAGATTGACAACAGATTCTTGATTGGATTTAAATTAGGAGAGTTTCCGGGCCAGTGTATAGTACTTTGATTTGCACACTGGTAACGCTTGCTAGTGTTTTCATGCATTGTTAAAATTTTTGTATGCTTCCTTGGAGTAACGTCCATCGCGGAGAATGGTCGTAGGAAAACGAATCGACAGCTGAGACAATAGTGTCTGGGCATGATTAAAATCTGATGCAATCACGGATGATGCAATATTTTTTAAGGCCAAACAAATTTCATCATACACTTTGAAAATAGATTCATATTACTGCACACCACTTTAAATGACCTAATCTGAGGAAAAATAGAAATCAATTACACCCTGTCACTCCAATTTAGGAAACTAAAGTGGTTGTTTCAATTAATTTGCACAAGGGTGTATATACAGGATAATTGAAAAGTAACTCCCCATTTTAAAATACTTATAATTTATTTATTAACTATAATTTTTACAAGAAATGGATATGAGAGGAAAACAGTTAGCATGTTGTTTTATTTAAAATTCAGTATGGGCACCAGATTCCACTAGCAGCTTCTAGGGCTGCCCAGGAATCATTTCAACTGATTTTACCAGGAACTCTTGTGGTATGGAAGATATAACTTCTTGTATTCACCCTTCAAGTTCTTCCAGAACTTTGGTTCGGTATAGTAGACTTGCTCCTTTATCCAAAACCCCAAAGAAAAAAGTCACACGGTGTTAAGTCAGGACTCCTGGCTGGGCTCTCATACATAAAATAGGGAGTTACTTTTTAATCACCCTGTAGATTTATTACTTCATACATTATTTTTAGTGGTTACCAGTATTTGAGTAGACTCTCTGTTTATTTTAAACAGTATTTATTTTGTCTATCAGCCTGTGTACTCAAGGAAATTTTTCTGGCAGGATTCGATATAAAAATGTTGGATTAAAAAATGCAATCCATTAATTCTTTAGAAGTTGCTTTGTTTATATTTTGGCTACAAAACTGAGCAGATAGTCATTTTGAGTAAAAATATGACAGAGTAAGTGTGCTTTAAAGGCAAAATAGAACCTTGCTTTATTGTGATGTTCTTCATAGCTGAATGGTAAAAGCACATCAAATCAGATGGTGATTCCACAGGCAAAGTGGGACACAAGTTTGAATTCTACCAGAAGGTACATTTTCTTTAAGCTTTTCTTGAATACACAGGCTGGTAGACAAAATAAGGCTCTATTTTGCTTTTCCTGATTGGCAACACACTCTGTGGCTGAGTTGGTCTAGAGCACTTTGGATCTAATGATAGTTTCTCCTGCCAAAGGGGTATGCAGGTTTGAATTCTGCTGAAGAGTGCATAGTTTTTCTTTAATAAGATTTCTCAAATATTTGGCTGGTACCTGAAAATAAATATACTGTTTAAGAAATAAACAGATCATCTATTCAAATATGGGTATCTACTAAAATAATGTTTAAAGAGATAACATATATATATATATATATATATATATATATATATATACAGGGTTATCAAAAAAGAATGAACCGATTTAATAAGACATTGCTTAAGTTCTCAAGCATTGTCATGGAATGAGTCAGTAACCATTCGAAAGAGGAGTTTTTAAGTTTTGAATGGCTGCCACAGGAGAACAGTATGTATGACATATCTTTGGCAACGTTCAGTTGTTTGTTTACCCCCAGAATGGTGAGTCCTCAGCAAAAGGCATTCTGTGTTCTCAAGATCACGAAAACAAATTCAGTTGTCATGGTGCAGTTTCATTTTTAAGGCAATTTGACATTAATCTGCCCTCTCCGAAGAACATTTGATGGTGGTTTAAACAGGATGACTACAAGCTTCAGAGGAACAAGTGGCAAGAATCTGGGCTGCATTTGAGGAGAGTCCACAAATCAAGCTAGCCATGAGCTTGCAATCTCTAAATCCACTATCTGGCATGGGCTAAGAAGATGCGTACATTTGAAACCTTACAGACTATGCCTCATTCGGGCACTTACCAAGACCTTGCTCTTTTTCTTAGCCCTGCAAGGTCCCCAGACCTCACCATGTGTGATTTTTTTTTCTTGTGGTGATATGTAAAAGATTGCGTTTATGTTCCACTGTAACCACTAACCTTGATGACCTTAAACAGTAGATAACAACAGTGATAAACTCAGTGGATTGTGAAAGGCTGATACGCATCTGGGAGGAATTCTCTTATGGCATTGATGTTGCCTGTGCTGCTGGTGATGGCCACATTGAACACTTGTAAGACAGAAAATAAAAGTTAATTATGAATAGAATGCTTGTGACTTGGCTGGAGTTTTCTATTGCTTTTCCTTATTAAAATATTGCATAATGAAATTGGTTCCTTCTTTTTGAATAACCCTATATATTGTTTAAAATTTGGTGTAGTTATAGAGAATATATAAATCCATAAATGCTCTACCTTCAATAATGACGGTAGCGCATTTATAGATACAGAGTGTGGGCATAGAACTCAACACTGCATTGGGATTGAAGATCCCATTAAAGTATGAAACTAACAGTTACCATGCAGTGTTCATTCCTATGTCTACTCGATCTCTCTCTCTCTCTCTATATATATATATATATATATATATATATATAGAGAGAGAGAGAGAGAAAAGAAAGGGATAGATAAAACATTATGGATATAAAAATATGTTTATCAGACCATCTACAAACACTCTTCCCCTATAAATATTTATTTTTATTTGTATGCATTTGATTCCTTATATATATATATATATATATATATATATATATATATATATATTAGTGAACATACATACTCTCAAATATAGATATTAATAATTAATTCTAATATTTTATGCAACAATAATTAAATAAACAAGATTTAACACATAATTTTGAATCATTACCACATGAATGCGAACTAAAATATTACAGGGTGTACAAATATTAAACAGATTTGTCAGAAGAAACCTCTAGAAAACTATTGAGTTTTGTATCAAAGTTTTTTTTCTGTTCTTTTGAAATTTTTAGAATGTCTGTTTGTTGGAATAGAAAGTCAAAATTAATAAGAAAACAGTTTGTGTCTTAGACTAGTAACTCTACACTATTTGTGTGTATGGTGTTTATGAACAAATAGTGAATAAATAAACTACTCTTTGTCTATCAGAAACAGCTTATAAACAGCCTGTAAATATCTGGATGTAATTTACATTATATTGTACACAAATAAATGCTAGCTTGATTATCCTTTTTGTTGACCCTTATTGTAATTATCTTTTTGTTACACATTTAATCAAACATCTTTTCTGTTTTATTTTTCAGTTCATTATTGTTGTTTGTACAGAGACAAGTTCAAGATGTTTTTTAACAAAAGTTCCAATTGTTTTTTTTATTCTATTATAAAATAAGATAGTTCCATATTTTGCACATTGGGTGTAAATTTATGCATTGGGTGTAGGGAGGCAAATATATACAAAAATTATATGATAAAAATATATGATAAAACTTATAAAAGACATGTCATTATTTTTGCATTTATTCCAGTGTAGTTATTTACCTTAAAAAGCATTATGATGCAACTATACTTTTTTATGATTTCTTTCTTTTCTCTTTTATTGTGGCTTTTTTTTTTAGATTTTCGTTAAATTATACATTTTATAATTTTGACTTATATTATTAGGATTATATTTAATGCATATACATGAGTGTATGAAATTGTGCATAAGTGTGTGTATCTGTGGCTACAGATATACTTACAGACATGCATGTTGCATGTTAACGTTGTAGACTCCCAGTAGAGTATTGGGCCACAGTTTCACCACATTAGAAGACATGCATAAGCACACAGAGACACAGATACAGTTGTATGTATACACATGAGTATGATTCACACACATATATAATACACTCATATGTTTATACTGTGTTGTTCTCTCTCTTTCTCTGTCACTGTCTTTCAAGTCTCCTGAATAGTGAATGTGAAATTCAGTGTATGGACAGTCATAAGATAAGTGAAAATATTTAATTTATTTGATTATATACATATTGTATGATTTTATTCTTTTATATGTCAGTATATAAAAGTGAGTGAGTGAGTGTGCACGCATGTATGTGTATGAGTCATTTTATGCCATGTGTCTTAATGATAGCATTTATGGTTTTCAGTATAAAGAGTTCAACTGTGAATTCATGATGAATGATGAAAGAAACTAAAATTTACTTCAGATAAAAACACATGAAAGAAGAGCATTTATCTCTTTCGATTAACTTCAGCCATTAAATCTGCCTTCACTCAATTTGTTTGCTCATTTCATACCCAAATCAGAAAAAAAAAAAAAGAAACTAAATTTATTTATTAGACTAGAAAACATTTCACATAAATTGAAAGTGGGCAAAAATGCTTTTCATGATTTTGCCTTTGGGAAGAACAGAATACTGATAAAATGCAGATATGATTTCAAACTTTTTTTTATTTTGCATGAAGTCAGTTTCATTCTTTTGGCATAATTCAACAAATAATGCCACATCTTAATTCATCATTGTGAGTTTGTCAAGCCATAAATATTATGGTTGGATTATAGAATGTAACTTTTGAGAGCAAGAATATTACATTTTCATTTTGACAATGCTTAAAAAATAAAAACCCTTTCAGAAATATACATCCCTTATGAAGGATTTGTTTGAGATCCCTAAAAATTTAAATAATTAGCAATAAAAAAATCTGGGATCACAAAACAAATAAAGATTACCAATATTTTCATCCTGAATTACAAATACAATAACAAGAATTTCTCAAAAGGATTTATACAAGGCTCTACTATATTTGATTAAAAACAAAACAATGAAAGCACCAAAAAGATATAGATATATATTTTATGAATGTGTTGTTTACTCTATTATTTTCTTTTGATGATTGTGTATACTTGGAATATTTGAAGAACTTTTGTGGTCTTGCAAATTTAAAGTTTAACATTCATTATAAATAATATATATAAAATATAATAATTGTCTGACACTTAATCAGATTCATAATTTATCTCAATCAGAAGAAGTTAAAAGAAAAGGATTAAAATAAAATTTGTAATTCATTATGTGCATAAATCTGAGTCATTTCTTTAGCTTCCTTACTTCTCACTTTTGGGGTAATTGCCAGTAACTTTTCTCCATTTTCAAAATCAGGAAAAAAAGATTTACTACTACTGCTGGGTGCTAAAAACTTCTTAGTTCAACCAGTAACAACCCCCCCCGCATTTAGATAATATATTGGGAAATGGGTAGAACCAAGATATTTTAAGCACAATATTTTATTTATTTATTTATTTTTATTATTATTATTTTTTTTTGTCATGCACAGTGTAAGTTTTTGAATACATCAAATACATTATCTGTCAAATTACAAGGACCTCAAATAGATGACACTTTCTGTTGTTATTATTATTATCAAATTTAAGGTATTATTTTTAAACTTATTATTATAATCATTAAACTTAATTATTATTAATATTATTATTATTAAACTTATGTTATTATTATTTAAGAATATTAAATTATTATGCTATTATTATTTATCTAAATGGGCTATAAATTATGACTAGTTAAATTTTCCTTTCTTTTAAATTAGTAAGACCAAATTGTAGACTCATCTGAAAGCAAATGTTCTTTTGATTTGTAATTATATATTTTCATATAGAGTTTGTAATTAATATTTGGTAAGTCTAAGATATGTTGGTACAACTACACACATGCATGAATGAGGGGTGCTGGGGATTTTTGAATTTTTTCCTATATCTACTCTGATCAAAGGAGAAAGTAATTCACTATGATGTAAATGCCTAGAGAGTGCCTTGATTTGCAAGGTCATCTACAGTAAATTTGTACCCTGACTCTTACAACATTTCGCCATTCCTGATAGATCTTCTGTTATCACAGTGTGGGATATATAACAACAAAAGTGAGGGAAACAAAAAGAAAAAAAACTCTAAGTGAATTCAGCTAGATATAATAAAAAAAAATTCTAAAATCCCCAGCATGCCCTGTTCATGCTCATGTGTAGTTGTACCAATATAACAAATGTAGTCTGAAGTCCTGAAGGATGAAATATGCCACAAGTAAACTTTTTCCACATTGTCATACAACTTCCCTTTATGTGTACGTAACCAAGTGGCTAGAACGTTCACTTTCTGACCATGAAATCTCGGTTCGAATCTTACCAAGGAGACTTCCATATGTTATTGGTCTGGAGGGGGAATGATCCCAGTGTGCATCACCTTTGGAAAGTGACTGAAAACCATAAGACGGGTTGATCCAAGCCTTGTGAGTGAAATTGAGTAGATGGAACACTTGAGGCCGTTGATGTGCTAGCATGAAGTTACAAGTCATCGTGACTGAGGGTTTGAGTGTGCTGGTGTTGTTCAGATTGTTGATCATTTCTCCCAGAAATTGTAACTAAGGTCTGCACAGCATAGTTGCAGTATAAACCAAGGTTTGGTTCCGTGGGTGTTGAACAAACACAAATGTACCTGAGTGAGAGTCTGCAATATGGATTGGCTAGCCGACCTAGTAGATGGGTATCTTCGAATACAAGTGGCCAGCTATTATTATATATATATATATATATATATATATATATATATATATATATATATATATATATTTTTTTTTTTTTTGAACAATAAAAAATATTAAAAAATTAAAATCTTTAGACACACTGGGTTGTAGATTAATATTCTTTCGTTTTTATTATTATTATTTCATTTAGATTCCTCGACTAGTTTCGGCCAACATGGCCATCATCAGGAGAAGAAATATTTCTGCTTGCTGGTAGCAGTGAACTACAGAAATGAATGTCTTGACGGAGAAAATGAACTTTTGTCTGTAGTTTTCATTTGTTTTTTTATTTTTTTATCTTTTTAACATGAATCTTTTAACATTCCTTGTGTTGGTCAAACAGTCTCTTTAAGTTGTTATTTGAGATAAGAGCTGGATGGATCCATGTTGCTCTGAATTCCCTTGGTCAGTTTGACAGTTTTATTGGTTCCTGGAGAGGGGATGTGTCTCTGTTAAGTGTGTGTGTGTGTGTGTTATTTGGTTCTTAGGGAGTGAGTGAGTATGATATGTGTAAGCGTGTATATTGCTGTGGGTGTGTGTTATCATTTGGCTCATTAGGGAATGAGTGAGTATAAAGTGTGTAAGTGTGTATGTTCGTTTGGGGGGGTGTATAAATGTGACACCTCAACACCGCCGTAAGCATGTCTGTCTTGTGTGGGTGAGAAATGTGGGTAGGTTTTGATTTGTAGGGTTATATATTAATACTGTCTATATTGTTAAATTTATGGTTAAGCCTGGCTGGATATTGCATTTTTAAACGTATCCACTTATTTTCATGGGACTCTAAAATCTTTCTAATGTTATCTGCTCTGAACTTTTCTATTCTCTCAATTATAGTGAATTTGGCATGGGTTTTGAAATCGTGTTTTTCCAGGCGGAAATGTTGTTCTACAGGTAATAATTTTTCATGGGGAGTCGACTTAATTCGATTGCGATAATTATTAATTCTGTAGTGAAAGGGCCATTCAGATTTTCCTACATATTGTTTCTGGCATAGTGTGCATTCTAGGATGTAAATTATGTTATGACTTCTACAGTTAGAATCGTGGTAGATTTTGAAAGTAGATTTAGTGACTGAGCTAGTGAATGAATTCGTGTGTTTAATATGGTTGCAGCATAAACTTCTTTTGTTTTATATATATATATATATATATATATAATATATTTCCATTTTCCTTAGTTTTGTCTTCTCATGCCTTTTTTACTAGTAATATCTCTGCCATTTTACAAAATAAATGGTTTTATTTTAATTTTATTAAGCATTCTTTAATCATATATTTTTAATGCAATTTCTTTTTATGTCATAAGTAATTACAGCTTCCTTTTCCTTAATATCTAGAAATTGCCATGGCTTCTTGAGAAAGACAGTGGAGTTATTTACATTGCCTTCTCCAGGGTTTTGAATTCAAAGTTTTCTTTCTCTTAGACTGGTTACCCTACCAAGTCTAAAGAGCCTAGTGTATTCTACTATTTTACCCATATCCTGGATACATGCTTTTTTAAGGTCTTTAGTGTAAGGTAAATGCAACAGCTTCAGATAGAATTTGAACTCAGTCTGCTGATTCCTTTTACTGTACTGATATCTGTTATGGCCCCTAAACATCTGTACAAGAACAATTATTGACTATAAATGAGAGTATAAATGCTTTCAATAGAAAAAAAGACAATTTTCTACTTATAAAAGGAATCATGTTCTACATAAATTAATTTAATAGAATAAGGTTAGATGTTAGTGTCAGTTTGTAGAATTGTAAAAACGAATTCTAATGTTGAAAGGAGTCATTAACCTAGCCAATATTGCCTCTGTTTTCAAATCTTTTGTTAGTATAATTTCTGTCACTAGCTTGAATCCTGAGAAAAAAATAGGAACATTTTTAACTTTTTTTTTCTTTCAGTAAAGAGGTTTCCTTTTTCTTCTCAGATTTTACCTGATGAAGGCTGAAGAATCTGTACATCAAGTTAACAAAAGTAAAGAAATCTGAACATCTGAATAATGCTATATTTTAAAAACATTCTTGTAAAATCTCTTGTTCAACAGTACTGTAATAAGTCAAGAAGAGAATATATAAACAACACTGTCATTTTTGCTGAGGTTTTATTGATTTAGAAAGTTAGACTTTCTTTCTATCACCAAAACAAAACATGGGTATTTACATGTGTAGATTGTGACTCATACACAGAGGCTCACATGTTACAGATAAGTGTAGTCATGCTTGTAAGCAGAGTTAGAAAAAGATCGTTTTTACTCTCTGTTGTAAATATTGCTGCTATGTGATGTTGGCCAACTGGCTTCTAAAACATTAAAATATATATCTAAATAATAAAATAACATTGCTTTGTTCAACAAACTTATAAACACCTTTTTATTGATTAAAGTCCATTATAAGTTGGCTGTATTAAAATAGGTCAGGCTAAAACCACATGAATATATACATATGTATCTTGACTCAGAAAAGCTAAGTGATATTGAGTAGTCTCGTTAGTAAATTTCGGTGTTAAGATTGTCACATTCATCCTAAAACCAGATCTTCTGATTCATGCTACACTAATTTACACTGCTGGCCAGATGTGAACACTCCAAACACCCAAAACTGAACTAAATTTCTGTCAACTGCTGCGCATAGGCTCTGTACATACCTTCTGTTTTTATTCACATACTCAAAGAAAAATAAGCAATACAAATCCAAAATCCCCCCCCCATTAGCACCCACTCCTGCCTAAAGAAACAAAATAAAAACTGGAGCCAATTTGAGCCTAAGAAAGGCCATAAAATCACATCACAGGGACATTTTAGGTGGTTGGACTTCATCTTGGCCCGAGTTCACAGATTTTGTCAGAAAGCGACCTCCCATCTCCAAGAGACAGCTTGCCAAAGGCCATTGCCCCAGTGAGTCATAACTCATCTTCCCTCTCCTTCCATATGCCTCTGCAGATGCCTTTTATAACTCCACTTATCTCCTTTTCAACAAAAGACATTTACACCAATTTATCATTTGTTGTATTTTACCTTAATGCAGTTGTTTATTTCTTTAAACCTTCATTGTTTCTTCTTTGCTCTGCCACCATATGCTTAATATAACAAGATTATACCAGGAATATGCACCATTCTTGCATGATCTGGATGGTAAAAACCCAATGAAGGTAAATATGGCATCAAATTGCAACTTGATGCTACTTCCACTCAACCCACCAGTCAATTCATTGTAGATCATTCATTGCATTTTATAGAATTACATTATCATTGACCAACACGTTATTGACATCATGGCATCAAAAGGTGGGCCTCACCTTAGTCATTAGTATTAGACTATAGAATACTGATGCTATATTGTCTGGTCAGAAAAGTCACATTTCAAGCTCTTTTGAGTCATTATATGGAGGAGACTGCATTAGGCTATTAATCCAGCCTATCATCATGATGCTGTGCATACTTTCTCTGTAATAGTGTAAGGTGTTTTCTGTTGGGATTTGCAAGGACATTAGTAAAATTGGTTTCTGTCAAGAGAGGTGAAATATATGCAGAGTTTTTGGAGATCATTCACTTTCCTTTATGCTTACAATGTTTCTTAGTGATGATGCTTTATGATAATGCAATGCTCTATTATGTTTCTTTTTATGTCTTGCAACATATCTGGAAAGATATATCCATTTAAGCACCTTAAGGACTCCGTTCCATATCACATTATTCAGGTGAAGAGAAAACTGATACATTATTGTGTAGCTGTCTTTAACTTTTATCATGAAGTTAATCATTCCTTTGGATGATTATATCCAATGGGCTAATGATTTAAACTTATGAAAATACAAAAATTTGAAATGGAGTGTGAAGACAACAGCTGTTTGGAGGATATATTTCCTGATGAGGTTTGGTGTTTTGGTTCCATAGCTACTTCAAACTTAAATTATCTTAGGTTTTCAGAAACAGAAGGAAATATATTACAAAGTTCCAGAACCAGACAGACTGCATCCTCTTGGGCATGCAAATCATATTATAAGGCACACAACTGAAATTCTTCAAGTTTTTTTCTGTTATGTAAAGTTTCTACTCACATATTTGAAAACATTGTCACATAGTTTTAATAAACCTTAAAATACAAATGATATATATATATATATATATATATATATATATATATATACATATATGTGTGTGTGTGTGTGTGTGTGTGTGTGTGTGTGTGTGTGTGTGAGAACAAAGAGAACATTTAATTTAATCAAATTATTTGCTTGGTATAAACCCAGATTGATAAAAACATGCTTTTATTTTTAATCAAGCAAGGTGATAAAGGCACTAAGGATTTTTTTTTTTAATTTTTCACCCTCAGCAAGGTGGGAATGTTACTATTGCGCAAGGTGTTACACAGAGTGAAAGTGATAGAAAAGACTGTATAGGGAGGACTGAGGAAAGGATAAAAGATGAACAAGATTCAAGAAGATAGATGATAATTGATGTTGCATTTAAATTTTTGAATTATCAGGGAATTTTGGAAAATAGTCACAAAGTTTAAACATCAATATCTCAGTTGTTTTTTCACCTACAAAGCTAAATTATGTACCATTTTAATGTATTTGGATAGATCTAAATTGTGATTTATTTGTTTTTGTTTAAAGGTCAAATAAGATAATTTGAATTTGACTTTAACATTTGACCATTAATTTCTCAAAAATCAGTTCCTTAATTTTTTTAAAATTTGATAACAAATATGGCAAGATATGTACAGGATTTTGTGGTGGACTTTTGACTGTGGCTGGTGTTACAGGGGTTTTACTGAGTTGGGACAAATTCAGAATGGCTGATTTGTGCATCTGCCACTATATGCTAATATTTCCATATCTCCCAATAGGTCAAGTTGTATATCTTTAGTAAGCTCTTTCTCAGAACTATGTTCATAAGTTCAACAGAATTTGTATTATTTGTGGTTGACCAATTTGGTGGAAAATAAACAACCTTATTTTTGGTTTTGTTTACATTTTTATTATAGAACAAATAGATTTTTATATGAAAAAGTGGGATAAAGAAAATAATTACTTAAAAATGTGTCATGAATGAATGTTAAGATGATATAAAATATGAAAATATGCAACAAATGATGTTAATGGTTAACAACTTTTTGTTGACATTTGATATGGTACACTAAATAAATGTACAAAACAATCATTTCTTTATTTTTCGCTTATATATATATATATATATATATATATATATAAACAAAAACTAAATATATAGTTACAAGTAAACTCATGATTTCTACAATTGCAAACTCATTATTTCTACAATATTTCTGTCTAATATGATCACTATTTCATTTTTAACTTTTTGGTAAGTCAAAATATGTGCTGTCGTAAAAGTAACAAAAATGTTGTTGTATTTCTGTGAAAAAAATAACCTCAACATGACCTTAAAATGGCACCTATAAGCTTGGTCCTCTGAAACAAGTCACTTACTCCCCATTGTTCAGTTTCCACTAAACTGATCAACACTTAACCACAAATAACAGAAATTGTTGATTTTAGTTCTTATGTGAATAAAATCAGCATTGAAAGAGCTTTTTAAAGATATACAACTTGACCATATTGGGAAATATCAAAATGTTAGCATATAATGACAATTACTAAAATCTGCCATTTTGAATTTGGCCCAAACTCAGTAAAACCCTTATAACTCAGGCCATAGTCAAAAGTCCACAAAATTTTGTGCATATCTTGCCATAATTCTTGTCAAATTAAAGAACCTTTTGAGAAAATTCAGGTTCAAATTATCTTATTTGTCCTTTAAACAATAACAAAAAAAAAAAAAATAAATAGATCACCTTTTAGATCTATCCAAGTACTTTAAAATAGTATATAATTTAGTTTTGTAAGTGAAAAAAAAAAAAACCAACTGAGATATTGATATGTGAATTTTGTGACTATTTACCAAAATTCACCTTTTTGCCAAGGGTCATATCTTGGGAAGCCTCTGACCTAAAGATGTAAAATATGTATCATTCAATTCCTATCATGAAGCTCTATAAGTGTAACAAATTTGAAAATAATCTGTGTCGGTAATGGTTAGACCCTTGTTCGTTTGACACAAAATGACTCTGTTACTGTTATTAGATACAAGAATATTTTGTATTTACCAATTGAAAATATTTAGATTAATATTGTGTAGATGTTATACCGACAAAAGATACATATAAGCGTTTTCTTTGTGTACTAATATGATTTAAATTATTATTTTTATATTCTGATGGCTTTGGAATTTATATAAAATAAACATTGGATCCAAAGTTTATTACATCTGTACAACACTATCAAGAATAATATATAAATATGTCTAATTTCACATACATGCAGGAGTTTTTTTCCAAAACATATGCAGCCATTTAGTATTATTAAAACATAGCCTGTTTAGGGAAAAGATGACTTAGTCTACTGAAAAATACTCCAATTGAAATCTCACACATTTCAGCATTTGTTCCACTTACGACAACAGTCTGCAAAGTTGTTTTTCAAACAACCATCAGTTGACTTGTCATGCTTTTTATAATCTTGTCAATGGCATTTCAATGGTAATTTTAGCTTTGAGAAAAGCCAGAGGTCACCAAGAGCCAAGTCAGAATGATAGGGAGGCTGACTGACCTGGATGATGTAATGTTTTGCCAAAAAACATAACATAAGAGTTTACTCATATTTTGAATGTAATGGTCACTTAGTGGCATCTCACTGCCAAATGATGAAACCTCATAGGAGAGTATCTGTTCATACATGTGTGCAAAGGCCTTTTCTGATTGGTAGCCAAGTTATATCAAAGTTCTACAGTCAGTTTTCAAGGTATTCAAAATAGATATATTTAGTCGTCCTGGTTTGATGATAAACTACATCTGTGTCCTGGGTAAGATGATAAACTATGTCTAACAGCAATTTTTGAAAAAAAATATTACCAGCAATTGATTTTTGGAGAAAATATATTAGCAGAAATAAATTTTTTGAAAGAAAAGAATATTACCAGCAATACATTTTTGAAAAAAAATATATTACCTGCAATGAAAATGTTGTTGACACTAAATAACCCATTGAGGTTGAATATGTCATAAAACAAACCAAACCAAACGATATATTTAGGATAAACCTCTTCCATCTTTGTATGTAAACCCAGTTTGATGATTAAGCAAAATAATTCTCTCTATAAAAGTATTCATTTTTATTGAAAGACATGCTTGCTATAAAAAATTTTAAATTACACATTTTTTAAAGACCACATTCATCATTTTTGTGCAAAATATACAAATTTTATTCCCTAAATCTAAGTTCTTGTGTCAAACAAAATCTTAGCTAGTAGGAATAGCAAGTCATAATAGATGCAAAATTACAAATAAGACTCCACCATTGCATAAAGTTTTAAGAGGAAAACACATTTATTACACAATTATGAAAAAGGTACAAATACAAAATTTGCATGAAAATTTCCTTTTGTGCTCCTATTAAGGCAGGATAACAAAGATTATCATAAAAAAATGGAAAAAATTACAGTTTGGGAAAAGACAAGGATTTTGAAAAAAGACAAAAAGAGAAAAGAATTCAAGAAGGCAGAAAACAAACCTTTGAGAAAAAATGAAAACACCTACTTCTACTTGCCCCCATAAGCGTCTCTGGGACAGATAGTAATTTTTGAAAAATCCCTTTTAAATTCACAGTTCATGATTGGAAAAATTTCTTAGGATTCTTTTTGTTCTTAGTTGTTCAACTACAGGAGAATTTTTACTTGAACTTCAAAATTCTTTAGTGTCTCTGCAGCTGGCTGGTAACTTGGTGCCTTCTTGATATTCGCTTCTTGATTTTAAAAGCCTTCTTGCTCATTGATGATGATTTTCCCTGTTCCTTTCCTGTCAAAGAGTCTACTTGCATCTACTGACCTGAGCTCTAAATATCTGGAAAATTAGGCTCACAAGACCCCGCTCCCCACATTTGGGTTGTTGCTAAAGCTTGAGACCACATCTCTTATTGGTCAGTATGTATGAAAAACTAATTTTCCATAAACTGGAAATGGATCATTCACAAATTTTGGTGGGTTTTAACTGCTGAGTGGAAAAAGATATACCAGTGTAACAATTTTTAACACAAACCATCTGCCCTTCATAAAAATAGACTTTTCTCAAAAAAACAACTTTGATGATTAAAAATTTATTCAAGGCTAACATTTTTAAAGTAGTAAAAATGAAATTTTATATACATCTGTAAAAGGATTACCAGGCATATGCATGTATATGAAAATATGTATGTGTGCACGCACATATACACATATGCATACACACACACATACGTGCACACACATACGTGCACACACATACGTGCACACATGCACACACATACACACACACATACACACTCACATGAATACAAACAGACCACTACAAATACCATAAACTGTGGCATACAAGTCAAATTTTCAAACCTAAAATAATCTGTCTAAAACGGGGGGGGTGATTCATTTGGCAGATATCAAATGCAAATCATTATCACTATGAGTTGTAAACAAGTGGGACAGCACTCTTAACAATTATTGTAAACCACTTACATATACCTCCAGTAGGCTGATACAAATACGTCCTACTAAAATTTGTGTTTTGTGAACATATTTGGCCTATTAACACAGAAATTAATATAAAATAATAAAATAGTAACACAAATTCAGTAGAAAGCAAAAGCACACATTGCATCCAACAGCTGATAATCTATGGTATTAATCTTTTATAAGAGTTGATGTTGACTTTAATATGTTCATCAGTAAACCTGATGAATATTAAATGTTTGCTAACTTATACCAATACAATATATTGTACCTACCAATGTGTGTTTTAGGTTGTTTGCTATACAGCACATATACAAAGATATTATGGTTAGTGTCTCAATATATAGGTAAGTGGTGTGACTGTATGTAGTTTGGGCACAGCTTATCATATAGTGTAGCTTAACTTCATTTACTGATAGGGTTAAGTTTTGGGCCACTGTTAGCCTACTACTGGGGGTTGTCCTATATGGTAGTTATAAGTTTGTAGTACCTATAAATTATGAAGCAAGTTTGAACACATTGACTCCTACTGCCATTTTCAAATGTTTTCATAATTAAATAAAGAGTGTTGGGTGTTTAGGTGAGAGGGTTAAAGTTAAAATAATAAAAGATGCTTGGAAGTAAAGTTAAAGACTTCTGAATTCAAAACTAATGATGATACCAAAAATCTTTTATGGATCAATTCTCCACTTGTAGATTTAATGAGGCATGAACCAGACAACAAAGAAGATGAGTGAAATTATTGTAATCTTCTTTGGTATAAATAGGGCAACACTATTAGCAGAATTCTTCATTAATTTGCTATAATTTTTATAAAAAAGGAAGAAAATAAATGCTTTTTTCTCTTTCTTCTTTCATCTCCTCACATGCATTGATATGCATGCATGCAAATATAAACATGTTTCCACATAAATGAATACATCAGCGCTTTCCAAACTGGTGTATCATTAAACTTTCTTTAATCATAATCTAAATTTTTCATTGAATTATTTTTTTTTTTTTTTATTCATTTTGAATTATATATTTGGCTTGGCTAGCAAAATTTAAGGAATGGGTTGCAAAAAATTTTATTTTAAAAGTGTGTTGCTGTGGCCTGAGTAGCCATGGTCAAATGAAAAATAAGTAACAGGGACTGTCCAACAAACAAAATTGATAAAGTTTAAAATAAGAAAAAGAAAAGAACAAGGCAAAAAATAATAGAAAGCAAGCAAACAATATATTTGAGGCAAATTAACAGTAATTTGGCAAAGCAACAGTAATAAAGCAAAAGGTTCACAAAAAATTGGGGTTGATATACAAAAGCAAATTTGGACAAGCAAACATAGGATTCTGCCTTTAAGGCAAGACAGACTGGGACTGAGTTAGATGAAACTGTGAACCTGCCTATTTTATTGGCCTAAAAAAAAAAGAATCCCAGCATGCATTTCTGTGCTTCTGCCTATAAAAGGGAAGGGGGAAGTGTTTTGCAAGCATACAAGATTGAAACCAACAGTTGCTAAAGCAAAAATTTTTGTAATGTTCTGACCAAAAGACAATTATTTAAGTTGTATCATGCATGTTAACAAAGCAATCATGCACTTTTATTCCAACTTGCACCAAAGAATATATTTAAAAATATAAAATGCACTTAAAGACTTATACATAAGTGTACTTAAATGCAGTAGGAGGTGTAGGGGGAGTAATGGTTAGTGGCTCAGATTGAGAAATCAGATAGCTGAGTTTGAATTCTTGTTGAATTAATTACATTCATTTAGGTGCTAAGGAAAGTTATGAATCTATCTCTTCTCTCCCTCCACCCCAACTATGGGTAAATAGCAGGATAGACTGGGGCCTTGGGTCGATATTGGTTTAGAAGGAAAAATTCTGAATTCAGCTTAGAGAGGGTTGGACTCCATCAAGCTATCTTGCTCAGGAAAGACTGCGGCTGAAGTACATGTGGTACCCATACAACCCTAATGGGTTATGGGTATTGTGATTGTTGTACTTAGATATTTGTTGCTTGCACACAGTACAATACATTATGATAGGTTAGTAAATGATCACTCATTTCAAAATATGATTTGAATCCCTAAGAAGGATTGAAGTTTGATTTTATATTGTTTTAATAAGAGAAACTTATTTGAATTCATTCTAATGATAACCAATGTTTGTGATTTGATTTAAAACATTTGGTGTTGCCATTTTGGATTCATGCAATTTTAAAGATATAAGCACTAAATGACATTCTTGCTGACAAAACTTCAAATATTTTTATTGGTTCAGTGTTTTGTGAGACCATTTTTCATGAAAGGAAGGAAATAGAAAATAAAAATAAAAAATCACAAAGACAATTGAATGAAAAAGAATAAAGAAAGAATAAAAAAAGAAGGCATGTCAGAAAAAAAAATAAAAGATCAAAGATTAAGAATAAAAGAAAGAAAGATTAAAAGGATTGAGAAAAAAAGAAATATAGTGATGAGAATGAGAAAAACAAGGAAAAAAGGAAGGGGAAACAAGTGGAAAGATGATAAAAAAATAAAATAAATAAAAAGAAAAAAGAAAATAATATAGAAAGAAAAAGAAATTGAAGAAAAAAGATGGTTGTATCTCATCAGAAAAGCATTATGATCATTTTAAAATACAAATCCAGATATGACAGACTTAAAAAAATAAAATAAAACTGAAATGTTTTGCCAAGAACTGAAAGCAAAAAAACAAAGGCCTAAAAAGTGCAACATGTGTAAAACATTGGAAGTTTAGATGAGTAGAGAAATGAAATAAAAAAGATAATTATCATTGAAATATTTGTGGAAGTCAAAATTAAAAAGGCAGATGGAAAAAATGTGAGGAAAAATGAACAGGAAAGACATTTGAAAAAGAATCTTTTTCTCCATCTCTTTTATATAATGAACAATAAAATTTATATATTTTTTTCATGATATAGAAAAAAGAATTTTTTAAAAAGACTAAAAAAATATAAATATTAAATTTTATGTAATTTGGTGTAAATTTTGATCATCAGAATAGCAAGTATTTATATATAACCTTATATTTATTTCCCTTATACAAGAAAAAGCAATGATTAATTAAAAAACACATGTGGGAAATTAAAAAAAAGTTATCAAATGCTTATTTTATTGTGAAATTGAATGGTATATATTTTAAATATGAAATCCTTAGCAAGAATTAGCTGGAATTTTAAATTAATTTTAAATTTCTTTGTGACATTTAAATCAAGGCTCCATTTAGATTTTCAAAAAATTATAATGTTAGATAATAATGTTCCAATAAATTGCAATCTCATTTCAAATTTCCTATTCTACAGATTTTATTTAGTTAAGTTGGGTTTATCCTTTAGTTTAAAAGAAATAAAGATAATTGGCCAAATTTTATTTTTTTTAAGCTTTGTTTAAATAAAATGATTAAAAAAGTAGTATATATATATATATATATATATATATATATATATATATATATATTAAATGTAAAGAAATAAGGACAGATTGTAGTTGTAGGATTTTTGTAAAATAATCCTGTTTTGATATTAAGAAATGATATTCTCTTTATGAGAGAAAAAATGTTTACAGATTTTTTTAGTTTCTTTAAAAGTTACTATTTTGAAAGTCTTCTTTCAGATGAAAAATGTAACAATGAAAAACATGTTCCTACTTCATTAACAAACTTAAGCAATGGTGTATTTGGTTAGCCTCAAATAGGTTACCATTTGAGAATTTTTAGCTTTCTAATTATATCATAAAGAACATTTTCAAAACCAGTCTTGGTCAGTGGATAAAACTGCATAAGTGAGCTTCTCTCTCTTACTCTAGTAAGAGACTTGTGTTTATTTGGTTATTGGATTATTCTTTACTGGAAACTTTGGAATAAAATGAACTGACTCAAGAGTATGATAGTAAATATTTTGATTTGTTTGCTTTAGAGTGAGTCCTTTGATATTCAGTGTCAGAAAAATGTTTGTTTATAAGGTGGATATTGGTAGTAACTTGGAGAAATGTCTGGTAATGGTAGTTTTGAAGTCAGGTCATGTTAGGGATAGTAGTAATATTAGAAATAGGTTAGTGTCAATCAACTGTGTTTTTTTTTTCAGCCCTAAGCAAGGCAGAAATAGCATTAGCAGATGACATCTTAACTACTTCTTTACATGTCATGCATGACTAGTTTCTCCGGCAGTAGCATTTTTTGTTTTGTCTCTTTCTTCTAGATCAGAGACATCAACTTATGTCCTTTTGACCAGGCTCTGAGATTATGGTGCAAACATTGGTTTCAGCTAACATAAAAAGTCTCTTTGTGCCAATTTTTTGATTAGCCCAAATTATTTTATTTACAAGCATTACTTTCTTTTTCATTTTTTTTTTTTTTATAACAGAAGTTATGTGTGGAGCCTTCCTAATATTTAGTAGATTTCTGTTATAAATTAGTAGGCTCTGTTGCAGTGTTTTTCTGTTGGGTAAAGCTTTTCCATTTTTTCCTCTTTTTATTTGAAGGTTGCCTTCTTGTTAATTGAGAGAAGTATAGAAAGAGAAGTTCAGAGAGAGAGAGAGAGAGAGAGAGAGAGAGAGAGAGAGAAAGAGAGAGAGAGAAAGAAAGAGATAAGGGTTTTAAAGGAAAACAAATGTCTTATTTTAATTTGAATTCTATTTTTGTTTATATATTACATTTTTATTGGAACTCACTACAGACTTATCTACTTAGAAGAAAGATAATTTGTACTTTAAAACAAAGTGACATATTTTTTCAAAAAATGCCATGTCCCTTTCAGGACAGGTGAACGTAGTTCTCTAAGGGATTTTATTTGATTATTATCTGAGAATTTCCATAAGTTGTTGGGAAAGATTGTGGAGTGCTTTCTTGTTGCCTTATCCATCGTTTTCAATTCAGAGTTCCTATTCTCCTTGACTGACTGTCACTCAAGTTTAGAGAGCACAGTTTACCCTGTTTTTAACCATTAGTCAGAGAAGAAGAAATGTATTCATTCCTTTTCCAAGGGCATTAGTGTGAAAGGGAATACATCAGACTTATGCAGAATTTGAATAGGCATCAACTAATCTATATATATATAGATATCTTGAGTGAAATACTTAAAAAATCCAAAATATCTATAAAAATAAAATATATAAAAAATTTAAATTTCTGTTTTTGCATTTGAGCAAAATAATCTTTCTAGAAATCAGTTTGGTACTTAAAATGTTTACAATATTGCTGAGGTATAAAATAGCAAATGAAGCACAAATACTAAGAATTATGAAAGTTGTGTGGAAAGATCCTTGGTTTAACCAAGAAGTAATTCCAAAATATCTTTGATATTTGGTCATTTAGGAAGTGAGTTACTAAAAGAAGTTTTCACCTTATATTTTGATTTACTCTATTTTATAGCACCAATATTGGACAAGTACCAAAGATTTGATTCCAGTTTGATTTTCCTGATTTTAAAAATAGTCACTTACACATTACTTTAGCTTTTGACTTTTGATTTTTGACTTTTGATCTGTAAATTGTCAAAACTTACTGAGCATTGCTGATACTTGTAAAAGAAGTACTTCTTTATGCTAAAAAATATTCATGTTTGCAGTTTCATCAGGTATATATATATATATATATATATATATATATATATATATATATATATACAGGTATTAGTCAGTTATGTGCCATGCATGATACATGCTTAGGCAATCATGTATCTTTTGATAAATGACTGATGAAGTAAATTTTTTCCTGCAGTAGGTTGCCATTTCTTTCTATGGTAGACCAGTTGCCATCCATCCAAGACTATAGAACCTGGTCTGTATTGCTGTTTACCCATAGCTGGGGGGAGAAGAAGATGATTCATACCTTTCCCAAGAGTATTAGCATGTAAGTGAATGTAATGGATTCAACTGGAATTTGAACTTGGCTCTCTGATTCCTCAATCCAAGCTGCTATTCATATACATTATATGGATAAAATGAAATAAGAAAAGTATTTTGACAAATTTATCATCGACTTTAACTCTGAAAATAAACTGTCAAGATGAAAATAAGAAGTATCTGAACAAAGAATTAAGGGGAGATTAATGTTAAGCCTTGACAAGTACATGTTTCTGGCTTATATCAACAAATCTTAATCTTGTAGTGATCTTTATTATTTTCAAAGTTAAACTGTTAGAGACAGCTACTGATGTAACATTGAAACTCAGTTTAAAAGCTATAATATATATATATATATATATGTATGTATGTATGTATCAAATATCTACCTGTCAGTGTCATATGCAAACTCATGCAAAAGAACTAAACATATAGACATGTAGTGCAGTGTGTAAAATATCAAATCTAGTTGCATATAAGAGATAGCAACATGGGTAAAAGATTTGAAAAGTGATTCAAAGTTAGATGTTTGATGATGTGCTCTGTGGATTTCCTTTTTCTTGTTAATAATAAACCTAATTAAACACACATAATAGAAAAGAATATTAATGCTTTTATTAAGCTAAAAATGCCTGAGTTAGATGCACCACAGCACAGAAAATAGGCAATTTGACTGGTCAATTATTTGAAATATACCCAAGAAATGTAGAATTTTGTTTTTATTGCATTATTTATCTCGATGCAGCAAGTAACAGTACTTGAGCTAGTGATTTTTTTCTTTTTCTTGTCTCTTTTACTCTGTGATCTGCCATCAGTTATACAGAAAGATGATATGAATAATTTCCTTTAATTAGTTTCTTCCAGTCTGCTACCATCTGTGAGCCATTGATTTGAAAACTTGTGTCAGTCAACAGTAGAAAAACTGTCAAACAAATATCATACGACAGCAGATGGCCATTTACTTATCTTTTCAGTAGCAATTCTACTCCATTTCATTACATGCACATGCACACACACACACACACACACACACACACACACACACACACACACACACACACACACACACACAATCACAATACAGTAAACAATAAATTAGGTAAACCTCATCAGTTAGAACTCAGATACTGATTTAAGATGGAATTCCAGTCTGACTTTGGAGCAGAGGTAACCTTATCAGAGGCTTGAAGCTCTACAGGATAACTGCTATAAATGGAGGTTGTATATATTAGCTTGAGTTTTAAATAATTTTTGTTTTTTGTTTATCAACTTTATTCTTTGTTATATTAAAATTGGTTTCCAATTAAAAAATTACTTATGACTCAACCTAATATATATATATATATATATATATATATATATATATATATATATATATATATATATATATATATATATATATATATATAGTCTGTATATATATACAGACACTTGAACTTTTATATACACCATAGACACAATATGATGCAATGGTATCTTGAGATGGTCAATTTCACCATTGAGGTGGCAGCCCTCATATATATATATACTGTCAGAAAATAAAATTGCAACACTTTAAACAGTGATGCCAGTTTGGATCTCGGTTATAGTGCCTGTTGGTGAGTTGTAGATATTCTGCTAAAATTTCAAAGTCTTTGTTCATTTTGTGATGTAGTAATACTCATGCCAGTGCATCATCAATATCTGAACTTTAGATGTTGATGTATGTTGCAATAAGGTTAAATCTGTAAAAGAGTCCAGTACAAGCAAGTATCATGCAATGGAGATGCACATATTGGTCTTCTTGTTAAATTAGAATCATTTGAGAGGGATCACATTAGGTCTAGGCTAGATGACCATAAATTGAAATGTGATGCATCAATGGTGCTTTGATACTGGAAATAGTAATCAAATAAACATTTCTACACATGTTGACCAGGTTCTGGATAGTCACATAGTACAGAGGCTTTCCAAGATCAACACATTGTAATGCCAGCTTTGGAAGACTCTACATGATCCACTGTTGAGATCAGAACAAATATGGTACCAGGAGTGTGAAAACAGACCATTGGTAATTGTTTACCTGTAATTGCAGGACTATGGACACACATGCCTCTAGACAGATTTCCCCTTATACCATGATACCGTTGTGCATTTATCCAGTGGGGGTGGGAGATTGTCACCTGAGGGGTCAAATGATACTCTGTAGGGATCAGTGGTGAGAGCAGATTCTGCCTTCATGCATACAATGATTGTTTGCAGATGCAATGTAAATCTAGGGAGCAATATTTTCCAGTGCATATTCACCCATGACACACAAATCCAACCCATAGCATCATGGAGATTAATATCATTATGGTTTTGGTGTTTGTGAAAATAACTTTGAACAGCATCATTGTACAACTGACTCTGCTAACATTCCTGCAAGTGGAAGACAATGTGCTGTTTTAGCAGAATAATGCCCACCCACAATTCAATGCTTCTTAACATTCTCTGCAAGATATTTGATCCTTTTCCTGTTCCCAATTGAACAGGGATGGAACATGATGGGATGACATGTGACTCATTCAGTTAGCCCACTTACAGCTGTTACTCTATTAAATCAAAAGGTGTTATGGATGTGGAATGATGCATTGCTACATAGTATTCACCATGTTTATAATTGTATGTATGTGAAACTACAGGTTTGTGTTAATACCTAAGGAGTATGCACAATATGTAAAGAATCCAAGATTAATATTTATGTAGAAATCTGTTTAACTGTAATCCCCTAGCAGAATTTGGTAGGAGATTTCAATATATAGCAATGTACAAAAACCTTTAAAATTTAAAAAAAATTTCATGGTTCAAACAAAAAATAGATATAAAAGTTGCTGTAATTTAAAGTCTGTTAAAATAGGAAAAATTTTGAATGAAAAGAATGTTCTATTGATGTGTCAGAGTTTAAATAAAAGGTCTGTATATGTATGAATGAATAAGTGAGTGGGTTGACATATATAGAGGAAAAAAAGAGTTAAACCATCTGGCATCCTTGGGTGTATTTGATTTAAACTTTTATTTATTTTTAGAGGTTCTAAGGTTAGGACTCATGTAAAGTAAAATAGAGTGATCTGACTGGCTTATTATTCCTCATTGGTCATGTGATATGGTTTCCTAATATGTCTACACTGGATGGATTCAGTGGAACTCATTTTGAAATTTACAAAATTGAAAGTGTAAGCACTGTTTCTATTTTTTATGAAGGAGGTTTCTGATTGGTTGCCTTATTCTTCTGTGGGGATATACATGTGTAGTCAACAAGTGTATTAATATGAGATCTGAATAAAGTTGATATACACCTCATTTTGAACTCTGTATATATATTGATTTATATATGTGATCATTGATTGTAATCAATATAATTCAATTGTCTTTATTTTTATTCTTGAGTAAATTGCAGCACAAAATCAGGATGTTGTAATTTTATATTCCATCAGTGTATTTAGGAAAACTGACAAGGTTTGTTTTAACAAGTTTTTGCTAATTTTCTCTTGTTTTCATACTAAAAAATAAATGTAGGGTTCAGTTCAAGATTCCAACTCAACAGCTGAAATGTTTTGATAGCAACAAAGATGGATATTAGTCTGACTGTAAATAATGTAAATATTTTTAAAACCAACTTTGTCTTTGATTTTCAATAAAAAGGTAATTGCTGCCAAATATACATTATATGCATGCATGTATGTAGCAATATATGTACAGTGGCTTGCAAAAATCTACACCCCCTTTGAAAATTTATATATTTTGTATAATTTAACAGGGAACAACACATTTTTTCAATTCCAATGATTGTTAAATAATAAGCAGATCTATCACACTTTCCTTTGATATAAAAATTACATTTTAAAAATTTCACACTGATTTTTAAAATCATATAACTTAGAAAAATGTCTTTGCAAAAGTCTACACCCCCCCAGATATTATACTGTGTTATCACGTAGTTTATCATTAATGTATACAATCCAGAACAATCAAAAGTGACATGTGCATTCTACCATAACAAAAAAAACTTGGCCAGTCTGTTATTTTGCTATATAAGGTGATTTAACTACCTACAAAATCATCCACCACATGGTTTCTTGGTATGTTGGTGTTTGGACTCTGACTGTAAACACTGTGTACAACTTGGGAAAGAAAATGGGCAAGCGTCTGGATCAGGAACTTAAAAACCTTATTATTCAAAAGTACAATGAAAATAATGGCTATAAAAAGATTGCAAAAACTTTAGAACAGCCCCTAAGCACTGTTAAAACTGTAGTTAAGAAGTGGTTAGTGCACAAAACCACTGCTACCCTACCAAGATCTGGGAGACCGAGCAAACTTACTAGAAGAGCAAAATCAAAACTGGTCCAGGAGGCAACCTCCAACCCTAGTGCAACACTGGAAGACTTGAAAGCTTCAGCTTCTAGTACTGAGACAGATGTCCATGCATTTACAATTTCCAGAGTATTGCACCGGTCTGGCCTGCAAGGGAGGGTAGCTAGAAAAAAGTCCCTTCTGAAACCTATGCACAAGCAAGCTAGGCTAAACTTTGCCAAAAGTCACATCAATGATTCCATGACCATGTGGCGAAAGATTTTGTGGTCAGATGAGACCAAAGTCGAATTATTTGGAAAAAATACGAAATGCTATGTTTGGCAGAAAAAAGGAACTGCTCACCAACCTCATTACACCGTCCCCACTGTAAAGCATGGCAGTGGCTTGATCATGTTTTGGGGCTGGAGATCTGATAACCATCCAAGGTGTCATGGACAGTGTCAAGTACCAAGAAATATTGGATGCAAACCTGCTGAAGTCTGCTAGAGCTCTGCACTTGGGTCGCAATTTCAAGTTTCAACAAGATAACGACCCCAAGCATGTGTCAAAAAGCACTAAAGCTTGGTTTGCTAGCAAGAAAATCATAGTTTTGGAGTGGCCTAGCCAGTCTCCAGACCTCAATCCTATAGAAAATCTATGACGAGATCTAAAGCTGGCTGTGCACCGATGTTCCCCATCCAATCTGACACAGCTCGAGAAGTTCTGCCATGAAGAATGGCAAAAACTATCAGTAGACCACTGCAACAAGGTCATGGAAGGCTATCTGAGATGTCTGCAGGCTGTAATTGACACAGCAGGATCATCCACAAAGTATTAACTGAAGACATTCCAAAGGGGGTGTAGACTTTTTCAAAGACATTTTTCAAAATTATCTTAGTTTAAGAATCAGTTTAAAATTTTTCAAATGTATTTTGTGTATTAAATAAAAGTGTGATAGATCTGCTTATTAAAATAAATTATTGGCATTTAAAATATCAATTGTTCCTATCAAAATAAATAAAATATATCCAGTTTTCAAGAGGATGAAGACTTTTGCAATGCACTGTATGCGGTATATTATCTATAGTCATATAGATGTCTTCATGCAACAGACATTTTGTGTCAATCAATTTTATTCATTGACTTTTCTCTACCTACCCTGGTGATGACTTAAAAAGTTAAAAACTTGGACCATATTTCTTCAAAAATTAATTTTGGACAATTTCTGATGAAATTTCCTCCTTATCTGAAAAGGATTATTTGTAATTTGGAAAAGTCGATCAATAAGATTAATTGACACAAAATGTCTGTTATATTTAATAACATTTGCTTTGAAGAACATTTCCTGCCTAATAAACACAAACGTGTGTGTGTGTGTGTGTGTCTGTGTCTGTGTGTCTGTGAGTCTGTGTGTCTGTGTTTGTGTTTGTGTATCTCTCTCTCTCTCTCTTTCTCTCTTTGTAATTATATCACTTGTTAAGAATTTTAAAATAAGAACTTAATTTGTGTTTTTGTTGACAAAATTAGCCTATAAAGTTATGACTTATAAAGTTTATTTTATTTTCCAGGAAAGTTTATATTCTTGTACTGTCAATTTTTTGTATATTTATGAAAAATCCTGAAACTTTTAAATACTTATGTAAGAATGTCCTTTTGCTATTTAGATTGAAGAAAAGGCAGTACTAATAAATTTATTGGCTTTGATTTGAGTGGCTTGTACTTGAATGAAAGATTAAAAACAATTAGTCTGATTAAAGAGATTAGAAAAAAAATTATGACAGGAAACAAATGTGTAGAAGGAAAGAAAAAATAAGATTTGGTTTTAATTACGTATTCATTACATTTAAGAATTTTTTTTATCAATCTTCTCTGTATTTAATTTTGCAAAAAATTAAAAATATCAATATATAATTACATTTTCTTAGAATTTTTCATAAAGATTTTTACAAAAAATTGTCAACTTTTATTAAAATGCTCTAAAAATGGGAATATTTCATCTGAAACTTTATCATTTTTAAATCACATTAAATTTAAATAGTTTCACTCCAAGTTTAAATAGCAGGGTAGATTGGGTTCTCTGGCTTTGGGTGGTAACCAGTTTAAGAAAAGGAAAACTCAAAATTCAAATTGTAGAGAATGCAATCATCTATCTTTCTCAAGAATGTATAATAATTCACAGACAATAAAGAAAAGGAATGTGTGAACAGCTATGATTATCTTATGTCCTGAAGAGACATGTCATTTAAAAATAAAAAATTAATTATATTTTCCCCCAATTAAAATAATTTCAGCTAAATTTCATTAAATTTAATCTTCCTTTTCATTCGATATATAATATTATTAAAGAATAAGTTTTTTTACGATAATAGATTTACTTTTTATCAGGTTCATTCTTTCTCAAAAGACTTCACTCTTTGAATTGTTCACAATTAAAGTTGAAGACTTGAATTGGTATCTATGCTTATACATTTGTTATATTTATTTATAATTCTCAGTTTTGCCAATAAAAAAATTCAGTTCAATTTTTCATTTAATTCTGTCTCAGTTTCTTTCTCTCATAAAATTCTAATGAAAATTCTTAACTGCAGATAAAGGAAAGAAGCTCTAAAAATAGTCAGAGGAGTTTCTACCTTTCACTCCTACTCCTATAATAACTTGACCTGTTGCTATGGTAACTGAGAGGAGAAGATTAGATTGAGGAAGTTAGGATATTGGGATTTTAAAAAAGATGAAGAAAAGGAGGGTATGAAATATTAATAGCAACAACAATAACAAGGCCAATGATAAAGGATGAATGAAGTAAAATGGATATGGATAATAGTAAAAGTTATAATAAAGAGGAGACAAACATGAAAATGTTTAATAGAAATAAGGAAGAGAGAAGACAAGGAAGAAGAAGAGAAGGAGAAGCAAAGGTGAGAGAAGAGAATGTACCAGAAAAAAGAAAACAAAAAACAAACTATGTTATAATTACAGTAATCATTTTTCAAAACCATCTTTTATCATAATTGAGATTTGATAATTGATAATTTTGATATATATATATATATATATATATATATATATATATATATATATATATATATATATATATATGTGTGTGTGTGTTTGTGTGTGTGTGTGTATTTCAATTTTTAATCTGATATTTGCAATTACTCAAAAAGTTAGTTTTGCATGTTCTTGGAAATAACAGGTGAAACCCCAATCTTCTTGGTTTACACCTGCCTGTTTAACCACTATAGTCCACAGGAATCATTTTTCCAATTGTACCAATGTGATAGTTTTAATCACAATAGATGCCTCTTTGTGTCTGCTCATATTAATTACAAACATATCCTTACAGGAGGTAAGTCTTTGTTTGCTGACAGAATGAGGCACCATATAACCTAAAGAAAATATCATCACATTCTCCTCCTGGTTAAATTACTGCTATTGTTACAAGTTCAAATGTGTAGGTGGATGCATCCAATCTAATATCATGGGTACTATTGCTTTCTCAGCAACATCAGCAGTTTTTGGTGTGGGGTTGTGGTACTCTGGATAGTATTATCCATTTTGGTCAGGGTAGCTTCAGTAGTTTCTTTAGTAGGACTGGGTAGTTATTCTCATTAAGTATCTCCTGGGTTTCCCTATTAACTGGGATCTCAACTGGGCATACATGTTTATTAGCTACATTTGTTTCTTCACCATTTTTGTAGCAAATGTAAGTGTAGTGTGGATTTTTTTCTGATAAGCACCACCTCTTTGACCAATGGGTCAGTTTTGTTCACCTGAGCATGTTGTGTTCTTCTTCAGGTGTCTCTCAATCAAGGTGACCTTCAGAGAAATTTGAACAGAACCATTTATTTAATCTATAAGATTATATTGTCCTCATTCCATCTCTTCTCTTCTGGGAAGGTCTCATGTTCTTTCCATTGGACAATAGCTGAGTGGATTAAACTGTTGATTTTGGTGGCATAGTAATTGTAAATTCATACCCTGAGCCAATAAGACAGTCAAAAGTATTGAAAGATATCAAGTGTGAAGGGATAATGTTTTTTTAATGGTATTATTTAATCACAGATCCAGTGTTTTAGTATAATAACAATAATGCTCTTAAATTTTATTTTAGAATTGTTATTAAAAACAAAATAACAGTGTGTATGGAATCAATCTCTTTTGATAAAAAAATTCAGTTTGTTTATTGCTGCTATTGTAATATATTCTGAGATTCCTTTGTTTCTTTCTATTCCAAACTCCATTGTAGAGTTACACTGAGGCAGAGTAAAAAAGAAAAAAAAATCAATCTGTTTTGCTCCTAGGAAGCTAAGATAGACAGAGTATTTACCCATGGTGCATTGGCTATTTTGTTATTCTTAAATGTTACTGACCTGTACTTAAAAGGGTAATTTTATTTTGTATTATGAGTAGAAAGTCTATTTACTTGTTTTTTTTTCAGCCTGAGCTGGTATGGGCAGATCATTCTGAGAATGAGATCACAAGGAATAAGTGTATTACATCATCAATATTGTTATTGATCTGGGATCTTTTATAATTCTCTGGAATAGTAACTTGTTTCAAAGATTCTACAATGCTATGAATCTAGCAATTTAATATTCAAGATAGTCTTATTGGCTTTTGACTCTTATACAAAACCAATGGACAATACTTAAAAAGCAAAGTTTGTTATTTTTACATGGTGTCACATTGTTAACAAAATTGTATTATTTATATGTCTGCTATAAGTGTTGATTGATTAGTAAAATCTTTCACTTAGTGATATCATTAATAGTGGAAATAGAAATATGTTTGAACATGTTTGGCAGTATATAAAATCAAACAGTTCAAACATGATTGGTGTTAGTTCACTTTGTGATGTTATTGAATAATAATGTTTTTAGTTTTGAATTCTATTTCTGAGTTATGTATAAAGCACTGATAGAAATTTTCACACCAACTGAAATTCATAGATGTATGAAAACAATGAAACATTTGAAGCATTCAATACATCTGCAGATTAAGGCCTGAAAGAAAAACCTTTTTTTCTATAACACAAAACCATATTGCATTCAGACAACAGCACATATAGTGAAAAGCCTGAACTTTGCAGTTGTTTCACACAATATTTAGAGCTTCAATTTAGCACCATCAATGTTCCGGTTGTTCCCAAAATTGAAAGAGGCATTGAAAGGTTTTTTATCTAATATCAATAATGAAGTTGTTATGCACAGTTGGATCAAACTTAAACCCAAAACTTCCTTCATGGACAGAATGGAAAAAAGTGGATAAAATGTTTGTAATTTGAAAAGGAATTATGTTTACATGCATGAATGCATTTTTTAATACCTGTAAAGTTCATATGTATGTTTTTGTGTAAATATATTGCTGAATATATATCTAATCTACTAACCAATTTCAAGAATTTGGGTTGTGCTGTTGCAAATGGCGGCTAAATTGTTGGGAAGTAGACACATTTTTAATTTTTGAAAGCACTTGAAATGAAAATCATTTGGACAATTTCTGCATGCACTAAGTGTGAAAAAAGAAATCTCTTGTTCACACACAAGGAAAACAATAAAAAGCATAACAGAAATACCTTGTCAATTGTTTTTAATCTTGATTATTACAGGTATTGTTCATGTGTATAATTCATAAGGAAAGAGAGGTGTCTCCATCTTGTGTTGAAAAAAATGAGACACTGTTCCTTCTTTACAAATTATATGCAAGAAGAAGATTGGACAATAAATTGGATGAAATGTGACAATAACATCAAGAACACAAAAATAAAATTTGGTATTGTTGCCTGCTATTTTCATTGTTATCAATATTTTCAATCTTGTATTGATGTATATTTTAATTGAGGCATTGTTTCCAGGTTAAAAGAAATAATTTTCTCTTATCATTCACAGGAGTATTTAACAATCTCTTCACAATGAAAGCAAATGTGTTTATGTGATTAAAAAATGGATTTATTTTTCCCAGAAAAATGTGATTTGTTATACAAGAAGAAAATTGAAAGATCATATGGTTAATCTAAGGAATCAGTTATGGGCAGAATAGTAAGCAATAAAACTCTTTCTTCAATATCTGATGCCATATCTAGCAGATACCAACAACACAATCATTTAAAAAAAAAAAATGAATTCTAACAGAGTACAGATGTGGTTCATATCTAATTGATTATTTTGTGTAATGTTGATTGGCTCTCTGCCTGGACACTGACAAATGTTGACTTCTCTGTATTTTTCAATAAATTGCAGAGTCATGTGATGGGATGGCCAAGACTATGTGGCCATAACAGTGTGTGATCTCATGGAATGATGAGAATATACTGTTGCCAAATACAGACTATGATCAGAGTTGATCATTATTCTCCTGTCCAATGCACATGGCACTGGATAACTTGGAACAGAATTTGGTCGGCCATTCTTATTGATGTATAGCATACAGAAAATCTGTTTCATACAATGAAGTAACAATAATGTCTCCCAAAATGGATCTATTTTATCCATGAGCCACTGAATCAGGGAAGCAATAAATAGTGAATTGGCTTGTATAAGGATTGAACTCATGAAAAAAAATAATAGACTGTGAAAGGCAACAACACTTTTATCCATATTCATATTACAGACATGTACGTGCTTTATTTGTTAGTATGCATATGATTTTGCTGATGGTTAAATAGAGTTTACTGTTCCTGTTTGAATTTCTAGGATGAAGAGTTATCATTATTTACATTCAGACAGATGTCCTCATCTTTATTGTTATTATCACAATGTTTCAGATGTTATGTCCTCTGGCCTTCTTCAGGTTTCTCTCAACCCAGGTAACCTTCAAAGAAATTTGAACAGAACCATTTATTTAATCTATACTGTCCTCATTCTATCTCTTCCCTTCCCTTCTCATGTTGTTTCAACTGGACAATAGACGAGTGGATTAAAGTGTTGATTTTGGTGGCATAGTAACTGTAAATTCATACCCTGAGCAAATAAGACAGTTAAAAGTATTGAAAGATATCAAGTGTGAAGGGAAAATATTTTTAGACAGTAAAAACATACCAAGCAATAATGAAGCAGTATTAAAAAGAACAAGACATAAAACCCCAGACATGGACATTGGAATAAGAAGAAGACATGATATCTCAAGACATGGACAGTGGAGTGAGAACAAGACATGGTATCTCCAGACATGGACAGTGGAACAAGAAGAAAACATGGTATCTCCAGGCATGGACAGTGGAATGAGAAGAAGACACGATATCTCCAGACATGGACAGTGGAACAAGAAGAAAACATGGTATCTCCAGGCATGGACAGTGGAACGAGAAGAAGACATGGTATCTCCAGACATGGACAGTGGAATGAGAAGCAGACATGGTATCTCCAGACATGGACAGTGGAACGAGAAGAAGACACAATATCTCCAGACATGGACATTGGAATGAGAAGAAGACACGATATCTCCAGACATGGACAGTGGAACGAGAAGAAGACAAGGTATCTCCAGACATGGACATTGGAATGAGAAGAAGACATGATATCTCCAGACATGGACAGTGGAACAAGAAGAAAACATGGTATCTCCAGGCATGGACATTAGAATGAAAAGAAGACATGGTATCTCCAGACATGGACAGTGGAATGAGAAGAAGACAAGTATCTCCAGACATGGACAGTGGAACGAGAAGAAGATACAATATCTCCAGACATGGACATTGGAATGAGAAGAAGACACGATATCTCCAGACATGGACAGTGGAACGAGAAGAAGACAAGGTATCTCCAGACATGGACAGTGGATCGAGAAGAAGACATGATATCTCCAGACATGGACAGTGGAATCAGAAGACATGATATCTCCAGACATGGACATTGGATCGAGAAGAAGACATGATATCTCCAGACATGGACAGTGGAATGAGAAGAAAACATGGTATCTCCAGGCATGGACATTGGAATGAAAAGAAGACATGGTATCTCCAGACATGGACAGTGGAACGAGAAGAAGACAAGGTATCTCCAGACATGGACAGTGGAACGAGAAGAAGACATGGTATCTCCAGACATGGACATTAGAATGAAAAGAAGACACGATATCTCCAGACATGGACAGTGGAATGAGAAGAAGACATGATATCTCCAGACATGGACAGTGGAATCTCCAGAATGGAAACATGGTATCTCCAGACATGGACATTAGAATGAAAAGAAACATGGTATCTCCAGACATGGACAGTGGAATGAGAAGAACATGGTATCTCCAGACATGGACAGTGTATCTCCAGACATGGACAGTGGAACGAGAAGAAGACATGGTATCTCCAGACATGGACATTAGAATGAAAGAAGAAGACACGATATCTCCAGAGATGGACAGTGGAATGAGAAGAAGACATGATATCTCCAGACATGGACAGTGGAATCAGAAGACATGATATCTCCAGACATGGACAGTGGATCGAGAAGAAGACATGATATCTCCAGACATGGACAGTGGAATGAGAAGAAGACATGATATCTCCAGACATGGACATTGGAATGAGAAGAAAACATGGCATCTCAGACATGGACAGTGGAATAGAGAAGAAGACATGGTATCTCCAGACATGGACAGTGGAACGAGAAGAAGACATGATATCTCCAGACATGGACAGTGGATCGAGAAGAAAACATGGTATCTCCAGGCATGGACAGTGGAATGAGAAGAAGACATGGTATCTCCAGGCATGGACATTGGAATGAGAAGAAGACATGATATCTCCAGACATGGACAGTGGAACGAGAAGCAGACATGATATCTCAGACATGGACAGTGGAACGAGAAGAAAACATGGTATCTCCAGACATGGACAGTGGAATGAGAAGAAGACATGATATCTCCAGACATGGACAGTGGAATGAGAAGAAAACATGGTATCTCCAGGCATGGACATTGGAATGAGAAGAAGACATGATATCTCAGTAGAATGACATGGACAGTGGAATTAGAATGAGAAGAAGACATGATATCTCAGACATGGACAGTAGAATGAGAAGAAAACATGGTATCTCCAGGCATGGACATTAGAATGAGAAGAAGACATGATATCTCCAGACATGGACAGTAGAATGAGAAGAAAACATGGTATCTCCAGGCATGGACATTGGAATGAGAAGAAGACACGATATCTCCAGACATGGACAGTAGAATGAGAAGAAAACATGGTATCTCCAGGCATGGACATTAGAATGAGAAGAAGACATGATATCTCCAGACATGGACAGTAGAATGAGAAGAAAACATGGTATCTCAGGCATGGACATTAGAATGAGAAGAAGACATGATATCTCCAGACATGGACAGTAGAATGAGAAGAAAACATGGTATCTCCAGGCATGGACATTAGAATGAGAAGAAGACATGATATCTCCAGACATGGACAGTAGAATGAGAAGAAAACATGGTATCTCCAGGCATGGACATTAGAATGAGAAGAAGACATGATATCTCCAGACATGGACAGTAGAATGAGAAGAAAACATGGTATCTCAGGCATGGACATTAGAATGAGAAGAAGACACGATATCTCCAGACATGGACAGTAGAATGAGAAGAAAACATGGTATCTCCAGGCATGGACATTAGAATGAGAAGAAGACATGATATCTCCAGACATGGACAGTAGAATGAGAAGAAAACATGGTATCTCCAGGCATGGACATTGGAATGAGAAGAAGACACGATATCTCCAGACATGGACTGTAGAATGAGAAGAAAACATGGTATCTCCAGGCATGGACATTAGAATGAGAAGAAGAATCTCCAGACATGGACAGTGAAACATGGTATCTCCAGGCATGGACATTGGAATGAGAAGAAGACATGATATCTACAGACATGGACAGTGGAATGAGAAGAAAACATGGTATCTCCAGGCATGGACATTGGAATGAAAAGAAGACACGATATCTCCAGACATGGACAGTGGAATGAGAAGAAAACAAGGTATCTCCAGGCATGGACATTGGAATGAGAAGAAGACATGATATCTCAGACATGGACAGTGGAATGAGAAGAAAACATGGTATCTCCAGACATGGACATTGGAATGAGAAGAAACATGATATCTCCAGACATGGACAGTGGAATGAGAAGAAAAACATGGTATCTCCAGGCATGGACATTAGAATGAGAAGAAGACATGATATCTCCAGACATGGACAGTGGAATGAGAAGAAAACATGGTATCTCCAGGCATGGACATTAGAATGAGAAGAAGACATGATCTCCAGACATGGACAGTGGAATGAGAAAAAAACATGGTATCTCCAGGCATGGACATTAGAATCGAGAAGAAGACATGATATCTCCAGACATGGACAGTAGAATGAGAAGAAAACATGGTATCTCCAGGCATGGACATTAGAATGAGAAGAAGACATGATATCTCCAGACATGGACAGTGGAATGAGAAGCAGACATGATATCTACAGACATGGACAGTGGAACGAGAAGAAGACATGGTATCTCCAGACATGGACATTGGAATGAGAAGAAGACATGATATCTCCAGACATGGACAGTGGAATGAGAAGAAGACAAGGTATCTCCAGACATGGACAGTGGAACGAGAAGAAGACATGGTATCTCCAGACATAGACAGTGGAATGAGAAGAAGACATGATATCTCCAGACATGGACAGTGGAATGAGAAGAAGACAAGGTATCTCCAGACATGGACAGTGGAACGAGAAGAAGACATGGTATCTCCAGGCATGGACATTAGAATGAAAAGAAGACACGATATCTCCAGACATGGACAGTGGAACGAGAAGAAGACAAGGTATCTCCAGACATGGACAGTGGAACGAGAAGAAGACATGGTATCTCCAGACATAGACAGTGGAATGAGAAGAAGACATGATATCTCCAGACATGGACAGTGGATCGAGAAGAAAACATGGTATCTCCAGGCATGGACAGTGGAATGAGAAGAAAACATGGTATCTCCAGGCATGGACATTAGAATGAAAAGAAGACACGATATCTCCAGACATGGACAGTGGAACGAGAAGAAGACAAGGTATCTCCAGACATGGACAGTGGAACGAGAAGAAGACATGGTATCTCCAGACATGGACAGTGGAATGAGAAGAAGACAAGGTATCTCCAGACATGGACAGTGGAACGAGAAGAAGACATGGTATCTCCAGACATGGACAGTGGAATGAGAAGAAGACAAAGGTATCTCCAGACATGGACAGTGGAACGAGAAGAAGACATGGTATCTCAGGCATGGACATTGGAATGAGAAGAAGACAAGATATCTCCAGACATGGACAGTGGAGCGAGAAGAAGACATGGTATCTCCAGACATAGACAGTGGAATGAGAAGAAGACATGATATCTCCAGACATGGACAGTGGATCGAGAAGAAAACATGGTATCTCCAGGCATGGACAGTGGAATGAGAAGAAAACATGGTATCTCCAGGCATGGACATTAGAATGAAAAGAAGACACGATATCTCCAGACATGGACAGTGGAATGAGAAGAAGACAAAATTATCTCAGACATGGACAGTGGAACGAGAAGAAGACATGGTATCTCCAGACATGGACAGTGGAATGAGAAGAAGACAAGGTATCTCCAGACATGGACAGTGGAACGAGAAGAAGACATGGTATCTCCAGACATGGACAGTGGAATGAGAAGAAGACAAGGTATCTCCAGACATGGACAGTGGAACGAGAAGAAGACATGGTATCTCCAGGCATGGACATTGGAATGAGAAGAAGACAAGATATCTCCAGACATGGACAGTGGAGCGAGAAGAAGACATGGTATCTCCAGACATGGACAGTGGTGCGAGAACAAGACATGATATCTCCAGACATGGACAGTGGAATGAGAAGAAGACATGATATCTCCAGACATGAACAGTCGAATGAGAAGATATGATAACCTCAGACATGAACAGTGGAACAAAAATAAGTGTAGGGTAAATAAAGGATTGAATTTTAAATTTTCTGTAGATTAGCTGGACTGAGAAACAACTGAACATTGTCTAAGGGTGCAATTGATAATAACAACAAAGATAAGGGTATAATTCTGAAATTAAATAATGTAAATAGACTTTAATATATTTTAGATTTAATTTGAATCCTTGCAAATGACTGACATGAGATTGCTGAAAATCTTTCTATAACTCCCTTTTTATTTTGCTTTTTATCGATGGAATTAATAAATTGAGATAATTGAACAAAGGGTTTTCCTTTTACTAGTCAATTTTGATTAAATTAGTGATTGTAAGTTGGCTGATTTTATTTCATCTGCTAAAGTAAGCACAAATAATTTTAGATAAAATAGAGAACGGTTATTTTTAACAATACAAATTAAGTTTTACCTTTCTTCATCCATTTTGTAATAATTTAATTTGACAATTTAGAAAGCAACCAAAATTCATTCTTACTGTCTAAAATAAATATTTCATTTATTTTGGCCTCAATGGATTTTATTTACTTTATAATAATCACCTGGCAAATCTCACCATTGAATTGGCTCAAAAACATTCATCATGCCAGTTCAAATCCCTGATGATTAATTTTGATTAACAATATTAATGGTGAAATGAAAGGATCTTTACTATAAATTCTCTAATTAGCTTTACAAGATATAGTTCCATGATTAGAGCAAAGGCTGAGAGGTTTTAGTTTTTATTCTCAGTTTTAGGCTTGTTATATTTGTTACTACAAATTCATCTAAATCAAAGAAAACTGATTTTGAAATTAGACAAAACTATTTATTCTTATTAAATATTTGACAAGTATTAAAAAAAAATTATTACACAATTTTCTTTTTGCCAACTACACCATCTTCCAGTTTGTATAACTATAAACTAAAATATGACGTTTATTAAGTTCATCGTTTGATATTAGATCAATTCCATTCTTTTAATTTCATTCTTTCAATTTGTCAATAAAAAAAAAAAAGTAATAAAAAATATATTTAAGCCTGTGTTTGCATATATATATATATATATATATATATATATATATATATATATATATATATATATATATATATGAATATAAAAATATATACGGAAAAAAACAAACAAAAATCCTTATATACAATTATGCTATTTTAATGTTAATATGTCAACGTCGGACATTTCGGTCTAATAAACCATCTTCAGGACATATTCATAAATATAACATTATCAATACAACATGACAAAGATTCAGGATTTTATTATTGTGTTTTTTATGATACTTTCTAAATTTTCAGTTCAATTGTAACTTAATTTTAGTGTGTTTTTATTAAATATTTTACTAAGTCTACTATTAGTAGGAAAGTGTTTTTCAATTAAAACTAGGAATTTCTGTCCTAGCTTAATACTAACCATTTGGTTGAACGGAGGGGTATACCAAATGATTTTTCTTTTCCTGTTTTTCTTCTGGTTAGTACAATTGTTTCTATAATTGATGTTAGTATTTTTGTATCCACTACTTTTTAGGGCTGTGTTATAAAAATTACTGTGTTGTTGGAATATTTCTTTATTAGCGGAGTTAATGCAGATTCTATTCTCTATTGATAAGGATATATGTTTAATTATAGATGGAGGGTGGTTTGACTTAGGGTGTATATATAAGGGGTTAGTATTAGGTTTTCTATAAGGTAGGTATGTGTTGTTTCTTAAATCTAGAGTTATGTTGAGGAAGTTTACCCTTTTTAATTTAGTACAGACTGTTGTTTTTAAATTTAGATTGCTAAATTTACTATATATAATCTTTCTAATTTTCTCTATTTTAAAATTAGTAGAACTCCTCACTACCATGAGCCCGTCATCTCTATACAGCCCGATGTCCTTAATATCTAATTCACGGTGCGCGGTCAGGTTGTACAGTATTAAAAGGACCGACAAAGGTCAGAAGACTATATATATATATATATATATATATATATATATATATATATATAATTATTTATTTAAAAAACTAAAACATAAATATTTATGTTATAATTTTAAATAAATAATTATATTAAACTACTCTGTATTGAGCGCTTTTTAAGAATAGTAATTGTTGGTTATTGGAATTTATTCCATATACACCAATCCTATACTTGTTATATATATATATATATATATATATATATATATATATATATATATATAGTCAATGACAAAATTATTCATGCACCCATTAATTTTGAATATTTTTATCCATTTCTCAGAATCTAATCCCCGTATGATGGCAGGTTTTTATATGTTAATAAGCACACAAAAAAGGAATATAAAACTCAATTTTCATAACAATAGGTTAAATACAACAAATTTAACAGGTGAATTATGCAAAATAGGAAAAGACAAAATTATTCATACAGTATGAAAAATAGAAAATTTCCTCTCTCTCTCTCCATATATATATATATATATATATATATATATATATATATATATATATATATAATTGGACACCAAAATATGAGTTTATAGAGCAGCCGTTTTGACCAAACTGTTTTATGCTCAGAATTGTGAACCAATAAGCTGGATGTTCTTCACAAAAGTTGTCCCTGCTCAATATGTGGCTATACTTTTAAGGATAGGATGTCAAATGCTGATCTTTTCTGATACAGTCACAACTTCACTGGGCTGGTCATGTTGTAAGGTATTTGCAGCTTGACAATGGACAATGGACGGCCATGGCTCATGTATAAAGACAAACTAAAGAGTAACCTCTCAGCTGTCAATGTGTCTTATACTAACTTTGAGCAAGTTGATTTGGATAGAAATAACTGGTGATATTTGAGCCAGTATCTTTCAGATACCAACTTAGACAGTGAAAATTTCAGATCAAAATTGAGTTAATAAATATGACAGGCTAAAGAATTATTGATCCACTTTTGCACACACACACACACACACACACACACACACATATATATATATATATATATATGTATATAATTATTTTTTTAAAAATATGATTAATTACCAGAAGAAAAACAGTAAAAGAAAAATCATTTGGCATACCCCTCCATTAAACCAAATGCTAGGACAAAAATTCCTAGCTTTAATTGAAAAACATTTTCCTACTGATAGCAAACTTAGCAAGATCTTTAATAAAAACATCTTAAAATTAAGCTACAGCTGCACTGAAAATCTAGAAAGAATCATAAAAAAACATAATAATAAAATCTTGGAAAAACACGCATGCCAAAATATAATTAATAAAAACCCTAAACTAAAATTAGACAAAAATAATGAAAAATTATGTGATTGTAGAAACCCTGAAGACTGCTTGTTGGAAAATAAATGCCGAATAGAATCTGTGGTATACCAATGCACAATCTCATCCATTGAGAGTACTAACATTGAAATGATATATATATATATATATATATATATAGGATCCATGAAGAATGAATTTAAAATTAGATGGAGACAACACAAAAGCTCCTTCAATAATATTAGAAATAGAAATCAGAAATCTCTCTCCAAATATTTTTGGCATTTAAAAGAAATGAATAAAACACCAAAAGTAAAATGGAAAATAATAAATAGAACAAGAACTTGTAAAATCTGGGATGACCCATTCCCTTTATGCCTACATGAAAAACTATGCATTATTAAGTTTCTAAAAAACAAACATTTATTAAATCATAGACATGAGTTAACATTTTTTTGCCAACATCAACAAATTTTTGTCTTAAATAATTAGCTTAAAAATGTTTTTAAATAAACAATTTCAATTAAAGCAATAGGTTTAAAAAATTAACCCAATCATCAGAAAAAAAAAACCTTTATGAAGTCATCAAAAACAAATTGTAGTTTAATACGACGTATTACAAACAACTCTTTTAGAAAAATCTTTAGGTATACAAATACGAATTTGACAGCATAAGAAAAATGCCATTAACTCTCTGTTGTTGAAATAGACCAGATGATATATGTCAAACCGATGTCTTCATTCCCTTGAAAATAGGCACCCTGACCCTACCTTGACTAAACTTCTTTCTGAATGTAACTAATATGTTGATACAATAGTTGTCAGTGAAAATGTAACCCCTTACATGCCTTATTAAAATAATTGGTTTCGCCATTTCTATAGTAATTAATATTAATATTACGAATGTATATGCTTATAAAGCTCTGTAAATTTAATGATTAGTTATTCCAAAATTCACCTGAGGATGAAACAGAGCTGGGTACTTTAATTCAATTTAATTTCAATAATTAAATTGAAGTTTTTAGCTTCTTTTTTTGAAACATGAGAACTATTATGTAACGATGGAATCATATTTTTAAAAAAATAATTATAATTTAGGCTCTACTTGTGTATTGAGCACTGTTTTTTAAAAATAAAAACAAAAATACTAAAGAACTTTGGATTATTAACCTAACAGTTCTTTCCTATTTTTCTATACATTTGCACACACATATATATATTTGCACACATATATATATATATGTATATATTTTGTTAAAGATGACTGAAAAGCTTTTTATTTAATTTTTCTTGTGTTCATACAAATGTTTTCTTTACTGGACACAAAGTGTGCAAAAACTATTCAAATGCATTTCTGAAAGCTTTCAGCTATACTTTTAGTCATTATGAAGGATGATTTTATTTTTACTTTTAACTGAATGCACGGGTTGTGTTATGTATATATTTAGAATTATAGGGATATTTCATTTTCCAAACATGGTCAGCTCATTGTGGCCATGTTCATAGTTAATGTTATTGAGTATTGGCTTTTTCCTTTTTATTCTTAGGGCTTCCATTATTTTTAATCATTTTTTACATGTGGAAAAGGTTATTATGCATGCATATTTTACTAGTATGTTTTGGATGGAGTCTTGTAGGTTTGTGTGTGTTTAAATGACTTCTAGTGGAGCTGTGGTCAGATAGGTGTAACATAAGTCATCTGGATAGGCATGTTGTAGTGTGACTGATATAATTATTTATGAGTTTGGTTTGATCAAGAACACATTTCCTTAAGGGGCATTTGATCTCGTAAATAATGTTGGTTCTTTGTAGTTTTGATTTTGCAGGTGTGTTGTTATTTTTGAAGATAAGATCAGCTGTTTCAAATTTATTGTAATAGCTAATTAATTTAATTTTTTTGTTCAGGTCAACTGGGGTAGTGTCTTTCATTATGATATTTCTAAATGAAGATTCATCTTGCTTATAGTTGATGTACATTTGACTTTTGCAGAAATATTTATGTTCAGTATCATTATTATTTACTTTGGAAAGAAATAGTCTAATCTGGTGGTTGATGAGGTAGTTAGGAAAACCATTGTTAACTAGTGTCTGTTTTGAATTGTTGAGTTCTTTAAGGAAAAGGAGATGAGAGGATGAATTCTCATGTGCTCTCTTTAGGAAATTTTTTTACAACTGCTATTTTATATCTAAGTTCACATTCACTCTTAAAATTAATGTGACATGAGTTTTTGCTAGTGGTTTTTTATAAATAAGGTGGTGAAAGTGTTGTTACTGTATTCTACAAGAATGTCTAAGAATGGGAGTTTATTTTTTGACTTAGTTCATAGGTAAAGTTAAGGACAGACATTTTTTTCAAATGTGGTTTTGAGATTATCTATTTTTTCTATGTTTTGTTTTATTTTAGCAAAAAACACACAAGAAATAGATAATCTTTTTAATAACAATAAGTTATAATTTATAGAAATAAGAAATATTGTTAGATTAAAAAATAATTTAAAAATATATTTTGTGTGGTATTAGTGTGATATATATATATATATATATATATATCTATATCTATCTATCTATATATATATATATATATATATAGTCATCCACAGACAGACTGTTTTGTTGTATCACTGTATAACAATTCAACGTTATCGCCTCAAGCCTGGATCGAAACTCAACTGATTTGACATCAGTCAGAGACTCTTACCACTAGATTATCGATGCACACTATGGAGAAAAGGAATTTTTAACACATTATATATGTGATATAAACATTATCAGCTTCCAGAGTGCTCTATTGATTGTGAAGAACTTAGCATTATAGCAGCAGCAGCAGCCATCAAATGCCCTTTCTCCCATAGTACTCAACTGACAAACAGGATATCACACCAACCACCTAATATATGGTTTCCCTTGTGCTTAACTGGTAAGGTACACTTTTACTAAAGTAGTGGTTCCATTGATAGTAAAACAAAATACATGTTCAATTCCTGTTGGAAGGTAAATTTTTCTTTTGTAAAAACTTCTCAATCTCTAAATTGTTTAATATTAATTCAACTGCTTAAAATAACAGAGATATCAACTCAAACATATATACACATGAAAAAAGACGTTTATAATGATAAGAAATATACAGATTAATATAAATAGCAGTTATGGGATTGCATGGGTCCACAAAGCAATGCTTAACCTGTTGATACTCTTTGGCTTTTTGAATTTTCTTTTAGCTTCTTTTCCACTTTTCCTTTCTGGTTTTGTATAGCCCTCCAATAAGAGATTTACTTTATATAATTCAATATTATTCCACATGGATTTTTATCCTTTCTTGTTAATTTTCATTTTTCTTTATTTGATTTTTCTAAAAACTGATTGATAATCAAATTAAAAAAAAACATTTTACTGGTTTTCTTACCTGAACTTCTTTCCATAAAATAAATATCTCATTTTTGTTCCATCAAATATCATTGTAGGTTGAGGTTAATGTTTTTGAAGTTGTTGCAAGATGGATTTCAATTCATCACCATCGTTCATATTATGTTTCTAACATATAATTGTTTATTATACTTTTAGCATCTATTATAGTTGAGAAATGGTAAACAAAAAATATTTGTATTAACATTGTTTCTTTTATGAAAAAGAAAAGTCATATTTTTCTTTGAACCATATATATTTAATATTTGTCTATGAAAATGGCTAGAACTCTTTCATCTTTCATCAGCAGTTCTTACTGGAATGTCATTTTTTTTAAAAATGGTTTTATGGTATAAAATTCTTGCAGATTCCTGTCATTTTACCCTGTCACATCTTGCTTTTAGCACTTTTGAACTTTTATTTCTCATTCACACCAAACTGCATTTTCCATTTATAAAATCATTCTTCTTACGTCATCAATAGTTATTGGCTTCTTTGGTTAACATTGCTTCCTGTTTTAGGTTCTCTTTTAAAATGCAGATGTCAAGCTGATTTTCCACTTGGCTTCAGTGCATTGAATCTATCATTTTTATGTCATTGCTATTATATCACTTGGAAGCTTGTAAAAGAATTTTCATCTGACCAAAGGCACTGTAGAATATTATCATTGAATGCAAAGCACTTAGCCTGAAGACTTTTAAAAGATTTTCCATGAAAACCTAGACAAATATTCTTTTATTCACCATCTCCAATCAGGATGTGCATGATTATGACTCTCCACTACTTCATATGCTTTGTAACACAAAGTAATATTTGTCTCCTAAATAGTTCTTGTTCTGCCAAATTCATTAGGGAATTACACAATATTTCCCTCTGCTCCTTTTGCCTCCAATATTTCCTGTGAGTGCCAAATTCTCCAAGCACTCTTTCCTCATTATGCATCCTAAAAGTTTCAACTGTCTCTTTCTGATTCTAAGTATAAATGTCCTTTTTGTTTCCATTTTCATTGTCAATTGATATTACATGGCAATTCAGCCTGGGTTTTCCTTGTTTTTAATGAGATTTTCCTTAATATTCTATTAATACTTTTATCCCTTTATTATAAAAGAAATTTAAGTGCGGAAAAGTTCTGAGCATATGACAATACATCACACTTTTTTATCTTTTCTTAGTTAGGTTGAAAAATTTTCAGCACTTCCTCATAAGAGGGATTTGTCCATGGTTTCTTAAATATGATTGAAGAAATTCTTCCCTGAATTTTCAACTTACAAGCAACAAGACTTTTATATAAAAGACATAAAAGTGTCCACCTTTTATAAATTAGCTCTGTGATTGAGATAAATTTATAACTTATTTTTCTACCATTTGTCCATGCATTGAATATTGCTGCCACATCTGGTCTGGTGCTTTTGCTATGTATTTACAGATTCTTGATAAAATACAAAGAAGAATCTGCAATGTTATTGGTCCTGACTTGGCATCTGCACTTCAGTCATTTTCCCACTACCGTAATGTAGCTTCCTTGTGTCTTTTCTATAAATATTTTCATGGTAATTCTTCTGATGAGCTTTCTTATTTGGCACCAAGACTTTATGAATTTAAGCATAGTACTAGATTGGCAGCTAGGTCTCATCGTTTTACACTTCAAATGGCTGCTAGATGTAACTGTAAGTTCTAGTTTCTTCACTTGCACTTCTTGCTCATGGAAATCTTTTCTGGCTTCTTGTTTTCCAGTCAACTTTGCTCTTCAAAAATTTAAATACAATGTCCATCATTATCTTCTGTTTTCTTAATTCCTGTTCTTTTATTGCTCTCTCTCTCTCTTTAATAATGTTTTCTTTTTCTCCTATTCTTTCACATTCAGTAACAGCTCAGGAAAGAATCTTGTAATTTAAAGGGAAAATTTCCATTTTTTATTGCAATAGCTAAGACTTTAGACTTTGTTTCAAATAACAAATAAGTAAATTTGAATGCAATGCATTATTAATATTATGAAACTGGTTAATTATTTATGTTATAAAGTCTTCAATTTTATATTCACTTTATATATTGCCAGTGTTTTATATTTACTTTATTATAAAAATGATTTGATTGTTTATATGTGAGAACATAATAATATTCTAGGAAAGTAATCCTGCTTCAATTAATCTCTGTTTCTATAGAGTTGTTTGCTCTGTTTTGTTTTATTCTTTTGTTTTTATTTCTTTTTATGAACTTTTGGTGGCTTGTATTTTGTTGACATTTTACACATTATATGTGCCTTTTCATTATTGCTGTTTGTTTTCATTTTATTTATCTTAATTCTTTTCTTATTTTTAAGTCTGTTTCTTTTCTACTTAATTTTTGTTAAGCACTTCTTACACTATTTTATTAATGTTTTCTATTTTGCTAATCTGCTAAAACTGGCTTCATGCTACCTAATCTAAAATTTAGAAACGTTTTTAACAAATTCTGGTAGAAATTACAAATAAAATCTATATATTAATATGAATGGCATAAATTTGTTAAAAACAATTAAACACTAAATACTATTTAAATAAATAGTATTTAGTGTTTAATTGTTTTTAACAAATTTATGCCATTCATATTAATAGCTTGATTACTGTTATTAAAACATTAATAGAATTAATGCTTCATCTTCAAAATTAATAATTTTTAATAAGTCCCAAGGGAGATAAATCAAATGGGATGAGTGTATTTAACTTTTATGTCCCATAATAAAAATTTCATTATTTTTCTTGATACAGCTTATAATTGATTGGTGGTTATCGCAAAGTTTCAAAATATCAAGCATGGCTTTTCTGATCATATTATTATTGCTTGGGGTGAAATGGTTAAAAGAAAAAAATGTCAAATTCCTGCTCCCAGACTTAAATCTGAAAAGGAAGAATATTGTGTGAAGAACAATGTTTAAGCAGAACAAGATACTTTGGTTCAAATAAAAAGCCAGCAATTAAGAAATACATTGTTATCATCATATGTGATGAAATATTCTGGCCAACCTTGAATACAAAAGATGACAAAGGTTCTCAACTGACCCCTGATTATTATGTAAATACTCAATCTTGTTGAGAATTATGGATAGTAGGTTACATCCATTATACTTAACACTCCTAACATTAATCAAAAGAATGTGAATTAGATTCCCAATATCTTATCTAACACTAGTATTAAATGTACAAATGAGTACCAAGAAAGTTAGTTCAAGGATGTCAGTATTGATTTTAACATTACAGTCTCTCTAAAAGCAAATTATTTTGATTAATGTACTCCTTGAGTTAGTACATATGGTTAAAGAAACATTTCCTTGCATGAACTTTACAGATGTTAAAACAGTGCTGAGGATTATGGGCTGAATAAAGCTACTTTTAAAATTCTTGGCTAAAGTAGAAAGGAAAGCATATGTGTGCTACTGTGGCGCTGATAAGTATTATTTTCTTTTTTAATGGAAGCCTCTGAGTTGTAGTTTTATAGCAAGTAAAAAAGTCAAGACATTCATGATAACAACAAAAGAACAAAAATAATTATTCTATATATAAAAAAAGATTTTGGTGCACATTTAATCTTCTTATATACAGTAAGATCCATTACATATGATTGACATTGTTGGACTGGAAAAAGCATGTGGATTTGGAGACAAGCAAAAGTATATTATTTATATTCATACATAAAGGCACTTATACACACACGCACATATCTTTATAGATAATGTTCTTCTTATCATGTGCATTGTTGTGAAAAATATTCCATATACCAACAATGTAAAATATAATGGTGTAGTCACACATGCACATCCACCTTTATACATACATATTCAAAGAATACATACATATATATATATATATATATATATATATATATATATTTATGTGTATGTTTGTGTGTGTTTGTCTATGTGTATATGTGTATGTATCTCTTATAGAAATGGAATGCAGTTTTAAATTTCCTCAGGACTATTTTTTCTCAAACCTTTGTTATAGCATATATTAGGGTATATTTCAGACAGATACCCAAAGTTTGAGGAATCTGAACAATAAACCAAATGTAGTTTGGAATTTTGTAAGTACCATTTAGGAAATTTCTGTATATATGCTCCTACTCCCACAAGCCAAATCTGAAGGAGACAGTTGAAATTGGGATTTAGGATAAAAGTAATCTTTTATTTCAAGGTCAATTCCTTTGAAATTTTGAGTAGAGACATTATATATATATATATATATATATATATATATATATATATATATATATATATATATACACACACACACAAAATGTATGCATATCTTTAAAGTATGTCAAAATTTATATTTATATATAAAGATGAGTTTATTTGTGTGAATATGTATTTATGCATGTGTATATATTTATATGTGTGTACATATATGCATTTGTATATATATTTTCTATGTTGATGAATATATGTATACATCATATATTGCATCTATCTTTATATATAGGGAACAAACATGCATCAGAATCTGACACAATAATAAGATAAGAAACAAATAGGAAACATTTATATGTTTTGCTTTTATTTAAGCTTCATCATAAAATGAAATATGGAGGAGAAAAAAATTCTCATATTTTTTATTTTTGTGTTGCTTGTTTTTCACTGTTTAAGAAAACCTCCCATGTATTTGTCCTGTCAAGCAGTGTTTGTGTGTATAATTCTTGTGTGTTTGTGTATCACAATTCTAGTTGATCTATGCAGGATTTGGTTAATGTGTGTGTGATGTATATTTGGACTGTATTTGCCCTTATCTATCAACAACATATAAATGCTAATCACTGACAATACATTAGGTTAATAATCTAAATGTTTCTATTGTTCAGGGACAAAATCTTTTATCTACATAAAATCCTTGCATCGTCATTCAATAATGATATTTCTTCTATATTTCAATGTGGCTATGCCAAATTTCACATTTATTTGTGTATTGCATCCTAAATAAATGATTCTAGTTTTGATGTGATGAATTCTTTGATGAATTCTACAAGATCTTGAATCTGTAGTAACCTCTGTTGAAATAAAAAATGTTGCATTGTGAGAAACAAGTGGCAATTTCTGGTCTGGAAAATATGTTGCATGGAGGAGGACATTCCATCCAAACTCTGGAATAATTTTACTGCATCATATATGCAAAATGAGTATAGGCATTGTCATATATGCAAAATGATGATAGGCATTGTCATATATGCAAAATGAGGATAGGCATTGTCATTGTTATGTCACGTTTTGATTTTCATACCAGGAAAATGGTTGCTTCTGTTTCAATATGCCATTCAAATGAGACAATTGCTGACATTTCCAGCATTTTGTAATAAATAACTCTCTTTGAATTCTAACACAAAGAAAAGGTAGATTCCATATAGTCTGATGTGCTGAATGTTGTTCATTTATTTTTTATGGGAGATTCTCATTTTTCATCTTTTATTAGAAGTGATTCTATTGTTTGAAAAAGACAAATATTAAAATGCTAAACAGAGTTCCTTTCTGCAAGTTCATTTGGAAACTATTTTTCCCAAGACTTGGAAAGATGTACAATATATGGCTGATTGCACAAACAATAAACAGTTAAGTAAACTTCAAAGATAAAAAATTGCTGTAACATTGAAAAAATTGACTCTCTGGATTTTTGCATCAGCCTAAGAATTACATACATATATACACTCACATAAATACAGATATATATATATATATATATATATATATATATATATATATATATATATATATATATATATATATATTTAGTGTATAGGAGCAGTAGATCATTATTCAAACATATATTATTAATATAACAGAAAATGAATGTCTAATCAATAGACATTCTAAGCTTTGTATAGTGGCTTTAGGGAGAAAATAAAGACAAAAACTGCTCAATATTTGGATATTTTTTAATAAGTTGGTCTTTGATCTAAGCTTTTGGCTCACATGAGCCATATAACCACTCTGATGATGGCTCATGTAAGCTGAAAGCTTAGATTGATGAACAACATAAAGAAATATCGAAATGGTGGACAGTTTTTGTCTTTATTTTCTTCTGAAAGCCATTATACGAAGCTTAGAATGGCTCATGATCAAACATATTAGACATTTGTTGTCTGTTATATTTAATATATGTTTGAATATATATATATATATATATATATATATATAATGAGATATTACTTGAGCATTTAACAATTTTTATCTTGTTTGTCTAGCTCTCTGTCAGTCTATCTTTCCATCTATTTAGATCTTAATGAAGGGTTGTATGAACAACTTACAATACCTTGCTATCAGGAAACAAATTACTGAGTTGAGCTCTTTCTACCTTAAATTTTTCTTAAGAAGAAAATATCCCATCAGTGATATTGCCTAAACTTAATCACCATATCTTTTTCTTTTCTGATTATTTTGATGTAATGGCATTTTCATTCTTTTGTATCAAGGAATCAAATATTGGCCACAGTTTTACGTCTGGTCATGTATTCTGCACAAGGTGGTAAGTATTGCCTAATTCGAGAGGGGGCTTATATATATGTATGTCTACATATGTATCTATATTAAAGATTCAAAGATTTAACTTTACATCAGAAATGGAAGTTTACCAAATAGAATATAAACAATATCCCTAAAAACATTGGTGAAATGCCCTGAAATTTAAAGAAAAGAACATATGAATATAAAAAGGCCTTGTGGATCAAATATTTTGATCACTGGAACCTTTATGATTACAATTTTGACCTGGAAAAAGAAATTTTAATTAAAAAAAATGATTATAATTTCCTAATATGTATTGAAAGTGAAATCTACAAGTCTACTGCAATTGGGCTATTTCAGTTTATCACTTGTTCTTACGAAATTAAGACTTACACAATGTGGCATACATAAACCTTAAAAAAATAAATAAAAATAAAAATTGTGTTGAAATTAGCTAAAATCTAATTCCTATAATGATACAGTTAAAGTGAATATTAAATGTTTAATTGCTTGACATGAGTCATGTCTTGTCTTGCTAATGTAGATTTTGTTCATGTAAAATATAATTATTTTTCTAACAATGCCAATAAAATATGTCAAAGTAGATATTTTCCAAATTGTTATATATATATATATATATATATATATATATATATATATATATATATATACATATCCTAATAATCTTTTGCTAGGTATCTGTTTATCTGTCTGTATCCTTTTGTATATCAATCTCCATTTTTATTTAATAGGTCACTTCTTTCTGAGAATCTATTTATATTCTTTAAAAATATTGGAATGTTTTTAGCATTTTGGTATTTAAGATGCAACATAAAAACACAAATCTTCAACAAAGATAAAAAAAACACTTATCCACTTTCTTATCTTCTATCAATCATAATTTGAAATGTTTTTATTTAAAAAATATCTATACCTGCATGTTGCCTATATGTATATTATTAACCTTCTATTGTCATGATATATATATATATATATATATATATCTCATGTATGCATATTTGTACATACATACATATGCGTGCGCACACACACACACACACACTCACACACACATATATATAATTTAAAAAAATGTCTCCTGTTATCCAAACCAACATGTACCCACACCCAGCACACACATTCAGTATGTCCCATATTTCAAAAATCTTTATGAATTTTATGATTTTATTTATTTATTTAAATTTCTATAATTTATTGAAATGTTTTTCTGGATACAACTTTATGCCAAATATTCCTGTCTTTAGAAATTCTTGTAGCTTGAAAATTTGATTAAAGACTCATACACATTCCTGCAGAGAGCAGAAATAGAAAGGTTTTCTTCCAAACACAATTAGATTCCAATCATCTAGTGAAATACTTACCTTACTCTCTTAATAAAATGACAAGACAAAATGTTTCTTTATACAATAAACAGGAAAAGTTGCTTGCTTTGACAGTGATACTATAATATCTATTAACAAAGGATGAACTTGATGTATCTAACACTGGTCTACAATTTTTCACAAGTTGACTACTTCAGAAATAAAATGAGCCAATTCCTATGTATTTTGGCATAATGAATTCGAAAATGAGTGTCAAATTAGATGATTGGCTCCAAAATTAGAGATATTTAGTCAGTTGTGTCATACACATACGATCAAGGCTTCGACTAGCTTGCTAGGACAAGTCATGACCAGCTTTGACTAAGCTCTGACCAGCTTGGACATGCTATGACCAATTTTGACCAGTGGCCTTTGAGTGGAAACACTCGGGTTTCCCACGTTAATCGACCTTGTGTCACATCTTGACCTTGTGGGAGTCAAGTAAATACCTAAATACCTACACATGAGTACAATGAATGTCTCCAAGAAAAACAATGTTTCTTTGCAAAATCTACTTTGATGTTCTGTTCTATGTAGGCCACCAAAGTAATACACAAAATGGCAATATATGTGTTTATTGAATAATATACAACTGGAAAACTCTTTTCAGTAGTATATACATGTGCAGTTATTCAACAATCGCAAATCGTTCCATAGTTTTGTAAGCTGCAGGAGGATAATTTTTGGTCACAGTTCAACAATAATCAACCAGCATTGATAGGTTCCACTTGACCTGATACCTTTTCTCCGTTGCTGAAATGTCTTAATGAAATCGTTGACCGTGCTCGTAACTCACAGCACTAAAGTCTTGGGGAAAAATCAAGGTGAGTCTAAAAAGTGGATCTTCAAAATGTTACAGCCCTATATTCCTTCAAGAGGATTTTTCCAGTTTTCTTTAATTTTCTGATATCACTGCAGTACACCAAATTACTTTCCATAAAGAAGAACGGGACTAGCTCCTTTTGATGATCATGAAAATGGGAAATCTGTACATCACCAACTAATAGATTCCACTGCTGTAACCTGGAACTTAACAGATCTTTACTCTTAGAAAGTTTCAAATCTCTAAGTTCTCTAGGTCACTTTGAGTTATGAGGTGTAGTTCAAAGATGGATGAAAAGGAAAAAGAGTTTGCGTTAGTTAACATGCATTTTCTTTTAGTAACTGTTATGGGGTCCTCCCCTTTTCATATAAGTGGACTCTACCAGTGTTACTTGGAGTGCTGCCGTTAAATATCCAGAGTTAGACAGTCAGTGAGAGAGGATATACGGATAGTGAGAGAATATACGAACGGAGATAGAGTGAGGTAACCTCTTGTAGAAGTCAGTTACAAGCACGTAGACTCTAAGGAAGTCAAGACTGGATATATCCATCTGTATTTGCTACTAACTGCGTTCCTGGATTTACTAACAGTATTACTCTTTGTATGATTGTGTAAATACATTTTATTTCTTATATTTAATTCTTGCGTTTGTCCTTCATTGGAGACCGAATTCATCTCGGAATCCACAACAGTAACATTGGCTGGAATTGGAAAAAGCATTGTGTATTACAGGCTCCTTCCACAAAACAGACATTAAATTATGTTCCCATTTGGATTGATTAAAGGCAGCAATTGATGAAAAGCATCCAGAATTGGTCAATCACTGGGTTGTTGTCTTTCATCGGGACAGCACCAGCCCTCACGTATCTTTGCAGAACTAGCAGAAATTAGTACAACTTGGGGTGTCCTACAACATGGGCTGAACTCACTCAACCTTGTAACTTTGTTTTACCACTTATATCAATCGCTACAAAATCTATGAAGTGTGGTTTGATGGACATTGGACAATAATCTTATTCATATCAAGTTGATGGTTCGATTTTGGAGGTTTCATTGTCTTCCCTATCATCTGATTCAATTTCATATGATCCTGGTGATTCTGGGACTGTATACCTTCCTTATGGGAGACAGGAAACAAAGCTGAAGAAATGTTTGGATATTGTACTGTTCATTTCTTTATCTTTGTTGGTCCCTTAGCAATTGGAGGCACATCATTGGCATAATCGGTTGACTCTTCCCAAATCATGGGCACTGTAAAGGTCATGGATTTTGTTTTCCTTGTTAGCCATTGATTGAGATTTGTTGCACAGGTATTACAGCATATGTAGTGCCTACATCTTGTCTTGGTCTCCAATTTTGCATTGAAAATTTAGTTGGTAAGTTTTTCTCATCACAGGTGTTATATTTTGCTTTCAAGATGCAAAAGTCACTTCACCACACACATAGCAAAAGTTATCAGCTTTGTTCCGACATTCATAGGGCATTTTTCACAGGTCAGTTAAATGTGAAAATCTGAGTGGAAAAGAGAATAATAATTAGTTTATTAGGAGAATAATTATATATAATAAGGTTATTATGAGAATAATAATTAATTTGGCAAGGACAACAATTTTGATGAAATATTCATATAACACTAGTACTGTATCTTGAATTCTGGAGTCAATCAACAATTTTGAATAAGTTTTTAATTCCAGAGCCTCAAAATTAGCAAAGTTTGGCTATTTTTGTTTTTGAGGATTTCCAGTGTAATATGTCAATGTTTTTGCATGTATTTGTACATCATAGACAAATAAAAAGTCCCAAGAACCAAGCATTTTGCATAGAAACCACAAAACCTCAAGTAACAACAAGTATCTTTGTTAGTTACTGAATATGCTTGTAGCAATTTCATAAAATTTCATTCAAATACTTATTCTTTAATATATATTCTTTTTTATTACATATTTTCTTTCGTTGCTTTTGATTTATTTATGGTAAATATATAAGACAGTTTGGAAATACCCCAATTTAACATGTTTTACTAATGAACCAGCAAAGGAAAAAGGATTTTAAAAAGCTGGTTAAAAAAAAATTGGTTAAAAACTAATTTCTGTAATGATTTAGTTGAAGTAAAAATCAAGTTTTCAGTCACTTCACATGAATCAAGTTTTGCCTCACAAATGTAGATTTTGTTCTGAAATAAAATTCTTTTTCTAATGATACTGGTTCATTGGCAAAACATGTCAAATTGAAGTTTTTCCAAATCACCATATATAGTGACTCTTCCATTGGATCATTATCCAAGTTTATTGACAGATATATATATGTATAGAGAACTAGAAGTATCTCTCATTTAATATATAAAGTATGTGTGTATGTGCACATGTATGCATGTGAGTGATATTTTTTGTCTTATTCATGTTTATAATTGGTTGGGGCATCTATGGAATCATAACATTGTTTTTGAGAAAATCTAAAACAAGCACAAAAGAATTATATCGAACAGTGATCCTATTGAAGGATCCAACTTCAAATAATAAATGGTTTTGATGTTATTTTATTGTCTCCCTAAAGTGATTATTTTATTGATTTACAAGATGAGGGAATATTGTTTCAAAATATTACTAGGAAAGTCTTTTTGGCTGATTGTTGATTTGATCTTTAATAAATGATGAGACAAAATTGAATTACTTGTGATTTGTTTATGCGGAAGTATTTTTTTTATATACTTCTTTAAATGTTGATTTTAAGTTTTAAGAGATAACATATGGTGATATGTTACAGTCATAATCATCATTATGAGGGGCACCTCAACGTTATGTAATGGTTAGAAAGCTTGTCTTATGAGAACAATTGTAATTGAGTAGTGAGTTTGATCCTCACTGGGTGTCCCATACTTTTGAACTTGTGCCACGTCTAAGCTACACTTAGAAAATCACTATAATCATTACAATGAGATATTATAATTAAATATTATTCCCTTTGGGGAAATGTTAAATTGATTTTTTAAGTGTAACAGAACACAAAATTATATTTAATTGGTTGTTTTTCATCAAAAGTATCACTGCAATTTGCCGACATGTTAACAATCACCAAAATATTTGTAGCATTTTCTTGAAATGTAGAATATATGGGATAACTTTAATAGAACAAACCTTTTTTCATATTTTTAATATGAATTTTACAATTATTTTAACAAAACATAAGATTCAAATGAGTTTTTCTTTCTTTCATTTTATCTATATAATAAATGTCACACTTTTTCAGCTTAAACTTTCAATAGCTCATTTCAACTGAAAAAGTTGCTGTTCTCAAATTATAGTGTTTTAAAATAAAATTGTCTGTGTTTTCAACTTTACTCCAAGAGGCTGTAGCCCAACATATCATACCATTTTGGAATCAGGCCAACTCCACGAGCAAATTAAAATCTGGATCTGGACTTGCAATAATGAAATTTTGGTTTTTATTACTGTGATTGTTTTTGGCAATTTTTTATGTGATTTTTTGTGATAAATTTTCTTGTACAATAAGAATTTTCATAATTTGGAAATAAATTTGGGAATAATCAAAATTAATTGCAAAATCCAGCAAAAGTCACCTATGAAATCAAAATAATTGTTTATATAGAAAGTAAGGACCTAGGTACATCAAATTATCTTTAAATTAAGTGGTGGCAGAAGAATTATCATTGAACTTTTAAAAGGTAAGCTTAAATACTTAACTTTTGACTTCTTCTGTAGTTTATTGTTGCCTATCACATCTACTCCTCCCAATGAAGACCATGTTGAAGGCCCAGTCAAGAACCCTCTGCAGGAGTTAGCTGAAATGCTGCCCAGCAGGGTGGCTTTTAAGCTAGTTGATAATAAATTCAGAATATGATGCATTATTGTTTGCTGGGGGTGGGGTCAAAGGTCAGGATACAGGGTGTGATGTGTAAATTGTTGCCATTTTATATTTTTAATTTTCCACATGCATGTTGTTTGTTTCTGATTTTGTTGACTGCACAGTATAAGGAGGTCACAGTTGGGCATTGTCTGTGGGAAAGCATCATGATGCAATTCACTCTACCAGGAATTTGGAACTGACATGTTGTTTGCTTGACATTCATGCTGGAAGCCCCAATAAGAACATTTCAGAGTGTTTGGATGTCAATCTGAGGACAGTACAGATGATTCAGAAAGAGTTGAATGAGTAAAGGTGGTTACAAAGGCGTTTGGTGTGATTGCTAGTGATGCCTCTATTCATCTTTTGGTGAGGGCCTCAGCCTGAAAACAAAGGCCTACATCAAATGCCTTGAGTAGGTAGTGCCACCATTGATCAAGATGGTGGCTGCTGGAAGGCCCTATGTCTGGCAACAGGACTCTGTACCATGCCACACAAACAGGAGAACCCACTCATGGTTGTCAGACAATTTCTGTGACCACATCACACCTTACATCTGATCACCTAAGACTGCAACCAATTTGATGTCTAGAGTGCATTTGAGTGAGAAACCAATAAAACTCCTTGTAATACCAAAGATGAACTGAAAGCAAGGATTATGGAAGCATTCACCAACTTAAACAAGGAGCCTGTCTAGAAGAGTTGTGGGAGATTCTGAAGTCGTCTGGAGTCTGTGGTTGAAGCTGATACCAATCTTATTGAATAAATTGTATTTCAAGATATTTTTGTGTAATTTTGGTAAATATATCTGTTAAAATGAGATGTCAGTGTTATTTTCATTTTTGTGCCATTTAGACAACAATTTATCCATCGCACCCTGTATATATTTATGTTGCATTTTTGAAATTTCTAGAACTAGATAGATTCCCTTAAATTTCTTCTTTTTTTTTCTCTCTGCCTTCAACAATGGAAAAGTTCATTCACTGCCTCAGGATTTCAGTCAAGTCATGATATTCTTGAGATGGTTACAAGCAGTGAATGCTTTTGCTGCTATTAGGGAAAAAAAAGTATTTTCTATTTCTTTCCAGTATTTCAAACATGAATTAATGGTATTATCAAATGATTTCTTCCTTTTTTTCTTTATGTTTTAAATGCTGTATTAAATGTTCATCAGACAAACTAAAATTAACCAAAAATGCTTATGGACATTGTAGATATATAGATATATAGATAGGGTAATGGATATTGGTGCAGAAACTGGAATTGATAAGTTCAAATTCTGGGCTAGTATTCACTTTTGCAGAGCTACCCTTCAGAAAGGTAGCAATCCATCTCTTTTCCCTCCAGCTATTTGTTAAATAGCATGGTAGACTGTACTCTTTAGCCTTGACTGGCAGCTAGCCAACTTCCAACATATAGAGAAGGCAATGGGAAATAATTCCAATATCTTTCCCAAGAATGCATGTCAATTCAGAGATAATAAAGAATCCGTGGACAGTCATGATTACATATAATCCTAAAAGAATAGGGCATTAAAACAATGTTATATAAATGGGTTGCTTTGGGTAAAAAATATTAACTGAAGAGGCTTGTTGAAAAATGTAAGATGTCATAGAAAAGCAGATACTTTTGAATTAGATGTGAGGAAAAGATATCAGTATATGTAGTGGCAGCAAAAGGTGGGGAACCTTACTTCTCTGTAAAAAAAAAAAGTAGCATTTTCTTGTAAAATGTGAAAAAATTAATTTAATTGTTTAATATCTTATACTAAAAATACATTTGAAGATTATATTTATAAGACATACATGCCTGTACTCACATCTGATTTGTGTATAGATATTTACATTTATTTTTGGTTCCTTTGTAAAAGGTAGTTGTGGTCACTTCATATCTTGACCATTGCCTTGGATTATAGATATACTCTGCATTTATTACTAAGTTTTTTACTTGTTACCTTTTGTGAATAGTTCTTGCCTTAAGCCAGAAAAGTAAGTTACTTTTGAACAACTTTTTCTAGGAGGAATGTCAGTACATTAAATTTTTATTATTTTGTTCTGTAAACTTTAGTTTTTACATCAAAAAAGACAAGTGTCAAATAACTCAAATGCTCCAAGTTTGAGAAATGTATATATATTTCTTTTCAAATTTAGGGATTTTTAATAAAATGTGTATAAGACTTATAAAAAATGGCTAACATTTGAAAAAGCCATTTTTGCTAATATTGTTTTTATTATTATTTTTGTTAATATTAATTTAAATTAATTATTATTAATATTAAGTTAATATTAAATTAGAATTTTGTCCAGATAATCTACTGATAATTATCTTTTATTGTGAGAAGCAACAATAAAATGTTTTTGCAATGTGGACATTTGATTTAGCTTTGGTCTACAAAACTGATAGGATTACATACAATGTGAATGGTATTGGAAATGTACCTCTTCACTATACAGCTTCATAAAAGATTACAAAGGAACTATTTCATTCATTCTGCATTGTTGATACCTGACTCATATTGGTGTGTGCATAAGATATTTCATATTTATAATAATGCTAGATCTATCTTCTATGAAAAAACTTGTTTGTGTATGGTTGAATGACCATCTAGTCAATGTTCAGTGAAGGAGAAGTATGTTACAAGTCATTGTTTTGTTAACAGTACTTTTAGTCATCAAGAGGGAATAATTGTGTAAGTTAGGGTCTTTGATTTTGGATGCATAAACAGAAAATGAAAAGACTGTAAGGAACTGAGGGGAGTTGCTATGACAACAAAGATATGTTATTCTGACCATGTGTCTTTGTTTTGATTTCTTTATTGGCTTCTTTTCTGAGCCATTTCTTGCCAGTTGACTTTCTTCATTTGTCATCTGTACCTTTTTCCTTTACTTGCTATACATTTCTTTGTTTCTCTTTCTCTTGCTCTTTCTTTTTTCTTTCTCTTTCATTCCTTCTTTCTTTCAAAGAGAAAGACAGCCATCTCTAACAAGAGACAAGTGTTTATACTGATAATGCTTGATATTAAAGTAGAGAAATGAAGGAATAATTATTAATATTGCTTACACACAAAGAAAATAAAAATATTTAATTAAAAATAAATCCATTAATTCTTTAAAAATTGCTTTGTTTCAGATATGAAATTGAGTAGATATAGGTTTTGAGAAAAAAATTTTTAGTAAGAAAGTGTGCTTTCTATAAAAGGGAAAATAGTACCTTGTTGTACTGTGATGCACTTTATAACTGGGTGGTTAAGCTCCCTAGATCAAACAGTGATTTCTCTTATAAAGAGGGGTACAAGTTTGATTCTTGCTAGAGAGCACATGTTCTTTAAGATTAATGGTGACAGGCTGATAGACATAATACACATTGTTTAAAGTAAAATTAAAAATGGGGCATATATTTCAAATACAAGTACCCACTATAATAACGTTTGAATTAATATATATATATATATATATATATATATATATATATATATATATATATATATATAATTTGGCTCTCTGATCTTAAATTTAAAATGAACTTCTGAAACTGTAATTTTTCATTAAATCTTACATCTAAATCTTTTTAAATCATTATTTTAATAGAAGTAAATTTAACTTTTCAGCATGTTGTTCTAACAACACTCTGATTTGAAACTTAAAGTTACCCAATAAGTATACTTTGTCAAGTGGTGAAAAGCCTAGAAAGTGTGAATTTTGCTTTTCAGTTCTGTTATAATATCTTTAAAAATTTACTTCTATTGTGTACTCATCAACTGTGACAAAATTGATTTGACAAATTAAAATTTACCATAAAAGTTTATGATGATCATTGTTAATGCAGTTTGGCACTCATGTCCATTTTTCAAAAATGCCACTTTGTGAATCAAACTCCTGCATGGGTGTTTCCCCAAATACTATAATCAAGTCTGTTCTTATCCTTATCCTCATAATCTTCACTTCCTATAACTGCCTCTTTCATTCATATCACAAAGCAATCATCATGACTATTTTAACAGTAACCCCCTGTCATGAGTGGGTCTTGAGTTTTGTATTGGGTGAATATTATTATGAAAACATACTCTAATATATGCATGCATAGTCACATGTACATAACCATCATCATTAATTATTATTTCCTCTTTCAGAATGCTGTAAGTATTATGGAAGAGAAAACTGAAGTTTCACCATTGCCTGCTATTCAGGCTGGACTGAAAGTAGCCAACAAAGTGAAGAAGAAACGTGCTGGGAGGAAACATGTAAAACCCAAATATGTTAAGAAACTGAGTTCATTTGAATTGCAGTACTCCAAACTTGGTGAGAACCTTATTCCTGAGAAGAAGACCATCGATTACATTCTTGTCCATCCAGAAGTTCAAGGCAAAGAACAAGAAGAATGCCGCCAGAAATTTGAAAACAAACTGCTCAAAGAAGGATTCCTCATTGACAAGGAAGTATGTGCAGGAAAAGTATTCAAGATTTTGAGCTGCCCTTTTAAAAGGTTGTGCATGGAAGCTGAAAAAGTTAAGCTTCAGTTACCTTTGTCTCAGGCAAGTAATAATTTTACATCAGTTTTACTGTTTCTACTAGATGGGTCAATCTACAACTGGAATCTCTTTTGAATAAAGAACATGTTAGGGTCTGGATGAAATAATTTTTGTTGGGTTACACTTTTAAAGGCTACACTGAACTAAATTATAAAAAACTGGAGAAAGCTGTTAAGTAAGCAGTTCAGAGTCATGCTATATATTTGGTGTGTTATCTTTTTGAGTGAATCTGAACTTCTTTCCATTGGATTGTTTGATCTGCCTTAGTTAAGCACAATGAAAACAGACAGACAGCTGATCAAATGTTCTGAGGGATGAGTCAATTCACACACACACACACACACACACACACACACACACACACACAGCTATGCAAACACTTGTGTGTGTGTGTGTGTGTGTGTGTGTGTGTGTATAAATGTATTGTGTAAAAATCCTATCTGTATTGAGTTAATTATTAATATTTGAATATATTAGCATTTCTTTTTATTTTATTTAAATTTCTGTTGTTTTTTTATCATAACTGATAGCTAACAATTTTAGAAAGCTACAAAAATTATAATAAAAGAAATACTAGTCAAATTTTAATAATTATTGATGACGCTGCATCTAAGAAATTTGAATCAAATTTAACCAATGATAATCTGACTTCTAAGAAAAAAATAGAGTAATTATTAATTTTGACCACATTTTTCTTTTTCATTATTGTTACTTTTTATCACAATGGTTGCATCATTTTTTTCGTCAACCATTAGTTCTGTAACTATAGAATACTGGAAGAATCTTCTCAATAAGAAAGTCCTTCCTAATTGGTAGGTCCCTGAAGGTAGTTGTTAATAACCAGTCCTCTGAGACCTTACCAATCCATATAGGTGTCCCCCAAAGATTGCTTCTTGGACCAACCCTCTTTTTACTCTATGTAAATGACCTGACTAAGAGTATAGTCCAATCATTTATGAATGATGCTGATGATCTATTAAGATAGTTGTGCTAGCACAAAGTCACAAGTCATCGTGACTGAGGGTTTGAGGGTGCTGGTCTTGTTCAGATTGTTGATCACGCTAGATAACACACTTCTCTCACAGAACTTTAACTAAGGTCTGCTCAGCATAATTTCAATATAAAACACAGGTGGGCTCTGTGGGTGTTGAACAAACATGTAAATGTGCCTGAGCAAGCATCTGCAATAGGGATTAGCTAGCACCCTAGTAGACGAGTATCCTCAAATACCATTAATTAATTATATATATTCAATAAAATATGAGAGATTTTAAATCTGGTTCAGTTATCAATCTTGTTTGGCAAAGATTATTGTTATGGTGAAACACACCTATTCTATAGTTAATAGACTCTCCCACCTAATATAAATAGGAGTAGTAAGAGAAACAAGGGTCAGTCGATGTTGGACGACAGTTAGTCGAATACGAAAGTAGTCAGTGACCATAACAAGATTATGCTGTGTAATACCTATTATATCAAGTTCCTAACGTTTTGTACGTCGAACCTATTTAGGACCGATTTAGTACAAATACAAGCCTCTACTGTGAAATAACTCCACAACAATTATAAAAACATCCCATAATAGATATGGTAATTCATCAAACTTTATCAGACAACTGGATTTGAATTTTGATCCAAGCAGCTTTGTGATACACAATTTTCTTTGCTTATTTTTGGGTCCAGTACTTTATCAAAAAGTTTTACATTTAATCAAAACTCTTCCTTGAAGAAAGCATTCATGAAACATTTGCAACTGTCACTTTAATCCAATTTTGATCTTTTTTTGTAGGGAGAACTTGTGAAAGTAAATACCAGTAATTGCTTTGAAAGATTCATTGAAAAATATTTTGTCACTGATGATGAAGGTGAGTTTTAAACATAAAATATGTTTTATAATCATACCAGAAATCTTAGGAACACAAAATGATGTAATATTCAGGCACATCAGTAAAGTCACAACCTAATAAGGATAAAAGCATTTTATACAACAAATATTTACTTTTTAATATAATCTCCTTTGTTATCAATATTGACTATTAACCATAAAGATAGAACATTATACAATGAAATTGTACAATGTATTATTAATTGTTTAAAATCAAGTTTGCATTGTATGTAAATACAATCATCAGATAAAATTTTGTGCAAGATAATGACTTATAAATAATCAATTTATTTACTTTTTCCAATCATTTAACAACTAAATTCTCAACTTCAACTAATGTCATTATGAATTTCTGATGGAGAATTTTTTTTATAGTGTTTCAACATATGAATATATGACATATATATAAATAAATACAGTAAAACTTCAGTTTTATATATTCCCATTTAACATAAATTGGGATTTAATCTGATAAGTCAGAATTAATTTTCTGTTTTTTTTATTGTTATTGTTTGTATTTTTCTTATATTATTTTCATTGCAACACTGATTTACCATTATATCCTTTTTTACATGATGATATTTTCTTGACGCCAATGGTCACATTATATCTGGGTTATACTGTACATGATCCAAGGGGCAGACCATCAATTCCTTAGTATTTAATTCACTTATCATAAAATTTATTACAAAAATTATTTAAAAAAAAATAATCTAGGTTTTGTAAAAGTTTTTTTGTTTAAGAAACTGCCAAGATATATAATATTATTATATATTTATTAATCATTTTTGGCTAAACTTTTTAGAAATTAATAATGAAAATTATCAGTTCTTGTGGAAATTAATGATAAAAATGGTCCAGATAGTTTATTTCAAAACAGGATAACCAAAAATAGTAAAAAGAAAAGGCTATGAGTTTCTAGTTTAATCCTAATCTTCTTAGGCATTTCTACAGATATATTTTAATTTTTTCAGTGGATTTTGTTGGCGCTCCATTTGTCATGGAGAAGATTCACTGGTTCCATTGTTATGAAGATCCATCCCAATTCTTTCGACCAGGCCTCAGGTCATTATTGGTAAGTTGTCAGCCTTTTTCAATGTTTAGAAAATAATTTATTACATGAAAAACTCTCTCTCTTTTTATCTATCTATCTATCTATCTATCTATCTATCTATCTATCTATCTATCTATCCTGCTTAGAGCCACATCATATTGAAACACCAGTTCCTGTACAATCACTGAAATTAAGCAACGTCGAGACTGGTCAGTAACTAGGTATGAGACAGCTTGGAATTATCAGGTGCTGTAAGTTTGAATGTCTGGGTGGTGTAATGGATAACGGCTTGGAATTGTTAATCGGAGAGCTGAGTTCCAATTTCTTTTGAGTTTGTTATATTCACTTACATGCAAATACCCTGGGAAAGGTATGGATCTACTTTTTCTCCCTCTAGCAATGGGTTAATTAGTAAGAATTGTATCACTAAACCATTGTTATTTAAAAAAAATTCTTACAATCTAAAAATATTTTCTGGTTTTAAATAATAATGAATGAATCAATCAGTATCTATATGTGTGTGAGAAGGGGTGCTGCAAAGTTCTTAGCTTACCTCATTTCCCTAAATCTGATTAAATAAGTAAACACTTTTGCAGGGAAAGTTTTTTTCTTGTGTGGTTCAAGATTTTTCAGCAATCCCTCATATATACATTATATATATATATATATATATATATATATATATATATATATAATATATATATGTATGTATGTATGTATAAGAGTCTGTTGGTGGTTCATGTATAAAGACAGGCTGAAGAGTAACCTCTCAGCTGTCAATGTGCTTCATACTAACTTTGAGCAAGTTGCCCTGGATAGAAACAACTGGTGATATTTGTACCAAATATATCATAAATTTTGAAATCAGCTGTATTGACTAACTAAGAGACTAAAGACAATGGCAAAAAGCATCAGCAGATATTCCTGTTGCTATGTCCAGAGATCCTTTGCTGTTGCACAATATGTGGACTTGTATGCAGGTCACTAGCCGGACTGAAATGTCACATACGACACAAATATAAAAACTGAATGAGATTGTCAATTTTGATGTATGAACATATGTCGAAATTGATGGAAGAGTCCATCATATATATATATATATATATATATATATATATATATATATATATATTAACCATTTTACCCCAAAAACTGACATGAAAAATTTAATTGATCTTTTTTTAAATATATTATGACATTCCCTTGGCTTAAGGCTTTAAAAGTATTATGAACGCTGTCAAAATAATTAATAGTATTGGAAAACTTTAGTTATCTAAAAAAAATGTCAATGCTCTAACTAAAATGTAGAACCATACCAAATCAAACATTTTATGAAGACAGGTTATGCATATAAATGTTTCAAATTGAACTTTTTAAGGTTTTAAAAGTAGGTATAAATAGTTTTAACTGATAAGGACAATACAATATTTTCATTCTAATTTCTAGCAAAAACCAAAGAAGGACTCTATCTCTCCCCCTTTCAACAACTTAAAATGATAAACTTTTAGTTATACCCACTTGATATTATTACTATTTCAACTTTTACTTTGTAAGTTGTTTGTATGTGTATTCAATTTACCGAATTACTTTTTGTTTATAGAAACACATAAATTTCAGAGATTAAGTGTGACTGAATTCAACTTGCAAAATAGTTACAAAAGCCATTTTCTTTCGTGAAAGACTGGATTATCTAGACGTTATGGCAACAATGAGAAATTATAAAATCAATATTTTGAGAAAGTATATCAATAACGGATTTACTAACAAAATTGATTTCTCAACAGTTTCTCTTTTTTTTTACTTTTTAACAAGTGCCGAGACATTTAACTGTTTTTCATTGAAATATTTTACAAGAATTTGATTTTTTTTTCATCTAGATAGCCTTTTTTTCTAGGATCTTGAAGCCAATGCTGAAAATCATGGTTTATCCAAGAGGGCATATTTACAAAAGTTGAAATAGACACTCTTCACTTAAGATTCAGTATACTTTTAATTTGAAATGATTCAATGGATAAAAGTTACAAATTTAAAAAAAGATTCTACAAGAAATACAATTTTGTGTTTTACTGCAGAAAGAGTTAAAATTCATTATCTTAAGTTCAGATAATAGATTCTAACTCTTTCCATTTGTTATCCATTAACCTTAACTAAAGTGGAAGTTATCAACAAAATTTCACAACATTTTTACTAAAGGTTAGGACTCTCATTTGATGAAATAGTTTCCAAGCAACTAAGTATACTATAGTAATTAGCTAATGAAAAATTTGCAAGTGTTTTCAATAAAAATGATATCCATGGGATATTTTTAACTTACAAATTGTATGAAATAAAAGAAAGAAAAGTAAAGAATATAATAAAAATGGATGAAATTACCTGTCTATATTTCTGAGATGAAGTATTATGTACATTATTTACATTATTCAGACTATTGTCCTCATCTTTGTCGCCATATTTATTACAATGTTTTGGCTGTTGTATGCTCTAGCCTTCTTCAGGTGGTTGGAATGTTGAACTGAACCTTTTATTTCGCTCACCGGGGTAGACTGTTCTAGTTCCACGTGTCATGTTTAATGGATGTCAGTTATCAGTTATCTCCTGTTAATTTCCCTCTGAAAGTTCTCCACTGCCTTAACTTTTCTCTAAAAAATTTGAAAATAAATTAGTTTCTCCTCAGCACTAAAGTCTTTACCACCACCTCCCAGATAATTGGAGAATGTAATTAGGAAGAAATATAGATGCTGGGATTTATTAAATAAAATACTTGCAATGTAGAAACACTTACTTTAATGAGATATCTCAAAATCTAAATGGTCACATCTATGAACACAAGAGAGACCTACATTGGGACAATTCTTTAAACTCACTCAAAATATGCAGGAACAAGTTTGGCTATAACTTTAATTTTACAAATGCTTTCTTAATTAAAAAAGAACATAATTCTTTATGTTGAAAACACTGAGAAAATCCTGATAAATATTTTAACAACTATAAACAGATGTCAAAAACACTATATTACATCACCAAACTTTATTAAATACATTTTTTAAGAATCTAAAATATGTTTATATACCATAACCGGTGTTGACTTAAAAACGTTCCCAAATCAACATGTAGACAATAATGCCTACTAGATACAGACACAGACACAAACATATACAGACACATTATACATTATCATCTAAATCTTACATAGACAAACTAGAATTATGATACACATACACACATAGATTATGCACACAGGCACTGCTTGATAAGTCAAATGCATGTAAAAACTGCTTAACCAATGATAATCAAAACAACGCAAAAATAAAATACCAAAGTCTTTTTCCATATTTCATTCTAAACATTTCCTATTTATTCTTTATTCTATCATTGTTGGATTCCAATCCATATTCAATCTGTATTTGATCCCAACACACACTCACTCTCTCTCTCACATATATATATATATATATATATATATATATATATATATAAATTAAACATAAGTATGTTATAAGATCACTACAAAATAGCCATTTTGTTTCAACACATTCTGATTAAGTGATGATGATATTGAATATGAAATTTCTATCATTGATTAATGTGATGATATTGAGATTTCACAATTTAGCTTGCTCCACCCAATGATACCAAAAATGAAACTTGGATTGCATAAAACCTTTGTTATTTTTTTATTTCTTATCTTTTAATTTGATTCTTACTTGTGAATCTATATTTTAATTATATTGAGCATTATTTTAATTATATTTTATTATATTTTAATTATATTGATCACTATTTTAATTATATTTTTAATTGTATTTTAATTATATTTTAATTATATTGAGCACTGTTTTTTCTACTTTTGCAGAAATATTTTTTGGGGATAGTGTGACTGGTTCATGTTAGATTTGTAATTTAGATTAATTGAGATATATATATATATATATATATATATATATATATATATATATATATATATATATATATATTTATATAAAAATTGCAAAAAAAAACAATGGATACATTTAAAATCTTAAAATAATTACAAAGCATATCTGCAAAAATCACCATCACGATAAAATGTAGATTTTATTGCAGTTACGATAAATTTGTCTTTGTAATTTACCCCTGAAGATGATCTTGGAAAAGAGAAAAAGTACTTGTGTTAGAAAAAACTAGGGTACCTTCCTTGATGAATTTCATGTTAACATCAAAATATATATATATATATTAATTCAAATGTTATTATAGTGAATATCTTGTATTTTGACATATTAAAAATGTCATATTAAAAATAAATCCATTAATTTTTTAGAAATATATGTGTGAAGGCAACTGGACAGGTGCATGGCTCCCACAGTGACCCTATGACCATGACCTGTCATGAAACTGATAATCATGATGATGAAAACAATTTATTTTATTTGATTTTTTCTTAAATCTTTTTCAGACACATTTAATTCTCATTAGTACAGAATACAGAGATGAAAAAGAACGTTCAGATGAAGGAGACTTACATGGTAAGTTGTATTTCATCTTATTGAGCTATAAAAATATAAAGAAAATGAAGAAAAGAAAAATTGGCATCTATAAGTTATTTTCAGACTATGAACACTGATTCCAATTCTGATAGATGTAAAAATTATGAGTTCAAAATGAATTTCCCGTCAACTTTTGCTTTTTATGTAAATTAAGGACTCAATCAAGTGTTATCTGAAGAAACGTGAAACGCTAACAATTCTAAGGGAGACAATACTTAAAATTTCGAATTACTTCCCTTACATGTTTACGTTTTTTTGCTCTGAAAACATTTTATCGAGATCGAGTTGATCGATAAAAATATTACTCCATATGGTACTACAATAATGTTATTAATAGTAATAACCTTATTGTACAGTATGGAATAAAAATAATTCTGTGGCAGCCTCCATTCTGATGGAATAAGTACTAAAAATATAATCAATCAAACAAAAGAACAAAAGGAATCGTTTTTTTTAACACTTCCATTAACAAAGAGAATGAGCAAATATTTAGGATAGATACAATTTTTAAGTAAGAAATTTGTCAGACTAAAAATATTTTGCACCACCAGAATACTAGTACACATCCGTTTATCTCACGAGATAAAGATAGCGCCCTGTTTGGTTAAAAAAATTCAGTCCTTTGGTAGTAAAACTGGAGTGACTGTAGGTTATTCCATTTGGCTTTTTTGCTAAAACACCTATTTGGTGGTGGTGGTGGTGTGGGGGGGGGGTCGCTCTTTAGGCCTATAAAAAAGCAAACATATTTTCTCTCTTGCCGTTTTTAACTCTTTCTTCCAAATCTAGTCAATGTTGATAAAGAACGCTGCCAACATTGTTCATTCGCTTCCTTAGTCCTTTGTTGACTTTTTGAACTCTCTAACAAACACACATACGTGTCTATCACACATGCTCATTACACGCACACACACAAACAAGCACACTCATCTAGTCATAACAAGGTAAGCCAAAGTCATGGATAAAAGTGTGCAGTATTGGAGACAGAGCCTAAAAGTGGACACTGTAGTTAACTCCAAATGGTGACAGTCTGTTTCATGCTAAAAAATGAAACAGACTGTCGCCACTTGGTGTTGACTTTGTAGTGGTGCTGTAAGTATTGTTGGCTAGGGTCACCGTGAATATAATAAAGAAGGAAGGCTGTGTTCTTGTAAAACAACACCCCACATGAATAATGCACAACAAACACGAGAGAAAAATAATCAAGCTCAGTGAACATTAATAAAATATTGTATTAACAATGATATACAAATATCAACAATAGTATAAAGAAAGTTGTTCCCCTTTTTCCGTAATAAAAAGGGTAAGTTTAGCTAATAAATGTTGAGTACAAAATTGAATGTAATTTAACTACAAAGTTCAATTGAAGTCTTAGCTAAATAAAGAATAGTTGCAGAGTGTTTTATCAGTGTAGGAAAATGTAATGTTCATGAGTGATATCAATATGAATTAGTATGATTACTCGATTGAGTGATAATTAAGAATTAAAATGTCAGTATAGCGCCGTGCCTTATTTTCCAAGAATTGAACTGCTACTGCTACTGTGTTGGCAAACAGCAAGAGTCTTTATATAAAAAGTTTTAGGCTCCGGATGGCTTGGTGCCAAAAATATAGAAAAGATAATAAAATACGCGATTGGTCAGGAAATGGACCAATCCGTGATTTTAGAGAAAATTTTGAATTACTTGCGATGGTTAAATTGTCCTATAATAAGTATCATGTATTTATTACCCAATGACAATAAAGAAAACAGCACATGTAAGTCAAAGTGATTCCCACAATTTCAGTGTTCACTTATATATATATATATATATATATATATATATATATATATATATATATATATATTAATAAGCATATAATTATTAATTATAAATATGGAGAAAAGTTTTCATTTTCTCAGTAATAATTAAAGTTGTTGTTTTCAGAATGTAAAAAATGTTGACAAAGTTTATGATCATTAAATATTTTAGAAATAGTTTTTATCATGATGATTACTCAAAGATCATGGTTCTTTTATTTGATTATTTTTGTTACTCTGCAAGACTCTGCGACCACACCAATCCTAATCAAATGGAACTTGGAATTGGTGGAATAAAGTGAAAATGGAACTGTTTTCATCTTTTGCTTTGCTATTATTTTTAACAACATTTTATCAGTTTCAAGAGCTCTTCACACAATTCACTTCATTGTTATTGTTGTTTTGTTGTTGCTTCAACATTCTGGCCAGTCCATTCTTCAGACTTTTCATAAATAAAATATCAGATGCGGGAATCTCCCAAACCTCACAGGAATCTATTGCAGAACAACATTTTAAACACACTGTAACACATATGACCACAGTTTTAATCTAAAAACATCCAGTCTGATTAAAAGCGAAAATAATTTACTAATAAGAAAATCCATTGAAAGTGCACTGATCTCACAATTCTCTATGGCTGACCTTAGACCTTACTTACATACAATATCACCCATAATCACAAAAATATTAGTAGCACGATGCAGCATATGATCTGTCATACCTTGTCAGAAATCCAGTTCTTTTTCTCAAATGGAAGTGCTTACTTTGATATCCACAGTTCATATGATAAAAAACAGACATTAAATTTTGTCTGGCTCCATGCACACACTTCCAGAATACTGTCCAAAAATTTCAAGGTCAAAAAAAACATTTTTTCTGACCAATTACAAAAAGGTCCACATGGTTTTCACAGTAACCATTTTTGAGCCACTGACTTTACACATGAAGTTAGATCTGACCAGGCTGACATTAATGATGGACCTCTACAGCAGGCAATCTTAACCAGACCATCAGCAATGACACCAAGGTGCTTCCATCAAAAGCAATGACTTCAGCTAGTGACAAACCAGTGGCAGCAGCAGAAACTAAACACTCGACACTTTTACAATGTGATAATTAGTGGAATATTTCCACCATGAGTTTTTCTCATCCCTCAACTACATATATGTTGATTTTCTCCACATGTCTCACTTGATTACATATGCATGTTGTCTATCTCAACTAATACCTATTGTTATACCCTGAACAAACCCTCAGTCTTTCACAACTGATATATGATACCTTAGAACAAGCAAATGATCAAACCATGTAGATCATGGAAAATAAAGACTCTTTCACTTATCTCAATCATGTCTTATTTTCCTTTGTTGTTTTGTCACTTCCACATTTTTTCACTTGTTAATGATAAGGCTGCCATTACAGATCTTATAGTGATGAAAACAGATATACTTGTAGTGGACTAAATTTAAAATCCAGATGTGAGCGGTTTCAGTATAAAAAAACTCAAATAAACACTTCATGTTTTCTCTATATTCCATTATTCTTCTTCTCACATATAGGTTTGTCTCTCATTGTAGCCTGAGGATGCCTGCAACAAGGGGTAAAATATGTAGTTGAATAGCTTTTCCAATTTGTTTTAATTTTATGAGAGATCCTCAAATAAAGTCCACCAAATATACTGATCAGATACAGTATAATTTGCATTACATGAAACTGTGAGAAATGGCATAATGGATGACCAGTAATCTCCTTTTGCTTTGGTGGACACTACCTCAACAAAAAAGGGCCACCTTTTCCATACAGATTGTACACCTAAGGAAGGCCAGAGAATGAATCCGTTAAAACATTGTGGTAACAATGAAAACAACAAAAAGCATGATATCAAAAGTCTGAACAATTTATAATTGTTTTTATGAAAATAAAAAACAAAAAACAGAACATTAACTTTGAACCTAAATTTGAAGCCTTTAAAAATATTCCATTTAATTTTTATATACTTTCTTGGGGTCATAGGCACAAAAAGGACTGCGATAATTTGTCTTGTTTTCATGTCATGTGGCTTTTCAAACAGCAGAGTTATTCCATTTTTCACTCACTCTTTATTGCATTATAATTTTTAGGCAACAATAAAATAGCAAAAAGTTGGTTCCTTTTATTTCTTTGATTAAATGTGTATTTTTTTCATTTAAAGATGCTTTCTATTTACTATTTTTCAAGAATTCTACACATGTAAAGTTAAATGTTATTATTATAATGCTTATAATAAAGATATATAAGCAAAATGAATTTGTGACCTTTTAATGAGTTCTCTTGCCAAGAGCTTAACAAGGCACAAAATTTTTGTTGGATTGTGAAATGACGACAAAACAAACAAGTTCAGCATTTTAGTGATAATATTAATCGTATTTGCTTCTCTTCCTTGACAGGCCTTTTGCATCTTCTGAAAGAAGAAGTCTATATTGATTCCTTTATTTTGCACAATGATATTGATGAAACAGAGCAGAAAACCAATGAAAGCATTAAGTCTTCAGAGGAGAAAAATTCTTCAAGTGATTCCAAAAGTGAAACTTATGGAGATTCACGTTATTCCAGGAGAGTCATTTCAAATGCATGGCTGATTTTCTGGAAATTCCAACCATTATGGAAGATACGCAATTATTTTGGGGAGAAAGTAGCTTTCTATTTTGCATGGACAGGCATGCTCATGACATCCCTTTGGATACCAACTATATTTGGAATTATCATTTTTTGTTATGGTCTAAATTTGAGGTAAGTTAATTTTAGTTACATGAAGTAATGTTCAAATGTCTGTTTCTGTAAAAAGCTGTTTTAGTAATTTTTTAAACATGAATTTGTAGCATTTTTCTTCTTTTTGATAATAGATATATTATATATAAAATAACTGCACATAGGAAAATGAAAGTTGACAAAGAAAATTAAATTTGAACCTTTTAGTCATATAGAAAAGATGAAGATTCTGATCAACAGTCTTGTGACTTAGGAAAAAATGCTTCATTTTTGGAAACCTTAGCATAGTTTGTAGGTTCCAAAAATTGCTTTCCATTATAATTCAGAGATTACAAAATTATGGAATGGTATTGATAGCATAAATGACACTGTTCAAGAAAAATGAGAAATATATCTTCTGCAGACACTATTTTTAATCAACAGATTCTCTCAGAACTATTTACATGATAAAAAACTGAAGATTCAAAGAATACTTTCTTTTAGAATTACTATTCTCCTTCAATTTTCTTTTTTATAATTCTTAAGTCTTTTGATTTTCTATTTATAATCTTCCTTTAATTAAAAGTCAATGATCAATGCCAAAGGAAAAGAATTCAACAACAACTGATTAAAATAATGTTATTAACTTTGTCTCTGAGGTGTAAACAGTGGTGAAAGCAATGATTTTGTTTTATTTTGAATATCATATTAGTTGAGATATGACTCTGGTGCTGTTATCCAGTTCCTTTATCTAATCAAGATGGAGTCATTTAGAATTCAAAGTGAATTAAACTCTCTTGAAGAAATTCTGATAATAAAGAAAGGATAAACTGAATGAATTCACAATCATTTGTGAATTAAAGCCTCACTTTTTTCCTTTATTGAATTATTCATATGATTTAAATATTACAAAGAACAGATATCAAATCAATGTCTCAAAATATTTTAATTGTTAATTTCAAGTTGAAGAAAGATATTCAGAGAAATGTTTCTTTTTTTTTTTTATAAAAGCAGAAGTTTAAAGCACAAATTCAAGATAAAGTTTTTGACTTTTGAAATAACAAAAGCAAAACACACAACTTGAATGGATTGTAATATTTTTAACACTTGATAAAACATTATAATATAAAAAATTAGGATTTTTAATTATCAGTAAATTTCCTCAAAATAAACAAAGAGATAGTGATTTAAAAGATATAGACATATTACATAATATATATAATATGTTAACATATATTTTACATAACATAGATTACATAATATATATTACATAATATATGTTAATATATATTACATGTATATTGCATATGTGTATGAATACAACAGGGTCAGTGATAGCTGAACATTTATTAAAAAAACACTAATATGTTTTGTCTTATAACCAATACCTGTTCTCAGTACTTAAGAAGGCTAATTCTGGATTTCATTTGAAGGTGTTGGAATCTATTTACATTAAGTCCTACCGACCATCTCTCTGTAAGCAGAAAAAGTGGGTGTTAGGCTTATATATAATTAGCCTTTAATTGTTATATATTTATTATATAACATTTGATCTTGGTGTTCATTTTATTCACTGTGCAAATTTCTCATCTTTGATTGAGCTCTGATGAGAAAGGACTGGTGAAGTAGTTTAGCTGTTTTTTGTTAATTGTGTTGTATTTCAATATTACTACTTTACAGTAATGTAAATCTTTTTGTTACACCCCTTTTTTGTTATTTTTGCCTCTTGTTTTACATGTCTGTTTTTATCATTTTAATTAATGTATATTACCTAATATATAGTATGTAATATATATGTTATATATTAAAACATTAATATCTAACATATTTGTAAATAACTGAAAGAAATTAAGACACTGTAAGAAAAAGAGGATTTATTGAGATTTGGTAAATTTCTATGTATTTGCAGAGAAACAGCAGATAAATTTATATTTTGTGGGTGACTTTTCTGAGAGATTAAGAATTTCAGCAATGTTAGTTTAAATTTGATCTGTACTGATGGCATTTACTACATTTAGCTAAGTATGGCACAAGGACAGAATAGGGGAAATTCTGGTTGGAACATTGATTTGTGTTGTTATCTAATGTTTATATTATTTTAATATTCCACAGATGAAATATGAAGGATGAAATGCATTTTTTGTAACATGAAATATATGTATTGTTTAAAATTTGCTCTATTTATAGCTGTTAATATTAGATAGAACATTTATAGATATAGACAGTGTGGACATAGGAATTAACACTGCATGTTGATTTTCATGTAGTGTTGTTTTGTATGTTTATAGGGTGGGCTAAAATGTTCATAGGCTGACTATGAAACAGTGATGCTAGAGCTGTGAAAATCTTGAATGTATTAATTTCACCTCCTCTTATTAATAACTGCATTGTTTCTTTCCAGTCAAATTTATTTACAAATTGTTTTTTATTTTGCCTGATACAAGTGATATAATTTGTATTAATTGATATTTTAATGAAAGGAAAATGCAATATTTAAATTTGTGTAGATTTGTTTCAGGGCAATTTATTATAGCAATCTATTATTGTAAATACTATTATTTTTATTGACATTTTCAATTTTTTTACTACTACTATTATTTCTACTGCAGCTATTTTAAATCCTTTGATGAAGTTTCTTATTGTGTAGCAATAACAATACAATAAGTAGATGTCTGGAAAAGGAGAAATTCATGGATGATTCTTGTAGATATAGTTTCCTTTTCTTCTTTTTAGAGTGGGACTGACATAAAGCAAAGACTTTTGTGGATGGAGTTCTAATTTGGGTCGATTCTGGTTTCTCATTTTGTGATAACCACTGTCTTTTTCCTTTTCTGTTGACATGGAAAATCCATTTTTCATCACCTGTAACAATGGGATATAAAAATGAAAAGTTGATATTTCTTATTTAAAGACAATTGCAAATTTTAGAATATTGTGTTTAGTTCTCAAGTGAAAGCTCATGAGAAATATATTATATATTGTAAGTTTTCCCAATTAAACTCTGAAAATGCAATATAAATGACACACTGTCAAACAGAAGAGATGATCCACTAACTGTAGATATTCAACCGTGCTTCTGCCTTGTTTGGCTCATAATTCTTAACAGTGCAATAAATAATTACATTCTGAGCACCATAATGTTTGTTTACATCTAGTAGTAGCAGATATAATAATTTCTTAGATGAAGTATTGGCATTATTAAAAACAATAAAAATGAAACTTGTTCAGATGAATCAGTGTATCTTATCTAACATTATTTTTCTCACCAATTCAGATACGAATTTAATTTTAATCATTTAAAGCAGATAGTTATCAGTCATAATATTTGCTTAATTGTTGTTTGAATCAGTAATTTTCTATGAGAAGATAGAGTATTTTTAAAAAGTCTGTTAGTAATATAGTAGATCACTTGATATAATTATTGCATTTTGTTAATCTATAATATCAATTAATCTATTAGAACCTTGAATAAGTTCTCACTGTTTTCCAACAAATGGCATTCCCAGAATTGCATATGTGTAGTTTCAGATGATAACACATCTATAAGGATGTACTATAAGCCAGCTTGAATTCAGTGTATGTCATTTCGCTGAAGTGTAAACAAATTTGTTTTTCATAGTGTTAAACATGTCAGATTTTGTACCAAAGAAAGTGCATTTGCGGGGAATTTTACTGCACTATTTTATTCAAAAGAAATCTGCAGCTGAAGCACACAGAATTCTTGTTTAGATTTACAGTGACCATGCTCTGTTGGAAAGATTGGTTTAGACACTTCAAAAATAATGATTATGATGTTGAAGATAAAGAATGCTCTGGCACACTGATAAAATTTGAAGATGAAGAATTGGAAGCATTACTTCATGAAGACTCATGTCAGGTGCAAACTGAAAGTGCAGGATCATTAGGCATTGATCACACAACAGTTTTGAAATGTTTGAAAGCATTAGGAATGATTCAAAACCAAGGACATTGGGTGTTGTATGAGTTGAAGCTGAGAGACATTGAACGGTGTCTTGTCATGTGTGAACAGTTGCTTCAACAGCAGAAAAATGAAAGTTTTTTTTTGCATCATATGGTGACAGGCAATGAAAAGTGGATACACTATGATAATCCTGAGCGTAGAAAATTATGGGAGTAAGCCCAGCAAAGCATCAACATCAGTGAAAAAGCGGAATATCCAATGCTCGAAAGCATTTGGTGGGATCAGCTGGGTGTAGGTTATTATGAGCTGCACAAACTGACCAAAACCATCACGGGAGATCTCTATGGACTATAATTGATGCATTTGAGCTGAGCATTGAAGAAAAAATGGCCACTATATAAGCAGAGACACAACAACGTGATTTTGTAACATGACAACACTAGATCACATGTTGCAAAATGGGTGAAAACCTACTTGGAAATGCTTAAATGGGAAATACTGCCCCACCCACCGTATTCACCAGACATTGTTCTGTCCAATTATCACTTGTTCCGATTGATGGCACATGGCCTGGCTGAGCAGCACTTTTATTCTTATGAAGATGGCCAAAAATGTGTTGATTCATGATTAGCCTCAAAAGAAGTGTCGTTTTTCTGACATGGAATTCAAATGCTGCCAGAAAGATGGAAAAAGTACTGGCTAGCTACGGACAATACTTTCAATGACATGTTTCTTACTAATTTTAGTAAATAAAACATTACTTTACATGAAAAATCAGCAAGAACTTATTCAAGGTCCTAATAAAAATATAAGATGAAATAACAAAGGCTTTTTTGCACTGTGTGAAAAATTATTAGGCATTGTTTAGAATAGGTTTTGTGAATAAAAGGAAAACATAAAATCATGTTTGTGGATTTGTCTGTCGAATAAATGATCAGTTTTTTCATCACTCAGGTGTCTTCAGTCAGGCAGGTGGTAAGTATCACTTCAGGGGTAAAAAATGGTTTGCAATTTTTGTGTGGCATTGACTTTGATTTCATTTAATTGTGCTTTTTTCTGATTTTTTTATAATACCAATCATTCAGGATGTCATTAGATGAAATGAGGTAAATATAGATCATAAATGATAAGTCATAAAATGAGACAAGATAGATCATGAAATGAAAAGAGACAAAGTAGAATATAAAGTTTGGTGAGTAGTAATATAATATTATCCTGTTCAATAATGCTTAACTATCAAATGATTATGTTAAGCATTTTTAATATTGATGAATCTGAGAAGAACATGGTGTTATATTTCTGATTAATTAGAGTTTAAGGAATTTTGTTTTGATTTGCTATTAATCCTTAATTTGGGATCACAAATATTAAATTAAAAGACAAGGAAGATTTATTGTCTATAAAATATAAGATTTCAGTCAATTTGACATCTTTCATTTTCCTTACTAAATTACATGGCATAATTTACTTATGTTTCTTTTCTGTCATCATTTAAAATACCTTATAATATAAATAAATAAATAATGTTTAAAAATAAATACTTAATAATAATTTTAAAAATTGACAAGACATTAAATTTAATGAATGCACACTGGCCATCAAATCTGATGAACTCATTTCTTTATAATCCTGATTAGCATTTATAACAATGGCAAATTGCTTTTGGCTAGTTTTAAATTCCCAAATTAAAATAATTCTTGATATCTTGGCTCATGACATTGTAGGAGTTTAAGAAAATTATAGAAAATGATTTTCTTTATTTTATGAAAAATACAATGGCTTACAATTAAAATAATATAATTTATCATCACTTACTTTGACGTTTAATTCTAAGTTCTAAAAATCAATACTGCATAATTGCAACAGTCTTTGACTCTAGATAAGTTTGGGTTTCTTTCTTAATTGAAACCGATTTTCCTAACTGGGAACATTTGTTTTTTACTCTTTAAACTGATACATACATTTGTATATAAAACTCTTTGTCCTTGTTCTTTATAATTAAAAACATTTAGCAGTTGGCATTTCTAGATAGTACTCTATATTCATAATGTGTGTTGCATTAAATCATTATTAGATAATAAAATGAACAATGCACTCAGTTTACAATGAGAATTGACATTAGGCAATCAGATTATCAAAAGAAAGTCATCATATTTAAACATTTGAAATGAAGTTAAAATACCAAGGGAGATTCTTCATAAGTTCCAAGCCTTGTTTGACCTTAACCATTTTAAAAATCCTGAACAGGTATAATAGATAACTTTGATGTTAATTTGGTTACCTCTGTTATGGTATTATAGTAAGAAGTTAAAGTTAATAGTAATGTAGGTAAAAGAATAGTAATGTAGGTAAAAGGTCAGCGATTGAAAATTCATGATAAAGTATATAAATATTCCTGAACTCACTTTATAAATAATTAGAAAAATCATGTAATTGACTTGTTTTATAGATAAATATGATTGTTATTAGATATTATAGAGAACTAGATTGCTTTTATTTCTTCTTGAAAAGTGTAAGTTTGAAGCTTTTGCACAAACAACATTCCAGAACAATTGATTTCTTACTAAATGTTTGGAACAAGAATCAATTTTAGCAAAAAAAAAAGAAAAAAAAGAAAAAAAAAGAAAAAAAAAACAATTTGGCCAATCGTTTTCACTGATATAAAAAATGCTTTTTTAAAAAATCAAATTTTGTAAGCCTAAGTTTTCAATTCTTAAAGACTAAGTTCTAGTGCATTACAAATCTGTCAAGATCAATTTAATCAGAGTTGAGCCCCATGACAAATACGTTTTCATCTGTTATAGAAATTGCAATCAACTAGAAAATTAACCCAAGCATGTAAAGGTCATGAATAGACCAATGGGGATTCCATAGAGGCTAGTAGTCTTGAAATAACCAGAGGAATAGACAGAGGACAAAATTAAGAAGACAAGTTGTGAATTTCAAGAAGTGGGGACATTAAGTAATATTAATTAGTGTTTAGCAGGTAAAATAAAAAAAAAACATTAATGAACATTCTTTGGTGTTGAATGTATTAATATCTTCTTCTTGTATGTACTATGTCCGTTTAGGATGTTGGCAATCATGGATCTCCACAATTTCCTAATATGTGTCAGTTTTATTAAAATATTCCTGATTGATTTGTGTTGCACTGTAACTTATTTTGGAGGTGTTAGAAGTTGACTAACAGTTTTTCAAGATTAATTTTATTTTTATAATTGTTGACCAAAATGTTCCTTTAAAGAGAATTGTTCTAGAAATTTAACCATAATATTTCTTTTTCTCTTTTTGGAGTGTTTTGCTTCTTTTTTGTGAGTTTGCAAATTATGCTATATTTTTCAGTAGAACTTGAGAGTGCCATAATTTTTATTCCAGTTTGATTTAGATTTTAAATTATGCTCAAGGAAATACTGACAAGTTTATCCAAGTAGATAGCCTTTGTTTAATGTTTTTGTCTTCATTTAATATACACTGTATAAGATTTTATTAAACAAATCAATTTTTTTATGACAGAAATAGTATTAATCAATTGATATCGTTAAAATCTTCAGGATATACTTATATGTTAAATATACCACAGAAATTTCAGTTTATAATATTTTTATTAGAAATATTTACAAGAGCTTATTTGGTGGCATGAGATTTTACATTCTTTTACTTGTAGGTGAAAGAAAAAAATGAATGCATGTTTATTCTCACTTAAAATACATATAAGTCATATTTATTATAATTTTTCTTAAACAATTGTATTTGATTCAACGTAGGGTAAATTTTGGCTTCAATTTAAGGGTCATATAAAATGTCTAAATGATAAAAAAGTTGCTTACTAATAAAACAGCTGTATATATCTAAAACCTAGATAAGAATATCAGTATGCTGTATGTCAGATAGATATACACTCACAAAAGAAGAAATAAGCAAGCAGGAAAGTTATATATATATATATATATATATATATATATATATATATATATATATATAGGGTGCAGAACAACTCAACAGTGCTGACTGAACACTGGGATAGAATAAAAGTAATTTATTAAGGATTAAATCCATAATTAGTGAATGTTTTTATCCTTCCTTATATATATATATATATATATATATATATAATATAGCAATTATTGAAATTTATAATATTGAGTATGTAAACCCTTAAGAGTGACTTGTTTTACATTTAAAAGCATTTGTAGACAATTGAACTAAAGCCAGATTTTTTTTACTTATAAATCCCCACTCCCAACCAGGAAACAGAAAACTTCAAGTTTTTAAAAACAGAGAGAAATAAATAAATGTTGAATATTTTTTTTTCATAAATTTGGAGATGGATACATTAATGTTAACAGGCAGTTTTCTTAAAAAAGGTTTCACGTCTTGTGATCAATGTCATTCTTTGCCTTAAAATACTTATCTGTGCAAAGGCATTTCCTGTATAAATACACATGTTGGGGCATAGAAGGCAATTATCTCCTTTTTGACAGGATGAATTTAATTCTGAAGCAGAAGTGGTAGGCAGTTGTTGTCTGGTACAATTTTCATATTTCCAAAATAAGAACAAAAGGCATATCAACAGGGCTGTATAGTGTCACACTTGGGGATGTTCCAAGTAAGACCAGTTCATTTTATTCATCCTCTTCACATACTTCTTGCCTTTTTATATGTTTTAATTTCTCTATGTCATATAATTTGTGATGTATACACAGGTGTATATATATATATATATATATATATATATATATTTGCATTTTAATTGTATATAAAATGTATAACTCACTTTTGGAATTCATTTTTTTGGTTATTCTGGTCCTTCCTTCCATCTTGTTATGGTGTTAGTATATTATAGGTATACTAATGCCTGTAGTGGGCTTTGACTAACCCTAACCCTAGCCCTGCCAAGATATTTCCTCTTTCGTTATACCCCATTAAACACATTGAGAAGGAAAATGTTGATTTAAAAACCCATTTAAAATATTGTAAATCACTGTTGAAAATTGGTCAAATCAAAATAAGAACTTGAAATTATGAGAGTCGAACTAAAATAGTGAAATATATAAATATAAAGAAATAGTTGGGAAAACAATGAGATATTTATAAATATTAAATTCCTTCTATGAATTTAATTCTAATTATTTAACTCACACATTCTCTAATTTGTATTGTCAAAGTTTTGTTTTGTCAATATGAATATCAGAGAAAATGTATACTGTATACTGTAATATATATTGATGAGGCAAAATATTATGATTACCAGTCTAATAATATTTTGGTCCTTCATATATCAAATAAAAACAGTTCTTGTCTGATCAGACATGATTTCTATAAGACCTCTGACAGATTCCTCTAGGATTTGAGGTCAGAATGTTAAGTGCAGTCCGCTTAAATATGGTGGAAGTTCTGTAGAGTGAACTTGTTGGTCCAAAATTTTCCATAAGTGCTCTATAGTATTGAAATCTGCAGAGTTTGGTGGCCCTGGCAGCATAATGAAGTCATTTTCATGTTCTTGAAACTATTTCTATACAATGTATGCAATGTGGCATAATATCTTGTCTTGTTGAAAGATTTCAGTGCCATCATAGAAAACTGTTGCCATGAATGGGACATACCAGATCTTCAATGATGTTGAAGTATAGGTGGTACAAGACAAAGTACACCTTTCACATAACTAATGGCATCTAGTGTTTCCCAGCAGAACATTGGCCATGTCGCCACCAATTTGTTGTTTTTCCAACAGTACATGGTACCCATTGTTCTATGCTGTCCACTTTACTCAAGAGAAAATGAGACAAATCAAACCAGATGGTTCTATTTCCATTGAAACAACTTCAATTGCAATGCTCATGTTTTCGTTGAAAATTCTTTTGGAGATGAATATTGGGCTTTTTGATTTGTGTCTCTGCAGTCCCTATCTAACAAGGATTTATGTAATATTTGTTGTGACACATTCACTCCTCTACCTTCATTAACACTATCTGAAAATCATACTGCAGTAACATTCTGCTGGCTTGTATTTAGTAAAAATATCTAGTCAACTGAACATGAGCATTCCACAAGTCATACCATTTCAGAAATACTCTAACCTTGTCTTCTGGCTATAAGAATTTGTCTTTTATCAAAGTCACTCTTTCTTTCTGCCTATAATTATAGCATCTCTACATCAAAATAGAGTAATCAAAACTGTCTTACTTGCTTATACACCTAACATGTGCAATTATTATAAGGTAATAGCTGTCATCCTTGTTACATGTTGTTGGTCATAATCTTTTGGTTTATACAATTAAATGCAAAAAACACGTCATCTATAAGTTGTCTCCCCTTAATACATAGCAAAGCCTTTGAACAATTAATAAATTAAAAATATATTTATTCTTTAGAAGCTAGACTTAAATTGTTATTAATAAAAAGACAAACATGTGCATTCTTCTTATTGCTTGAAACTTGCAATGTTGTGATCCACAAATAATTATATTTTTTGATGTTTGATTATCTCTGCAAATTATAGAGTGCAATTCTTGGATTTTTGCGAATATGAATTTTTAAATTTTTGCATGGCTATAAAACTTATGTACCAACCATGTGAACAATTGTTTAGCCTTTTCTTTTGAATGATGAACATTTAAAAAAAAATTTGACTTTTTTAATGAACATTACTATTTTTATTCTTTCTCTACTTCTCCCTTTTATTTTACCCACATCAATTTTATTTTTTATTTATAATCTTTCTTTCTCTCTCACTTTAACATTTTCCCTTCTTTTATTGTTCTGTCTATCTTTTCTTTTTTACATCTTGCATCTTTTCCTTTCAGTTTTTTCTTACTTAATGCTACTTACTCTTTTTTCTTTCCTTCCTTTCTCTTTTTTTCTACATTATTCTCTTACTGTCTCTTATTTAAATACCCCCACTCTCTGCATTTATCTTTTGCTTCTCTTTGTTTTAACTATATATTATCTTCTTTTCCTTATCTCTCAGTTTTGGGCTTTGTCTTTCTTTCTTTCTCTCCCTCTCTTCTCTTCCAAACATTTTCTACCTCAATTTTTCTTTTTTTCTTCATTTTGTAATCTTTATTTCCCTTCAAATTCTTTCATATTTTCCTTTTCCCTTGTGTGTCTTTTTCTATGAGGATCACATCAAAAGTAATGCCTCCTATTTTATTATGTTGATTCTCAATGTCAGATGTAAAAGTTGATCTTATGGCAGTAGATGATGGAGTTTCCCATTAAATAACCAATAATTTGCCTTGTTACAATAGTACTTGTGTGGTAGTTTGGCAAAAAGAGATCTGACATGAAAGCATGCATTAAATTCCTTTGTGTGGAAAATTGACACATGCTAATCATTTATGGAGACCAAACAGTGGATGTGAGCACAATTAGTTGGTGATTTATGTATTTCCACATCAGCAACAGTGATGTGTGCAACAAGCCATGTTTTGGTTGGATGTGCACAAAATTTTATGAATGCTGCATGCAAGGCATCACTGACGAAAAGACATAGCCAAGGGTGGTAATTTTATGTACAAACAGTATTTCATAGCTGAAAACTTGCTCTATCCTGTAGTGTTATTGTGTTCCCTGTGTATGTTGTAGTTTCTATGGAAATAAATAGAGACCATTCCTTTTGCAGCATCCTTTGTAATTCTTCTTCTTTGTACAGTAAATGCTTGTCTTTTTTAACTTTCTTTCCTTTTTCCTTTCTGATCATTTTCCCTTTGTTCATTTCATATTTCATCTCTATTTTTTTTATTTACTTTCTATCTTTGTTAGTTTTCAATTTCTTTTTTTCTTTCTATTCATTCTCTTTCTGTTCATTTTTGACTTTTATCTAATTCTTCTTTGTACTTTTTTCTTTTTTAGTTTTTAATTTCTTTCTTTCTTTTTCTATAATTTTCTTTCTTTCTTTATTGTTTTTATCTTATCATTTCTTTCTTTCCATAATTTTCTTTCTTTATTTATTTATTTTGTGAATTTTTTCTTTTTTCTTTCTTTTTACTTCTCATTTTTTGACCCTTTTCCCACCCACACACCTTTTACATCTTTATAGATTTTGAATTTATTGGAATGTTCTGGATTGTCTGTATTTTTCATTTTCAAAATTTTTCTTTATTGCTTCAAGGTTTGGTGATTTAAAATATTAACTTTTAGAACAAAATGAAAAATATTATTTTTTATCTTATTGCTTTTTGCCATGCAACTTTGGTTGTTACAGTCATCTGCAGAAACATATGTACAGAGTGAAAACTAACACCGAAGCACCAAGTTTACACCAGCCATATATATGTATGTGTATGTGTGTGTGTGTGTGCGCGTGTGTGTGTGTGCATGCACATGTGTATACAACATTAACTACTATAATTGAATCATCTATGTAGTTAGTCAACTAGTTCAGTTCTAAACTGAACTATTGGACTCTCATATGACTGATTGACTGGTTTCATATATATATATATATATATATATGTGTGTGTATATATATATATATATATATATATATATATATATATATATATATATATATATATATATATATGTATATATATGTGTATGTATGTATACATATGTATGTGTATATATATATGTGTATGTATATATATATATACATATATATCTATATATGCACATGTGTGTGTGTGTATCTATTCTTGTAAGATATGGGTAGTTTACTGCAAACTGATGAAAAGGCTTGAGAGATTCCACCAGTACTGCTTATGTTGTATTCTTGGCATTACCTGGCAAATGTTTGTTAGTGATGTAGACATGCTAGAGAGGAGCAACTGTGATAGTACTGATTCCTTAATACTAAAACCTCAACTTAAGTGGGTGGGCCACCTTGTCAGAATGGATGACAGCCATATTCCAAACAATTGTTTTATGGTGAGTTGTGAACAGGGAAGAGAAATGTTGTCAAACCTAAGACACGCTTTAAGGACTACATCAAGGATGCACTGAAGAAATGCAACATTCCTTGTGAGCACTGGGAAAAATGTGCATCTGGTCACAATAACTGGAATGAAGCTGCTCATAGTGGAAGGTGTCACTTTGAGGAGTGGAAGAGGATGCACGCAAGGCTTAAAAGAGATGCATGTAAAGGTGTCTCCATTGAACTTCCTGAAGACACCCACAGGCAGCTTGATCTGACATGTACAGATTGTGGTAGAGTGTGTTTGTCGATGACTCGTCTAAGGAGTCACTTGAGAGCGCACCGACGGAGGGTGGCAATTGACTGTAAAGCTGTAGATGTTCAGCAACTGAAATTGTGATATTTGCAGTAAAACATGCAGGTTCAGAAGTGGCTTCATGTGACATTTTAAATTGCATGATAATGTAACACCTGCTGTTGCACCTCTTAAGTGCTCTGTTTGTACCAGAGGGTGTAGGTCCCTTGCTGGGCTAAAAAAACCACATTTGTTCAGCACATCAGTAGATATTCTCCAAAAATATATGTAGTTAATGGCTTTACTCAGACATGAGTTGGCAGTCACCATGCATATATGAATGCATGTATGCATATATGTATGTGTATGTATATGTATGTTTCTGTATGTGTATTTCTGTATGTATATATGTATGTATATATATATATATATATATATATATATATATATTATATATATATATAGATATATATTTGGTTTGCAGGATTGAAAGATTGAAGGTTAATTTATAGCTTTCATGAAATAAAGATTATTACCTATAATATTTTTAAGTGTTTGATATTCATTAATTTATATATATATATATATATATATATATATATATATATATATATACATACATACATATTAAATGTCTATGTATGCTCTTTATATTATATGAAAATTGTATGACAAAATTTTTTTTTATATATTTTTTATGTTTTTATATTGTTTAACATTTGCTTTTTTATGTGGAAAAATGTTTGATATTAGAATTAGAGCATATATAGATATAGACAGTGTGGACAAAAAGAATCAACACTGCATAATGTAATGACAGTCAGTTTCATGTCTGAATATGATTTACATACTGTTTTGTTTATATATAAACATCAGCATGCATACATTTATGATTAAAATGTAAGTATGAGTTGGTACTAAAAAGAAGTCTCCCCACCTCACAAAAATATTTAGTCAGATTTTGGGAAGTGATTTGTCTTGGTAATTTTTTAGCACCTCCTTGTAAACTAATTTATTCTACCTGAGAAACAATAGTAGATGAGAATTACTGAAAATAGTTGTTTCTTTGGAGAGGTTATGGGTTGAGATCTTGATTAGCTTCCAGGTGACTTTTTGCTTTTCTTAAATTATTTACGAGGTGGTTGTATTTGGTGTTAGGGACATAATTCATTATTTATGTGTCCACAGAAATCACATTTTGAAAGGTTTTTACATGTAGATATATAAAATATAACCACATGTGCACACACACACACACACACTTACTGCCCCTAAAAGCATGCCTGTGCTGCACATATCTGAGTAAGAGAGTGTGAGATAGAGAAAGAAAGAGAGTAAGTGAAAAAGGAAAGAGTAGAAAGAGAGAATGTGCATGTTGTTTTTTATTTTAATATGTAAATGAATGAGTAGCACATTCTGATGAATAAGCATTGTTTTGACTAAACCTGCCTGTAGTCACGTTTACTTCTTAAACCAGACACATTAAATTCTCACATGGAACCTTTTCATGTGTCAGTCATCATTTTTCATGTGAGCACTTTACAATACCCAGGATTTGTCTCTTTCAGATTTCATCATTTTCCTTTAGTGCAAGTAAGCAAATATTACAATTAACTTCTTCATAAATCAAACAATATGCCTGAGAAAAATCAAAGAAAAGAAAGACATCACAAACATTTTTACCATGCCTTGTATTACAAATAGTCATTAAAAACTGTTTTTGTAATATTTGTCATCTTATTGTGGTTAAAAATATCTGCAAATCATGTGGATATGTTTTAATAAGATGAGCAGAAATTTTGTTTGAAATTTATTTGGACGACCTTGTCTACAGAATGCTTTATGAATCAGTAATTACATTAATAAATATGTATACTGAGACTATTTTCAATAGTACCTTTGTTAGCGGAAGTTTCTCTAATGTCTAAATAGTTAAGATAAGTTACTTTTTTAGCATTTATTTTTTTAGAAAATTAAATATCACGATGAGTGACATGCAGAGGTTCGGTGATGCTCAGGTCCAACTTCTTGATAGTATTCCCTTAAGGCTCAAGTAGGGGGGTGGAGCTTATAGGTCACCTAGTACTGAGAAATGTGAGAAAGGAAGACATTTTAAATATGGAAAAACATGAAATATGAAATAAATAATTTATTCAAATTAAATATAAACTAAAATTTTATTTCACTTTTAGATTGGCTTCCCTCCTGATATGGATAACTGAGGCCATTGTAACCTCTGCACCACTTTTCTATGCTACTGATGACCATTAATATTATCAACAAACAACTTGATTGTATGTATATATATATATATATATATATATATATATATATATATATATATATACATATAAAACAGTGGTCAATGTAATACAACAGAGTTATTAAATATATATTAATAAATATATGTCTGTATTTCTGAGATGAGGTATTATGTACATTATTTACATTATTCAGACTATTGTCCTCATCTTTGTCGCCATATTTATCACAACATTTCAGCTGTTGTACACTCCAGCCTTCTTTAGGTGGTTGGAATGTTAAACTGAACCCTTTATTTCACTCACTGGGGTAGACTGTTCTAGTTCCACATGCCATGTTTTTATGGATGTCAGTTACCAGTTATCTCCTGTTAATTTCTCTACTGCCTTAACCAGGTATTGAACACTCTTTGGGTCCTGTCACTGGATCTAATGTCTTTATCCACTGTGCCATGTGTTCTTGAGGACATCTGGGTATGAATTTTTGGGTATTAAAAACCTAATGTCTTCAGCAACCATTTTTACTAGTGCTCATATTGCAATTTTTGCTGTTATCATTGCATGTTTTTACCAGAGCTCATATTGCAACTTTTTGTTGTTATCATTGCTTTTCTCTGGCACTCCTTATTACTGGTTCCGATATTGTATTTATTTCTATGCTTGGTCGGCTCAGGAGATTTTTGTGGCCTAGCATATGTGTTGATTCCTTAAGTTTACGAATTTTCCAATAGTGTCCCCTGAACTATGATCTCAACATGATCCCACTGAGGGCGGTGATCTCCCTTCTCTCTCTATATGTGGTCAGCCACCCCTGATTTTTCTACTTCCCAGAAAGCTGTAACACGAGGGGAAGTAGAAAAATCAACATTCTAACCACCTGAAGAAGGCCGGAGCGTACAACGGCCGAAACATTGTGATAAATATGGCGACAAAGATGAGGACAATAGCCCGAATAATGTAAATAATGTGTATATATATATATATATATATATATATATATATATATATATATATATATATATATATATATATATATTATCCTCACTGATAGCATGACTTGAAGTTTCATGCACAACCCAATCTTCAGGTGCTGATAATTACTATAAATGTTATTTTAGTGGATACATGTATTTGAGTGGACAAACCTGTTTTTTTAAAAAATGAAATTAATGTCCACCTGCATAGACAACAGAAAGTCTTATTAAAGAAAATGTACCTCCTGGCAGGATTTGAATTTGCATTCTCTTTATACTAGGAAACCACTTTTTATTCAGGTGTGCTTTAACTGTTCAGCCACATAGGTCTCTACTGTGTTTATTTTTGGGATATAAAAATATAAGTTAGCAAACATAGACATCAAACTTCCAAGTTGAAGATTTCATAAAAGGTGTAATCCAGTCTTGCTTGTTTTAGAAACTTCTATGATCAATGCTTTAAAGCATACCTGACTAAAAGGTAGTTTCTCAGGATAAAAGGAATGAAGGCTTGATCCCTACTGGGAGGGGCTTATGGCCATATCACATTAAATCACCACTTCTTGTACAATCACTAAAGTTAAACAATGTCAAGTCTGGTCAGTACTTAGAGGGGTAACCAATTGGTGCTGTAAGCGTGGATGTACAGGTGACATAATGGATAATGGTTTGTAATTAGAAATCAGAGAACTGAGTTCCAATTTCACTTGTTATATTCACTTACATGGAAATACCCTTAGGAAAGGTATGAATACACCTCCTCTCCCCCCAGATACGGGTTAATTAGCATCAGCAAATTGTTATTATCTACCCAAATTTCTTACAATTTAAAAATATTTTCTGATTTTAAATAACCTTCAAAAGTTTGATAGGTCATAACAAAACAAAAAACCCTGCTATATTATTTTAAAATACACCTAAGCCAGTGGATATTAATTTCACTGTTTAAATAATGGGGATGTCCACTCACACATCCCTTAAAATAATATTTATAGTCATAAAAATAATGTTGGATTAAAATCCATTACTTACTTATATATGTAGGTTCTCAGCACAACCCCTTTTCCTCAAATTCATATTTCATTGATCAAGTATCAGAATAATTATTTTGAAGATAATTCAGGCTAAGAACTTTTCAGTATCATTTCATATATATATATATATATATATATATATATATATATATATATATATAATTGCAGTGTTCTGAGTATCTTAGAGTGATTTCTGTTTTTAACTTGAATTTGCTTTGAAAAATCTTTGGCAAATTTTATTACCTGGTTATTGAATTAAAAAGTGATTTTCTGGTTTTGCATAATAACTTCAGATTGCAGTTTTTATAATAAATACAATAACTTTAATAAGACACATTGAAACTACATAAACATTTAACTCAAGATTTCTTTTGATGTCTAAATTAATAGTTTAAAATTTGACAATGATTTGTCAAAGTAAATTTGAGTTAATGAAGTTTATGTGCTTTGCATAATAACTTCAGACAGGCTGTAGATATTACATGGCCTTTGAAAGGTTGACTGATTTTAATAATAGAGTTATAGATAAAAATTCTAGAAAATTTTGATAAGCTATAAAAGAATGTCACTAATCAATCCAGTGTTATTAATATGATGAACAATTGTAGTGAGCAAATACAAGTAGTACAGCCATAAGATACTCAACCATCTTTAATAATTGGCTGATTAAGAAACTGATTGTATGTATCTATCTATATATATCTTTGTCATGGTTGATATATATATATATATATATATATATATATATATATATATATAAATAAATGAGGAGAGAGAAAGGATGAGTAGAAAGAGATAAGTAGAAGTTAGAAATATATAAAGCAAATATAAAAAACAGCCTCATTTTTTTCTAAATTATTTTTGAAATTAGGAGTTTACATGGTTTAATTTACTTTTTCCATAAAATCAAATTTACAGAGAAATATAATTTTTTTTATCATTTTGATTTCTTTCATGCATGTATAAGTGGTGTAATTGATAGTAGGAAAATTGAAGTGCAAAGTTCAATTTCAGTCCAGTTCATTATAGTGCTATGATTTTATCATAAATAAATATTAAAATAAATACAAAAAATAGAACTCAAGTTAAAAACAGAAATTGAGTTTTAAAATTAGACATGGTGTCTTGAGTGCCTTTATAAAATCCATAAACATAACTTTTACATATTCTGTTAAAATAAAATTTCTTAAATTCATTTTTCAATGTTAGTTAATTTTGTTCTAAAGGGTTCTGTTTTTTTCTTTTTTAAAATATTTACATTGTACAACCAAAAAATGTCAATGTATCAACAATAAGTGGCCGTTCTATCATATGTATGGTATTATCTAAATAGTAACTTTGTTTTCTTAGACCATATAATTCTAATGATTTTATAAGTCTTCCTTTTCAATATTTGATTTGATTTTATCTATTTGTTTTGCAGTTATAATGTAATGAATGAGAACTCAAGTTATAATTCATCTGTGTCTGCCATAGACAGGTAAGACTTGGTAGATATCATTTTTTAAATGTCTAAACAAATATTTAATTTTACATCTTACACACCTGTACATAACAAAAAGAAAACCAAAACAGTGGGCCAAGCAGATTTCATGATTATTTATGTATAACTTGTAAATTAATTCATCAATAATGTTATAAAAATCACAGAAAGAGCAAACATAAGATGGTAGAATAATATTTTTTGACCACCTTTAGCAATATTTAATGATTCAATCCTGATAATCTTTGATTTCTCTGCTTCTTCAAAAAATCAATTGATACAGAATCTTATTGTTCTTGGACTGTATTTCATAAACTGTGTCAGAGAATTTTTTTACCTGTTAGTTTTAATTGTATAGAATTCTATATATTCTCATTTGGTTTCATATCCAGTGACAGAATATGATCTTAAAGCCATTTTCTTTCAGTCAGGTTATGGTGGATCTAATAAAATAGCAAAAGAGCATGGTCCTGCTAAAAGACAATATTTTCAGGCCAGTGGGAAACAATCCACTAAAGAAAGTATCCCAGTATTTTGCAGTGCTCAAGGTTTTTCACACTTGATCAGCAATGAAACATTTTTAGCCAAGAAAGTGCTCCCTACCAAAATATCTCCCTCACTATATTTGACCGTCAGTATTATAATTTTCCCTAAATCTTCTAAGACAATTTTTAGGAGAATCACTTTTTTCTCTCAAGATCATTCAGAAAATCAATTTTTTTCTTTTTAACACTTCACAATCTACTGGTCACTTCACCATATCAGATAAACAATTTTAAAGTCCTGAGATAATTGAGTGAATTTTTGCTTCTTTAAAACTTACATTTTTATCTTCTTCTTGTCTCAACAGGGTTTGGGGATTTGGAACTTCTGGAATTTAGTTTCCTTACTACTTTTTACACACTTTGGCCAATTTTCTTCAAAGTAGACAAGAAAACTGATTTTACTCTCTTCGCAGAATCCCTATAATGGAGTTAAATGGCTGTCAGCTTGTAGAAGGTTTCAAATGGAAGTTTTCAGTATCATATTACCTTTTCCTTAAACCATATTCTTGTTGAAATAAAAAAAATGACTAAGTAATCCTGCAGGATAATGAATAACTGAATAATAACTATTTACACTATTTCATTGTTTGAACCTCATCTTTGTTGCCATATTCACAACATTTTGGCTATTGTATGCTGCAGCCATCTTCAGGATCTGTCTATATTTCTAAGATAAGGTATTATAATTATTTAGCCAATTACATTGCTTGGACTGTTGTCCTCATCTTTGTTGCCATATTCACAACACTTCGGCTGTTGTAAACTCCAGCCTTCTTCAGGTGATTGTAATTTCGAGCCAAACCCTTTATTTCATCCACCAGGATAGATTGTTCTAGTTCCACATACCATACCTCTTCTAGATAACTTAGTATCAGTTATTTCCCTTTAACTCAACTCTTTAAGTTTTACCCCTGCTGTAGCCAGGTATTGAACTCACCACTCTTTGGGTCAAGTCACAGGATTACTTCAACCAATGCTTTTATCCACTGTGCCAGTGATGTTCTTTGTCTGTTATTTCAATCTCATCCTACAGGGGGTGTAGATCCCTCTTTTTTCTCCATATAGTTAACCATGTCTGATTTTTCTATTTCCCCTCATGTTATGGTTCTACAGTGTTCCTGCACTCTTATCTTAAGGAGGTGGCCTGTTTCTCCTTTATATTTCTTACAACAGCTGCATGGGATGGTGTGCACACAGTTCTTAGTCATGTTCTCCTGTATGGGGAGTCTTATTTGGAAGAGGTGTCTGCAAAGTATTGAACCACTTTTGAAGGTTGTTCTGATGTTATATGGACCACAAATCTTTTGTATTTTTCCAATAACCCCTTCATATGTGGTAGACTGCCTGAGGCTGTTTTCTGAGTATTGTTATCCTCTTGTACCCTTCTATCCCAGCTTTTTGGAGCTGCTGCCATGTAACCAGGGTAGTTGTTATGTTGTAGGTACTGCTTACACTGACCATTTATACGTCTCTGGATCACCATTTATGACTTTTGCTCAATGTTGCAGGCAGCAGACAATCTCTTTCTTTACACTGTAGGGGTGGTGGGAGCTGAAGTTGAAAAATAAGGTGTGGCTGAACATATATGGAGGGAAAAGGGAAATCACCGCCCACTGTGGGATGAGGTTGAAATAATAGACTGAGATCATCACTGGAAAAAATGAGAACGAATCAACATATCTTCTAGGCTATAAAAATCTCCTAAGCTGGCCAAGCATAGAAATGAATAGAATATGGGAGCCAGTAATACAGAGTACTAGAGAAAAGCAATGAATAACAACAAAAAAATGGTTACTGAGACATTGTTTATAAATCCCCAAAATTCAAGCAGTGATCTCCTCAAGGATACTTGGCTCAGTGGATAAAAGTATTTGTTGAAATAATCTATTGACTTGACCCAAAGAGTTGTGAGTTCAATACCTGGCTACAGCAGAGGTGAACAAAAACTTGGAGAGTTTAGTTAAAGGGAGGTAACTGAAGAGACATGGCTTTTCTTCAGTTTTTACCACTTTTCCGTAAAATTATTTATTTCATCATAAAAAAGGCTGATTCTATTTGTTGATTTATTGAATTTTTTAAGAATTTTTTTTATATCTTGAGCTGGTTGTTCATGCAAAGGATCTTGTATAGAGTGAAAGAAAAAACAGAGTCTGAAAATGAGAGGTCTAGAGAATATATGGTACATTGAAAAATTCTAATGAAATGCCAATCCATTTCCATGCAATAAAATTGAATTTTTAACACAACAAAAAAGTCTTTTCTCCATCTCACTCGATTATTGCATAAGAACTGTTTCAAATAATTTACAATAAATAATTATCTTTGAATTCTACCAAAGAGAAAAAAAAATCCATCCCTATACATTCCATGGAATCTGATATGTTGAAGGTTGTATGGCATCTTGCCACAATTTTTTTTTGTTTTCGACAAAGAATTCTTATAATAAATCCATTTTTATCACCAGCAACTATTTTCTTCAATTTCTTTTCTGTATGGAATGAGGAGAAAAAACAACAAATATTCAAATACTGACCAAAGTTCCTTTCCATAAATTAATTTGAAAACCATTGTGCTAAGTTCTGAATTTATAATACTTTTAAGCAACAAGAGTTGGCTTGATGACAAGTAATTGTAACAGGATTGAAGGTTGAGTTGTTAATGTAATTTACCCTGTGTTTACATGTATTAGTAGTTGATAGAGGAATCCTTCTCTCTTTTTTTATACTGAAAATGAAATGAATAAAATGTACAACAATAACATACAACAATAAAACTTTGGGATACATGTTGAAATTAATGACAAGAATGTATATTTTTCTTTTTGTGAATGTTATTTACAATATTGTTTTTTTGCATATTAAATGGTCTCAGGGTTATTGTCTATTTTTGTTTCTTTAAAATTTGGTCTTAATTGTTTATAATTGTTCTGAAAATTTTGTGGTTAAGGAAGCTTTTGAAACTGTCAACTTAGGATTTTCACAGAGTGAAGAAGATATGTCTTGTCCAGTCTGTGTTGTACTTTTTAGAACTGCTACGTTGCTTGTGAAGGAAAAATTGTTTTTATAATGATGAAATGTTAGATCTTTATTTCTAGGATGATGAAATATCATTATCATCATGAATCATAATGTAATAAAGAATTGAACAAAATTGTAAAACGTTTCTAAGATTTCCCTAATATCTTAGAAGAGATGGTGCAGGGAAGATTTACATGTTATTTTTAACTAATAAGGTGCAATGTCATAACAGTTACCTGAATAAGTTCAAATTTTGGTTGTGGCTTTTTCTAGTCACTTTGAAAAAGCTATTCTGATAAAATTTTTTATTCTTGACATGCCGTAAATCACTGATGGAGAAAAATGTCTCACTCGAGTAAATCACTTTCTTATAACTATTCTATAGTACAGACATTATTAGGGCGAAAATGCTGTTATTACCACTGTCATCCTTGACAGGATCTAGTTATCTTTGCTAATGCTGTTTTTCAGCTTGAAGAGGACTGTGTCAGATGTACTTTCTGTGATACAAGAATCATTTGACAATGATATTACTCCATACTTTGCCTTAATAATCTGTTTATGGGGTAAGTTAGAGAATTTTTCTCTTTGATCATTTCTTCTTTATTATATTTCCTTTTGTAGATTATCATTGGGAGGGGGTCTTTGATAATGACCAAAGTGATAAGGTCGACTGAGGCTTTGTTTTTATACACAATAACATATAGAGATACAGAGAGAGAAAGAAATCGCACATATGCATATGTATATGTACACGCACATACACACATATATAAAATATATGCTACACACAACTTTTACTCATATAGTCACTTGCATGTACACACATGCCCACAAATATGAAGAAATGCACCTTTACTTTTACATATATACAATTATATGCATATGTGCATAAACATACACATGCAAATATAGAAATGTATCTTTGCACACACAAATGTATCAAAGATTTGTATCAATTTTAAGATTTACATCAAATATTTGTATCAAAGATACATATAAATGTATCTTTGCACACACACACACACACACATACTAAATGTACCTTTACTTTTATATACATACAGTTATATGCACAAAGACATAGACAAATATGCATGCACACATAGAAACATATTTTACACACATGCACATGACAAAATTAGTCACCCTGTCAATAAATTGAAACATTTCTTTTAATGTAGAATCTAAATTTCAAAGATGTTTCTTTTTCAAGGTACAATATTTATGGAAGTATGGAAAAGAAAATCTGCTGAACTTGCCCATCAGTGGGATGTTGTCAATTATGAGGCCCTGGAACCAAATCGGCCAGAATTTCATGGAAGCAAACAATATGAAGTAAATTTTCTTTTTGCTTTTCTATTGCTCTCTTTTTCTATCACAATATGTAAGGCATTTGAAGATTTTCATTCATAGAAACCAAAAATACTTGGTTCAGAATAATCACTTTCATTCTCCTCTGTGAGTTTAGGAATTTTACTTGGCTGACATTTAGGAATTCACTTCATTTCTATTGGCTTCCCATTATTTAAATCTTTCATATTCAGTGATTTCAAAAAATATTTTCCTCTGTTTTTTTTTTTGCTTTTCCTTCATAACATGTTGAGATATTACAATAGCCTTTTGAAACAGTATCACTCTCTATAATCAACTCATGAAAGTTAAGACTCCAATTAAAAAAAAAATGATCATAAATTGTGTGTACAACATACTATGCAACTGCAATGGAAAATGTAAAAGTAAGAACAGGTATTTTATAAAAATACAACTTGGGAATGCCAGAGATTATATGGTCCAAAGGGAGATAACAAGATCAGGTATTGCAGATCATAAGAATAAAAAGATCACTAGTTCCTTCTAGGTTGAACTTTCTAAAAAAGATAAAGAACTTCACTAGAAAATACAGAAATAAACATGTTTTTATCAAAAATTGAATAATTAAAGGAATAACAGAAATTAATATCATTTATGAGTGATGAGAAAAAATAAACTAGCAGAGATGAATTTTAAAAATAATAAAAGGAAAATGGCGTTAGCTTGGTATTGAAAGTCACCGAGAAGACATAAGGACATCACAGCATTGATCAGAAACTATAATTCAGGAAAGAAAAGTAGAATTGACAAAATTGCCATGGCCTTCAAAACTCACTTATTATAGGCCTTATACATGTAATACACTTTGTATTAATATTAATTGAAATGGCATCTAGATCTAACTGTCAGTTATATGTTACCAGTTTCTTCTATTGCACATCTTTCTTGTGGCAATCTCTTTCATCTTCTTGTTTCCCAGTCAATTTCAATTTTAAAAAATTTAAATGCAATGTCAATCCTTGTCTTTTGTCTTCTTAATTGTTGTTCTTTTATTGTTCTTTCTCCTTAATAGTGCTTTTTTTTCTCACATTATCTAACACTCAGTAACCCCTTACATCTTAGTGGCTTTTGCTTGGGGTGAAATGATTAAAAAATCGGTCAATTTAAGCAAAAGGTATTAATAAAGCTCATAATTGATTCAATTTAATTAGTAATTCAATTTATCATATTATTATGTCACTTCTATTATTTTCAATTGCATCAATATGACTTGAAAAGTTGCACAAAGTTTTACAATATCTTGGGTTACTTGGTCCCCTTCATAGGATATTGATGGTAGGAGGTTTTATTGTTGGTCTATTCCAAAACATTTCACATTGTAATTGTCTAATGGGTTCAGGCCAGGGCTAGAGAAGGGCCAGAAGTCTAGGTTTGCAGAACTTCTGTAAGGGTACCATCCTGAGTCAATGCATATTTGCCCTCTATCAGTATGTAGTACCTCATCAGTATGCACTTTTTCTCCAAACTTGTTGATCAATGGAGGTATCATTTTCCTCTTAGACATTACAATTCCCAAAACCATAACCTGAGCTTGATGTTTCATCCTGAATGTGTCCAGGATATTAAATGTTAATTGCATGAGCTAATATTATTTTATCACTTCAAAACAGCATCCACTGTGAAGATTTTCTTGTTTGAGAATATTTACAGAACAGTTTACTGTTACTCATGATTTTTGTAGGTATCTGAGCACTTTTTGTGCCTTTCCAGCCTCCTGACCTTCATGGACAACATGAAGAGTTACCCTTAATGTCATGGTGTTTGATTTAAGGTTCAGGTCATCCTGCCTGACTATTCTGATGATTTTTGAATTTGTGTTTAGCTCAACAACTATCTTATATATGGATGTTGTTGGCTCTTTTCCAGTTTGGGTTTTAAGGGTTTTAACAAAGTCCCCATTCTGTTTTTATGTTGACCATGACACTTGCTCTATATGTCATTGGTCATATCTATAGTCTTCATAACATAAAAGCCAGTGCAGAGGGACATACTTGATATGTTGGGAATACTTTTAAAATTGATTTGTGTATGAAGCAAATCTTGTACTTTTTGCTATTTGTTCTTTTCCATGATGTTCTTGAAAAATAGATGTTTATTAATAGTTGACGGCATCCTCTTGGTTCAGCATTTGGTTGGTAGGAAATTTTAATTTCAATGTTGTTTCCCCCACTATCTTCATTAATGACCCTCCCAATGTCATCAGTTCTAAACTATGTATTTATGCTGATAACACAACTATTTACTCCTGCTTTCATAGTAAGCCTGATATGTCTGACAAAGTAAAACTGGCAACTGCTCCCAAAAATAACCTCCAATCAGTGGTTAACTGAGGTAAATAATGGTTTACGAAATTTTAATGCCTCCAATTCTTCTTTCCTCTTTGGTACCTTGACTCTATGAATTTAAGTGTACTACTAGATTGGCAGCTAGGTCTCACCATTTTACTGTTGAATTAGCTAGATGTAACTATAAGTTCTATCTTAATAATTACTTCCTACCCGATTTCTTGATTTCCTGCCAACTACGATCTTCAAAAATTTAAATTCAATGAGAATCATCATCATCTATCTTCCTGAAACCTGTTCTTTTATTGCCATTTCTCCCCACTAAATCTCATTCTCTTTCATTCCAAGTAACTCTTTGCATCTTCATGGTATTATCATGTTACTTGGAGGTGAAATGATTAATAAAAAGAAAAGTAGCAGGTGACAGTATAAACTCTCTCTGCCTCATATAAAATTTCACTTGAAGAAGATTGGTGAATAGTGGATAGCTGATTTCTTTTCTTTAGTCATGAGCCTCACCAATTTGTCACTCTAGCTGGAACCAGCCACAGACTTATCTACTTTCAGTTCTCTTTTCAATTATTTATAAATTCCAAATTTTCAAACTTTTAATGATTTACAATTTATAACAGATTTTTTAAGCATAACAACAAAATCTACTTGGTGTTATAAATGGAAACAGTTCTTTTTAAGCACTCTCTATGCTTTATTTTCGTTCATCTATAAACGAATGATCTTTTATAAACTTTACAGCATTATCATGACTTGTTTTTTTGTTTTATTAAATGAAGCATTGAGAGCCATTATTATTAATATTTGATTACTATTTCTTTCATCTTAATTATAGTTTCTTTTCATCACAACAATTCAGAGTGCCAACAATAATTAAGATGAAAGAAATACTAGCCAATAATTAATAATTACATTTCATGTTTATTATTTTAAAGAAAATATAAAAAAAGATAAATATTCTGCCTTCATCTCAATATAACGGTGATAAATAATGATTACTTGAAATATAAACCACAATTTGAAATATTATGAACAGATTAATTCTGATCTTTTATATTTTAATAAACAGCCGATTATATTCTCTACAATAATGTTTGAAGTAAATGTTGTATTAAAAATGAGTTCATTAACTTTTTAGAAATATCAAAAAAAAAAAGGAAAATTTCAAGGGAAATGATAGACGTGATTGTTTATTATTTTCAACAAAGTTACTTCCCTTGCATTGTGCACGTCTAATGATTTATCGCGTAAAATATCCAAAAGTAATTGCAACTTAACCAAGAAATGTGGGATTCTATTTTAAACTGGCTTAATGAACTACACTCTTAACCTATTCAAAAAAAAAAAAAAAAAAAATTATTATTTAAAATACTAGATAACGAAATAATTAAGAAGATGACAGATTGAATACATTTAATAAATTTCCATTTGGTTATTATTTGTGATTTAACAGCAAATTAGGAAATTTTATTTGTCATTCTTCAAAAAGATTTTTTATTAGTCTTTAGAAATTTATGAATGTAGAAAACAACTGAGTTAATAAATTTAAGTCAGTTTGGCAAATGATCAACATTGGAATTTGATTATGGTTCCGTGTCTTTTTTTAATGCTATTTGTTTTTTTCTTCTCTCTTTATATTGTTTTTTACATCCTTACTTCTTGTATTTGGTCTTCTTTCTTGCTTTTCTTATTTTGATCTGAGATTCAAATAGAAAATCTCAAAAGCCTAATAACTTTTTCCGATTTTATCAATCTGCTAAGTCTATTTTTACTTATTAAGATTTAAAAAGCTCCATGAAAAAACCAGATGAGGAATTTTCCTATTTCAATGCATTAAAATTATAGAAAAAAGAAACAATATCAAATAGACAGTCTTCACTTGACACTCTTATATTTTAACTACCTTCACTCCTTGACAATGTTTATTGTTTTAAAAAGTGATGATTAGAATTGTAATAAAACCTAAACAAGTAAATGAAAGTAAATGTATACATTTTTTGTTCTTGAGAATTTACAACAAAAATAATAAACACTATTTGTTTATTTACAAGAATATTTTTATATTTACAACATTCTAAAAACTAATGCAATTAAAACTAATGCAATGCAATATTTATCATTTACCAATTTATAAAATAAATATGAAAACAATTTTTTGTTTATAAATTTATAAACATTTACTAAATTATTAAAATATATGAACCAATTCTAAGGAAATGCTTATTATTTACCATTTTATAAAGTCAAAATCAATTAACAATTATCTAACCATTCCAATAAATCAATAAGCAATTGCTAACCATTCCAGTAAACAATATAATAAATAGTTTAAATAAACAATTGAATAAATAGCATATTTTTGTTGTCAATTCTCAAGAACAAATAACATTTTATTTATAAATTCAATTTTAATAAAACCTAGAGTTTTAATAAAACCTAAAACATATGAATGTTTTAGGTTTTATTAAAATTCTAATCATTGCTTTTTAAAACAGCAAACATTGCTCAGGAGTGAAGGTAGTTAAAATAATAAGTGGTGTCAATGGAAAAACCATCTTTTTTGACACTGTTTTTTTGTGAGCATGAAAGTCAAAGTTTGCCAGAATTATTACCATATTATGAATAGATTCTGAAAAGTTCTTAATATCACCAAGAGACCTTTAAAAAAATCAGTTTGTATGAAGTGGGTTGGGCTGAGAACTTTTCAGCACCCACTCATAGAAAGCTTTCTTGATTATTTAGATTAGCATCTTTTTTTTTTTAATTACTTTTAACATGCTCTTTCAGCTGTTTAGTTCTTATAGCATCGGTAGGTGAATATTTCATTCAGTCGTCTTAAGAACACATTTATAATAACGCTTAAAAAATCATTCAGATCCACTTTTTGTACTTCAAGCATATACTTTTACTTCATTGGAATATTTAAAATTGTCTAATGTTCTAAAATAGGATATTAACATAACTTAATGTTTTATTTGAACAGATAAGCTTCTTTTTTTATTTATATTGTCAACTCTCCTTTATTGTAAATATGATTACTTGAAATAGAAACTACAGCATGAATGCTTAAAGTTTCATGTTACAAAATAAATTGATTTAAAAAAATTTTAAGAAAATGATTATTGAACCAAAAATTGCAAGAATTTTTTTGATTACCTGATACTTACAAGTAGATATATCTGTCACTTGTATGTAGAAAAAAAAGACTGACATAATACTTCTGTTAAATTTATCTGTTGTCTTTTTCTGTTATGCAAAAAAGTGGACTTAGTGAAGGTAAATCAAAAAAAGAAAATCTTAAACTTAGTGATTGTCCAAGTGAAGCTTTCTTACAAGCACATTCAGCTGATCTATTAGTGACTTAAATGATTTTAGTTGTGCTATGGTAAATGATGCGTAAATGCTATTAGACTGTTTATAATAGCACAACCCAGAATGAACAATCCAAACAAGCAATTTCTGCATTCACTAAGTCCATAAAAGAAAGTGCTTGTTTGCATACAAGAAAAATACAATAAAAAAGCTTAACATAAGTACTTTGATGGTCATTTTTAGGGAAATATTTATATAAGCATACAGCTATTTTTTGTATGTACCGTAACTTGCATCTTATGATATGTCAATTTTATGCTTATAACATTAGGATTGATTTTTGATTTGAATTCTACAGTTCAACAAACTCATAAATGTCACAGATATCTTGAATTTCATCTACTGTGCCTGCTCATACTTTATAAAATTGTTCTTAACATGAAATTTCATCTTTACTTTGCAGGACCCAATTTCTCATCAAAAATTACGGTATTATCCAATATGGAACCGTATTATAAAGTTTTTCTTCTCAGGATCTGTTGTCATCTTTATGGTAAGTATATATGCATGTAGGTGTGTGCATGTATGTATGTATATATATATATTGCACCTCTGCAGAGGGTAAGAACACACCTGCCTCCCAGCAATGCAGTGTCCTGGGTATGACGATAAACTACATCCAGCAGAAAGGCCTCTCATCAGGAGGTTTTGAGGAGCATGGAATTGCTGGTGTTCTTATTAATTGTTCTCTTAATTGCTGGTGTTCCGAGGTTCACCCTGACCTGAAGTGCTAGCACCTGTTAGGGTCCCATTATGGGCAAATAGTTAAACCCTCAAACTGGGGTCAAAACACTATGAAAGTTTTTTAGTACAGCAATAAATTAAAAAACGTTTTGAAACAAAAAAAAGTTATCAGCAATAAAAAGCTTGTTGGCATTAAATAACTCATTGAGATTGATATGCCGTAAAACAAACCAAACCAAATCAAACCAAACCAAGCCAAACCAGACCTTTGTAGATGGATCTCCAGCAATCACTCTGTCCACTCATCAGTGATATATATATATATATATATATATATTTTGTGGGATGGATAATTATGCTGTAACATAATTTGGACAATTTTGCTATTTCATAATATATATAGGCAGATAGATTTTATATTTTGAGGCAGCAATCTTTCTTTTATGTATGTTTTATTCAATATAACAGACTGAAATATGAACATGTCTTGCCAATTCCCCTTTCCATGTTGGTACTCATTACACAATGTACACACCCATTTCTAATAATAAATTTCAGATGCATTCTTTTTGTTTGACTGTCTTTTATGTTGCAGAATAGTGAACTTTAATTTATCTTAATTCAATTTTATTGGCCCAATGACGACCAGAATGATGAAAAGTTGGCACCTACAAAAACAGGGTTCCTTGTAATTTTAATTTTTAAGAAAAAGGAGTAATATTTTCCTAGTAGAAGTGATTAAAGATTATATTCTGAAAACACCTTTCAATTTTGACCTAATTTTCTATTTTGAATATTTCATTTTAAAAACTTGGCAGTAGGTCAGCAACCAAAAGTTCCTCCCTGCATGAAATAGAAAGAGTAGCAATTAGATTGTGAAATTGGTAGATAATCTTGACTTTGTAAAATCTTTGATACCCAAACAGTGTGATTAAATAAAAAGCAAATAGGAAAATCATTATAAATTTAACATTCTTTGACCTTTAACTTCATCAGAAATATTTTAGAAATTTGAAAGTATTTCTGATAAAGTTAAATTAAATAGGGAAAAATTAGATTTATGAAGATTTTCCTACTTCTTATTTAATTATTCTGTTAGATGTAATCAACTTAACCAGACAATATTATTAATGCTAAATAATTATCACTAGAAATTGCCTGAAAACTTACAAATATAAAAATAAATCTAAATAAATGAATTTTTTATGTTAATAAAAACAAACTATTCAGAGATTACTGCAAAACAGCTTTTTGTTATTTCAACATCCAGTAAATTTTTTGTTTATCTTTAAATTTAAAATATTTAACTTGGTTAAGAGAAAAGCAAAAAATAAACTTGCCTTTCCAGTCTTTGGGGTCTGGACTAATTCAGTGGCTAAATAACTTGTTTTACAAAAAAGTTTTGATCAAAATCTGATTAAAAAATACACAATAAAAACAGATATGTCATGTAAAGTTAATGAAAATTTTTCTAAGCAAAAGAATTTGGTCACATATTTGTTATCAAAATTTTTATTTTTTTATTCAGTACTTGGACCTCTAAGGAGACTTTTTGAGATGAGTAATTATCGTTATGAGGAAGCAATTTTAAAAAAAATAAAATTGACCCAATACAAGGCTCGAGAGTCCTTCCAGGTAGAGGTTTACAGGAAGAGGAGATAGAAAGAAGTGAAGATAATAATATAAGAAAGTTAAATAATGATTAACCATTGACTTGAAGTGGTTAAGAGTATAGTGTTCAAGGAAACATACAAATGGGAATCTGTTTCACCAACTAGTAATTTTTTTGGAGGGGAAAACTGATCAAAATCTTCCTCCTTACAATTGGAACATGGAGGAAATAAAGGTGATTTGACTCCATGGATGTAGCACAGTGAGTTCAAGCTATAAATATCTGAATTAGTGAGATGAATGAATGGAGCCCATCTGAACATTTGCCATGGAAATAGCAATAGAGTCAAGATACGCTTGCAATGTTGTGCTTGGGAAATAGGCTCTCGAGTGGAATCCCCCCTCCATGAGACAATGCCATGCCTGGGAAATAGGCTCCCTTTGAAGCCCCCCCCCCCCCATGAGACAATGTAAATGATTTTGAACTCTATTAATGGTTGGAAAGTGATTGACCTGGATTTAGAAAAATACAGTTTTGTTATTTTCTAAGTTGATAACTAAAACTTGAAATATAAAATATACTTGAAAATTAAATGAAGAAGAGGATTTTGTTACTAATATTAAGTTTTTATATTTTTATCTGAATTTCTGTGATGAAGAGTTATCATTATTTACATGTGGAATATTGTCCTCATCTTTGTTACCTTATTCACAATGTCTCAACCATTGTACGCTCTGGCCTTCTTCAGGATCTGTCTATATTTTAATTATATATATTGTAATTATTTACCCTATTTACATTGTTCGGAGTGTTGTTCTCATTTTTGTTACCATATTCAAGACTATTTGGCCATTGTACGCTCCGGCCTTCTTCAAGATCTGTCTATATTTTTGAGATGAGATATTGTAACTATTTACACTATTTACATTGTTTGAATTATTGTCCTCGTCTCTGTTGCCATATTCATAACATTTTGGCTATTGTACGCTCCGGCTTTCTTCAGGTATTTGGAATTTCAAACTGAACCCTTTATTTCATCCACTGGAGAGATCATTCTAGTTCCATGTGCCATGCCTCTTCTGGATATCTTAGTTTCAGTTATTTCCCTTTCACTCAACTTTCCAAATTTTTGTTCACCTTTGTTGCAGCCAGGTATTGAACTCACAACACTTTGGGACAAGTCACTGGATTACTTCAACCAACACTTTTATCCAGTGGCCATGTGTCCTTGAGAACATCAGTGTATGAGGATAGCAATCCGGTCATTGTAAATTGTGTAAATAATTACAATGCTTCATGTCAGAAATATAGACAGATATTGAACCTTTTAGATAATCTACAGCTGGTAGACTGTTCTTATTCCACTACCCATGTCTAAATAGTGTAAATAAGTATTTATATTTTAAAAATGTGTATTTATATTTTCAAATATTTGTAAAATACTTTTTTTTGTTGTAATTTCAGGTATGTCTTGTTGCGACCAGTGTGATGGGTGTCATTGTGTACCGTGTGATCATTTCAATCGACTACTGTGCTAGTTTGACTGAGATGCACTGTTTTATGTTAACGACCATAGTTTCATCGATACTCAATGCAATCTCTATCTTATTACTGGGAATTGTAAGTATAGTCATTGAATTCTTATATTAGATATGCTGAGACAAATATTATTATTAATAAGAGTTTCTCTTTGTTTCATTTTGAATGACTAATATTCTTTTATGTACAGATTTTCCTATTTAAAGTAATGTCCATAAATTAATTTTATTTTTTAATTTCAAGAAAGTCTGTTTCTTTATTGTCATCTATTGTCAATATTTACAAGAATTTGCTTAGTCAGGCAAAAGGCTACAAAAATCTTACACTGTTCGAGGACAGGATAAATAATCATTTTTAAAACTAATGAATTATCTGTCCTTGTAAACAATATTTACAATCTCATTTGTGTCATGGTAAATAATGACACAAAGTGTAATTGAACTTTAACAGCAGTTTGGTAGACCAATACAACATTATAATAGATGACAGAAAGAAAGTCATGGATTCAAAACAAATATACCTAAACTCTATCAATAAAACATGTTTACAGAATTATGAGTTTTTTGTTGATATAGTTATTAAGGAAAGAAAGGAAATTCCTCATTTGAAGTTGGTAACTATTTACACAAAATCTTTGGTAGAAATTCTGAAGTGATAAGATACTCAAATGAAGTGAATATATTTTTTAGTGTGTTGCAAGAGGAAAATCATGTCTTGTCACTCTTGTTGGTAGTTGCTAAGGAAATAGCAAGTCTTTCAAAAATCATGCTGCTTATAATTCTGTGCCATAGGTGATAATCTCACAACATTACCTGATGGCCCTAAATGTTACCCATATTAATCAAGTTCAATGCTGCTTAACTTTGATTTTCAGGATGGTGATTTAAGTATGATTTAACTGTAAACTTAATTGATTTTTACTAAGCCTAGGTTAGTCTAGCCCAAATCCACAGCAGTACAATACTGAGTAAGTGTGGCACTCACTATAGTAATCTGTGAGACTGGTTTGTTAATCACAACATTAGGATGAGATGCTCCTTTATATCTGGCAATTGTCTTGTATTGGGTTGAGTAATACAACGATAATTGGTGATTGAAATTAAATAAAATAAATGCAATATTTTTATTTAATATAAATTTACTAAGTAGTAAATAAAAAAATCACTTGACATTTGTTTATGAATATGAATTTAATCTGCCTTAGCATCTTGAGGAGTGAGATCAATTGCTGCTTTTTTTTTCTCTCTCTCTCTTTTTATTGTGTTAGTGATGTAATGAATATGTATACACCTGGGTTCCCCCTCACAGTAATATGATTGGCTGGTGTCAGCCATAAATACAGGCTGATGTGAAGGTACATGGATTACACCTATTGTCTTTGACTATTGCCTACGCCTATTGCCTACCACTACAATGAGGACCAGTCCATTACGGTTACCTGCTAGATTGTCCTACCTGGTTACAGTAGTCCAAACCACTTTGCCGAACAAATATATCCCTTTCCGGGACATATCAGTTAGTAATACAACAGAATCAGAGATGGAAATTACGGTTCATTTCTCTAGATATAATTAATCATTTGTGTAACTCATACTATTACATTCCTATTGTTAGTATTATTATTTATAGTCTCACTATGTTGTTGTTATTACAAGTGTGTTCCTCATGACTATATCTATGTTGTATGGCTTTTTTCTTTTGCCCTTTTGGTTTGTTCCAAGTAGAATAAAGCTTGGGTTTGTTTGCTTAGCATTTTCATAGATTAAAATGAATTACATGCTAAGATTCAAGTTATTTTGTTGACTCTTTTTTTTAAAGATGTCTTTTTTATTAGGATATTTCATACCTTTCATGTAATTATAATTCATTAAATTTTCATCAATCAAAACTGAGAAAACATTTCTTTCTAACAGGATAATTATCTCATCAATTGGGAACAAAAAACATTTTATATTTAAGATATCAATTTTCCTGAGAAAAACAAAGGCAATGAGAAAAAGATTTTTTTTTTCTCGGAATTTATTCAGATTCATAAATAGAAATGAGCAAATCATCAGAAAATTTAAAAAATTGTATATTGTCAAAATATAACTAATTTTATCTATATGTAGATAATAAAGTGGACTTTGCACTTACTGTCACACCAGAGCATCAGAGAAGCCAGGTGCATCTGCAGATTGACCTGGAAGATAACCCCATAGCCATCAGGGACAGATTCACACCTCACAGAATATGAGTGTAGTAAACAGGTAGATGTGCACACATAGAACAACCAGATGACAAGAAGATATACAAGTGGTCATTGTAAGTGGGAAAAGGACAGAGAATCTCTCATATCCTCACAAGTAGAAGGATCTATGTTCAGAGAAATCCCCCAAACCCACACATCTCATCACCAATATTGATGAAGTGTGTAGGTAAATAAACAATTTTATATAAGAGAGATTTAGTCTTATGTTCTTATTAGAGTTTGTACAGTGATAACACTGTAGATATGATACTTATAGACCTGATTTTGTTTATTTGTATATAATGCTTAAGTAACCCAAACAGGATATTGAACTGGGACAGTGTTATTGAATAGGGTACTTACAAAATTAAATAAAAATGGTGTTTTGAATAATGATATTGAAGAGATTGTATTTGTATTGAACTGGGACTAAAAGCCCTCTCCCCCATTTAAAAAAAAAATTCTATTAAATGTTAACTTATTTATTTATTTGTATATGAGTAAAAAAATCATATTTAAACAAATATCCCCCTTTTAAAACACAAAATGTAGCATAATCTGTGAGGGAACAAATTCAATGATAATCATTTTCCCAATCATAATGTTCTCTCAAAGTGTAACTCAACATGTATTTGACATTGTCTTGTAGAAATTAAAAAAAAAATATCTTGATTACATTTCTGAGGATATATTTATATTGTTTTTGTCATTTATGCATGCTTGTCAAGCGTGATCCTCCACTACCAATCTGAATACTTTAAATATTTTATGAGCTTCAATCAACGAGGATAGGCTTCAAGCTTTGTCTTTTATTTTGAATGACAAATAATTCTGGTTTCTTTTTTCTTTTGGCTTCTAGGCATATACCCACTTGGCTTACAAACTCACTAGCTGGGGTAAGTAGTTATGGTTGAGATGGAAAATGTCTCTCTCTATAATTTATTGACAATGAATAATGTCATAAGTTGAAGCAAATTCAAATGTAATAAACAATTTAGAGTCAATAATTTGGACTTCAAAAGATTCAGCTGGCATCGCTAGATAAGTTGCTATAGTTTGAAAAGAAAAACCTTTATGAAGTTTATTGACCAATTAAAATACTTTAATTTAAAAAAAATCAGTTTATCTGATCCTAAAATTTTCTAAGGAATGATATCCATCAGTACTTTTATCAATCTAGTTCATAGTCTATCTGATGCTATTAGACACCCCCCACACATGTACATACATACATATATACACTCTTTCATTGAACATAGAGGTTGTCCAGTCAAAGAGAGTCAATTGTTCACTTTGCAATCTAAACATACACACACATGCACATAATTTCTTTTTCAATAAAAATATTCATTTCACTTTACACTCTCTTCAAAATTGAATATTTTGTAAAAAAAATAATTGTTGCAAATTTATTTGAAACTACAACTTTGTCTTCTCATTTTTTTCCCACATTGTTTGAATTTAATTTCAACCTTTTATTTTCACTCAGTTTTAACAAAGCCATATTTTTTGTTGGTAGAAAACAATTTATCTGCAGTGAGATACAAGTAATTGTCAACTCTGCCACAATGTTGAATTTTTGGACAAACCTGAAATATACTGACCACATGAGATACTTAGTCACAGCCAGCTTCTTATTGAAATCTTTGCAAAATGGGAGAGTTAAATTTTTGGACAAACCTGAAATATACTGACCACATGAGATACTTGGTCACAGCCAGCTTCTTATTGAAATCTTTGCAAAATGGGAGAGTTGAATTTTTGGACAAACCTGAAATATACTGACCACATGAGTTAAAATCATAGTGCAAAGAAGAAAATAAATATTTCTCATAAGAAATATTGTCTTTTATAAAATTCTAGATAATTCCAGATTTTGATGAGATTTCTTACAAAAAAAGTTTCTTTGTTTTGATATTTGTTACTTTAGCAATGAATTGGATCATGATTCAAGACAATTCCTAGATGGTAATGAAAACAGTGGAAAGCAATGGAGGAACTGACATTTGACCAACATGATGTTACACAATAACATCCTCATCTTAAATTTTTTTCAGGGCTGAAGTTTGTAAATATTATAAATAATTAAACTGGCCTCTGAAACTGTTATGGGCCCTGAGAAATGGTATGTTTCTTTTTTTTATATCTGTAAGAGAATTCAAAATCTAATTTCATATAGAGGTATGAATTTTTTGAATACAAGATTTTCATTGGTTAGAAGATAATTTCATATTGGTTTGTGAAAATCTTTTTCTCAAATTTGCAAGAGTGATAAAAGGAGTTATTATTCTTATTTTCTAAATGGTCCAAAAATAACATGTGGTACGTCTACAACTGTGTCTTCAAGTATTTTGATGGTATTTGCACTTGTAATTCAACAAACCTTCTGATGGGATTTTATTGGTTGAAAAAATATATATATATAGGATTTAATTCCTATAATGAAAAGCAACTGAAGTTAAGAAGAAAGAAATGTCAAAAAATAATGGTTGACAAAACCTCATCTCATAATATTAAAATCTCAGATAATACTACTAATTCTCATCTGAATAAAGCAATTGAAATTCAAATGAAAGGAATACTAGTTAAAAATTAATAAAATCTGTCATCAAAAACACAAATAAATTTAAGAAAATTATTGCAGAAATAATGAAGTAAAAGCATGAGAGTGACTTACATAAAGTTATTTTTGATGTTTATCATTTTTTTTCTTGTAGAAAAAATTGGTTACAAGAGAAAAGATGTGGGGAAAATCAGACAATCACCAATTTTCCTAACCTTGGCTATTATTTTGCATATCAATAAAAAAAATCAGCTATACATACATACCTACATATATATATGAGGAGGTGGTGAAAATTTCTTTGCCTGAACCAGAAATGGTTACAAAGTAAATTCTGTTATTTGACCAGTTTTTTGGAAATTGGTTAGACAAGAACATTTCAGTGCCTCATGGGAGAATGGATGGTAGTAGTTGCTGCTCACAGTTAAAGTTAATGATGAGATAATGGAACTGACTCCATTTTAAGAATCTGAAAGATTGATTCAAGAATCATTAAGAAATAAGCACATATCCACACACATCTATAACATAAAACCTAAACCAATAAAATATTTATAATATACATATCTTTTTTTAATCATTTCACTTCACTAGTATGCAGGAGGTTACAGAGAGTGAAGGTGAGAGAAAAGACTGGGTATAGGAGGGATTGAGGAAGGGATACACATTGAATGAAATTCAAGCAGACAAAAGATTGCAACTGACATTGCATTTAAATATTTGAACATTGTAGTTTTCAGGGAAGCAAGTAAATGGAAGGGAGTTCCACTGTTGGGAAGTGTAAGAAAAGAAACTGTTGCAGTAGAAATGATGGTTGTATTTAGCTATTTCAACAATAAAAGGGTGGGACTTAGTAGCATGATTAAATTTATGTATTTGGGTCAACAGGGTAAAAAGCTCATTAAAGCAGTTGCCATGAAATTATTTGTAGAAAAGAGAGAGGGAACCACATCACATCTGTGAGAAATTGACTCAAATTGAGATGGCAAGTCAGGATCCTTCTTTGGATTTTGTCAAGAACATCGAGATGAACAACAGGGGCATTAAACTAGATATAGCAACAGTATTCAATGCACAGCTGAATGATAGATTTGTAAATGTGCAAGATGGACTCTGACAAGAAAAACCTTCTGCCACGACATAATAAACCAGCTTTCCTTGCAGTAGATGCAGCTTTTGATTGTAGTTGTTTCACTTCAGGTCAGTTGAAAACATGAAGCCAAGAAGGCCACAGTAAGATGATAAAATTCATATAAACTTTCATACACACATAAGAGACCATTTTTGGAGTATGCTAAAGATGAAGGTGTAACTCAATGCACAGATGCAACACACTAAATTATAGTGAATGTACTAAAATTGACAGTAATGGGGATTTATTGCATCAGGTTCACGTGAATCTTGCAAAACACATCAACCTTTGCATCACAAATGATGGAAATCATATTGAAGATATTATTTAATATTCCAATTCAATAAAATGTTGTTGAAAATATATATATAGATATATGCATTATGTGAAATAATCACATATCTCAACAAACATTAAATTTTACCATCTATTGTTTTGCTTTTAATTCTATCAGGAAAATAACAAATGGTTAATTATTTTATTACAATTTGATCCTTATTTTCAGAAGCCAAACATATCATCTGATTTTTTTTATCTAAGTTATGTGTTTTTTTAATTGACAACAATAAAGATTAAAATCCCACAGTAAATAAAACATGAAGAATAATTTTTGCAATAATGAGTTTATTGTTTGATAATTTATCTTCTTATCTATTCATCAATGAAGCTGAAAAAATATCTAAAACTAATTCTATGCAGTTAATGAAATGTGCACAAAAGTTATCCTTTGTGAGATTCTGATCTTGTTGAATAGAAAAGCTGTGGTTTCTACTGAGAAAATGATTATTGGGGTGATCTTTAGAAATTTAAGCTAACATATAATTAATTATAAACATTGGACATATTTAATTATATGAGTTATAAGTACAAATTTATTATACAGAGCCCTTTTAGTGTTAAACTTGAAGTGCTGGATTGGTGAAGATTGTTAATAGATGCTAACAAAAGAAAAGTAGGCCAATTAAGTATTTCCACTCAATGTTCAATTTCACATTTTTAAAATCAACACTATTCAAATAAGAACAATCTATCTATCTATCTATATATATATAAAATTCTGTGACTTCCGTTAGTCCATCCATCTGTCCGACCCTTTAAAATAGCTATACATTGACTGATCAAAATCACATTTTTAGGAGAAGTGCAAACAGGTACAAAATACTGTTGATTTTACTAAGTTGTGTAAAAACTGTGAAGTAGGGTTTTTGTCAAAGTATTTTTCCAAACAAATCAGTTTATTCAATTGGTTTGTGAAATTAAACAAAATGTAGAGTTTGTAAATTTCAACAAAAATGTTAGCAATAACTTCAACAATACTATATACTGTGAGGATTTGAACATACATAAGTGTGTTATAAAAAGATTCTAGTAATTTAAAAAGGTAGATGATTATGGCTCTCTGCAGATATCTTTTCTTTATTATCTGGGAATCACATTAATATGAAATATAAAGGACTAGTTACCTGTTACCTTCTCTACAGTTTCGAATAAAGAGTTTTCCTTCTTTTAGATTGGTTGCCACTCAATGATAGAGGATCCAGTCTACTCTACTATTTAATCCATAGATAGAGGGAGAATATATGGATTTGTGTCTTTCCTCATGCATAGAGTCAGTGTTTGCAGCCATGGATTGGTGATTTGGACAATTTCTGGATAATCCAACATAAAGTGCAACCTTATGTCATGTATCATTTTATCTGGTGGGTTTATGATTAAAATAATTAACCATGTATTTTGCCATTATTGAGTGAATCTCATTTTCAATCTCTATTAAATGTGAGTCAAATATCATTTATAAACAAGGATGATCCAATGAGTTGTCTCAGTTATCTTATTACAATTATTATCAGAACAAAAATGAAATTGTAATCAGCTTCATGTAAAAGACGAGTTGAGATTGCATGTGTTTTTCATCCTTTCATAGAAACATATTTTTATGTTTTGTTCTGTAAAATAATGTTTTTGTTATTATTGCTATGATGATCCTCATGTAGTCATGTATTTTTTCCTCTTTTCAGAAAACCATCGGACACAATCAAGTTTTGATGATGCATTAATTATCAAACTCTTTGCTTTCCATTTTGCTAACTCCTATGCTTCCTGTTTTTATATCGCTTTTCTTCGAGGAGTAAGTAAAATTTAAATTTTATTGAGAGCTTGTTAGCATATGTAAGCATGTGAACAAGATTTTGTTGACCTAATTAACTCTTGACTGAGAAAAAATAAAATAGAAATGAAAATATGGCAATTTTACTTCATTTGAATCTGATGAATTTGTGCTTCGTGGGTGATGACTGCTTCATTTTCCTCCTCATGGGAGAATGGATGGTAGTAGTTGCTGCACACAGTTAAAGTTAATGATGAGATAATGGAACTGATTCCATTTTAAGAATCTGAAAGATTGATTCAATTGAAGCACAGACTGATATGCTTCTCAGGTTTTAATAAGATGTAAAAAAGTAACATTATACTGTATATATATATATATATATATATATATATACATGTGTGTGTGTGTGTAAGTATGTATGCATATGTATTAGTAACTATAAGAAAATGGAATATTTTTAAATTTTTATGTAGTTCCTTTTATTTGGTACTACATAAAAATTAACAAAGTATTCTTTGTTAAAAGTAATAGATTTATAAATAAAAATTTCTGCCGAAATATTGTGTGTGTGTAGAAGTGAGTGAATGAGTAAAAAATGTGAGATCGATCATGAAATAGAGGGGCGAGATGTCTTTGCCTTTTTCAGGTCTACCTGGGATCATTGCAATATTATTATTACAAGCCCTGGTGACATTTGCATCCCCACTTTTACCTCTTCCATCTTGCCAGAAAGAAAAGTGTTGGAAGGTTGAAATGGTGAGATGAGAGCACAACTGTAGAAACAGATCAAAAAAGAAAGTATTTTCTAGAAATAATAAACCACTTTACTTGGTCTTTCATCAGTTGCCTTCTCAGGCTGTCATCAAACAGCTGACACAAACATCACTAACATTGTTGGGACACAAAGAAGTTTAGAGGAAAGGGACTTTTTAAGGAATTTTAAGAAGAGAAGGAAAAGAAGTATGTTGAAAAGCAAAGAAATAGATATGAGAGAAAAGAGGAGAAGGGAGAATGAAAAGAAGAATGAATAAAAGAGATAAAAAGAAATTTAAGCAAAGAAAAAAGTGAAAGAAAAAATGTAAAGAAAGGAATGAAAATATAAAATGAATAGTAAAGATAAAAGAAACAGAGACTGAAGCATGTGGCAAGGAAGAAATAAAGGGCAAAGAAGATGAAATCTAGAAAAAGAGAAACAAAGGAAGCAGCAGAGGAAAGAAGTTATAGGAAAAGAAAGTGAAGGAGAGATTAAGAGCAAAGTAAAGAAAAAGAAGAAAGAAAATAATTGTAAAATGAAGGTGGAAAATAGAAATGAAAATGAAAACAGAAATATAAGTGAAGAAGGAAAAATTTTAAAATTAGAAGAAGAGTGAAAGAAAATGGACAGAAGTTTGAAAAAGTAATGAATATAAAAGAATAAAGAATGAATGAAAAAGAATTTGAATAAAAGGTGAAAAGATAAAAAGAAGAAAAATATTTAAAGAAAATTGGAAAAAAAGTGAATTAAAACACTGAATGAATAAATTAATGTAGAAACAAATAAAGTCAAACAGTGGCAGGACATTATCACATTTTATGCTTTGGAATCTTCTCTATTGGTTGTCTGTCACCAAGCAGCAAGAAAGAAGACTCTGTCTCCTTCATTGCCAGACTGGAGCCTAGATTTCTAAATAACAAGTGGGGATGGGCTTACAGATGTCAGTATCTGAAGAGGGGATCTTTAGGAAATCTTTGAAAACATTTACTGAATAAATAAGATATAGGATTAACAATTCAATCAGGCTTGACAGAGTGAAATCTTAAGAAAGGGGTTCCCTTGATAGGGAGTCCCTAATAGAAATTAATAGTATCTCCTAAGTTGCTTAGTAGGAGAAGAAAGAAGAAGATGTGTCTTGGGACAAGCTGCAATTTCCATCATTTACAAGACATGGGGTGTCTAGACCTTGGCAAGTTGGAGATAAAGTAATTAGACTCTCATCATGGGTGTTGAGGAGTGAGATGTAACTGAAAATTAAAAGATGGCAGAGGGCAACTGTCTACAAATACAGAGCTTACTCTTTATTTTCTTTTTTAAACTCTAAACACTGATTACAATTGTTTGCTATATATATATATATAATAGATAGATATATTCTTTTCTTATATATATATATATATATATATCAGAGCAATGTATTTAAATTTTTAATATATTTTAATATACTAATAAACATTCACCCATTTTCAAAACCACTAAGTGTGAAGCAGTGCTGTAAATGGGTAAATAAAACAAAAATGCTATATATATATATATATATATATATATATATATATATATATATATATATATGAGATAAGGATATGACTTTTTTACATATCAAGAACAATATTTGTTATGTTGGTAGTATTACACATGCACATGAATGAGGGGTGCATGGGGATTTTAGAATATAAAAAAAAAATTTTAATTTCCCCAGCAACCATCATTCGTGCACATGTATAGTTGAACCAACATAACAAATTTAGTCTGATGAAGTCCTGAAGAATGAAATGTGTCATAAGTTAACTTTTTTCCACTTTTTCATATATTTTTCCCATATATGTGTGTGTGTGTATATATATATATATATATATATATATATATATATGTGTGTGTGTGTGTGTGTGTGTATGTATGTATGTATATATATCGTCAAAATCTTTATTATTATTATTAAGAGGAAAGACAAAAGGATATAAAACCTTCAAAATTTTGGTTTCTTGTTTCAGTGTGTGACCATTAAATTAGTATGGGAAATTTGAGTGTCTTTTTGCAGTGATTTGAAACCTCTTTCAAAATTCAGATAATGGTCAGATTTTAATGAAACTTTCAGGACTTATTCACAAATGAATGAAATTATTTTAGAAATGTTTCCTTTTTTTAAAAATCTTTGTAAAAATATTTTTTCACATGTCTCCCCACCCCACTAATTTAATTTTTTGAAATTTAGTGAAATTTATTTTTGTAGCACTTAGTTCAAATAATATTCATATTTGATTAGTTCTTAATATTCAAATTTCAATTTGAATATTAAAACTTTAATATTCAAATTTCAAAGCAGTTATTTGTTAGTAGTTTACATGGCTTCAGATTTTATTCTTTAAAAAGTTATTTTTATACTTGTATTGTTTTATTCACTTCCATGTTAATTACCCTTGGTAAAGGTATGAATCCTCTTCTTCTCTCCTAGATATAGGTAAATAGCAAGACAGACTGGGTTCTATAGCCTTGGATGGCTACTGGTCTACCTCAGAAAGAAATGGCAACCTACCATGGGAAAAAATCTGACTCGTCAGTCATGTATCGAAAGATACATGATCGCCTAAGTGTATATCACACATGGCACATAACTGACTGATCCTTTTATGAATAAATTTGAAGAAATCATTTTTTTTCTTTTGCTTAACAGAACAGCTAATAAAAATGCACTTTTCACTTGTAATTGTCACAGTATTTTTGTGTCTTTTACTTTACAGGTTAAGATTTGTCAATAGAATATTTGCTTTCAAGCATTCAGATTTTTACAAAATAATTATGTCCGGTCATCTGATTGTGTTGATTTATTATTTTAAGTAGAGATTTTAAAAAAAAAATTATACTCATCGTTCCTCTTCTTATAACATATCACCTTGGCATCAGTTTAAACTGACATCTTTTTGTTTTTATATATATATGTATTTATTGTATATGGGGCAGCAGATCATTATTTAAATATATTTTATTAAATAAACAGATAATGAATCTGATCATGAGTTGTTCTAATGTCTGAATGTTCGCTTTAATTTCAGGTGAAAATAAAGACAAAAATATAAAAGATTGTAGTTTTATTAAGCAACATTTATTAGAAAAACATAGTCATGTATATAATATTAGAGTGTTATTAGTTGATAACACAATAATACACACACATAGACACAATAAAAAAAAACTTTAGATATTGGAGGCCATCTACATTAAAATGAAGCAACAAATACTCAACAAAATTACATTTCAAACTAGTCACAATGCATTACATTGCATCAAGACATTGGTTCTGTTGTAATACTTCAATCTATCGTATGGTATGATGCCATACAACTGCTTCTTGAACTTACTATCTGCATCTGCTATTCCGTGAACGTTAACGTCACTTGGCAATTTTTTATGTTAAAATAACAAAATATCATCTTTGACAGTGGATATCTTTGCCTCATGTCAGTAACCACTCTGAGGATGGCTAATGTAAGTCAAAAATCTTAGGACTAACTTAATAAAAAAATAAACAAATGTTGGACAATTTTTGTCTTTATTTTCATCAGAAATTAAAGCGAACATTCAAACTCATGATCAGACATAAGAGACATTCATTGTCTGTTATATTTAATAATATATATTTAAATAGATATATACATACATAAACTACAATAATAAACTATGACTTTGTAAAGTGAAAATTTCACTGAAATATGTTGAAAAATTTCCAATTTTGTATCTGAAATCAAGAAAATACAAATTTTAAGGAAAATGGTCAAAATATATGGCAAAAGTGTCAATTGAAATTGATGCCAAAAGGAAATAGGGGAAAATGCATAAAAAGCTTTTGTATTTACATAGAGATCTACATATTGAAATTTGTTGTTTAGATTATGATTTCAATATTGACAGATTTTAAATTTGAATTTTACTCTTTCTCAGCTCAACATCAATTTAAATAAAATGATTAATTTTAATTTTTAATTATTTTTCATATTTATAATGAAATTTATTAAAATTGTTTATTGTATTAATAATGTTTTGAAATAAATATTTAAAATCATTACCTGTATGTCTATAGAAGCAGCAAAGGAAGAGGTAATGTAAAAATTTTTCAAATATGTTTTTCTATTCAGACTTAGTTGTTGCACTCACATTCAGCCTTTGTACACACCAGTTTTTTCCATGTGTCTGTTATCATACTTCTTGTAAGTGTTAACTTTAAAATGGAAAGCAGAATTAGAACAATCTACTCCATTGAATAAGTTCAGCTCAAAATTCCAAGGTGGTTTACTGACTATAACAAATACCTGGAAAAGATTGGAAGATACAATAGTGAAAATGTTAGTATAACAACCAAAATGACCGTGTTAGTGTAAATGATAACAACAATTAACGCTATTTTTAATACTTTATATATTGTTCTCTTCATATATTAAAGCTGCTAATATAAAATTTCCTTAAATATAGTCAAAAATGGTTTGATTATATAAGCTTTTTATTATAAGACTAGTGTATCTGCGCTGTCAAAAATGACAGCAATTGTTTTAATAGTGAAATGCAATGAAATAAAAGTCTTGAAACAATGTATTGAGATTCAATAAAGCGGAAATAAAGAATCTGTAACTAAAATAGAGGTCCATGAACCATTTAATTAATCCATTCCCTTAATATATTTTAGATGTTCAATGGTATCTATGATTCATTGATAACTCCTGCGATAATATAAATTGATTTTTGCTCAATATCATTCCATGTTAAAAATTTATGTGTTTAACATATCAGTGAAATGAAAATATCTCATGGAAGAATTAGATTAGCAACAGAATGACAAAGATGGCAATAACAAAGCCTATTTCAAGACCAAGTTGAAGTAAGGCAATCACTTAATAGACAAAGGCATCTGAGTGCCTCACATGAAAGGCTTGAATAAATAAGACTGCAATCTAAGAAACAGTTCATTTTGCTTGGGAACTAATTTTGTCTAAATGCAGATAAATACTTTATTTGTAAAGATTGTTAAAATGACTAAGGGAAGTAATCACTCATAAATTTACTAACTTAAAATGATTTTCCATTATAGATGTGACAGGAAATATATAAATTAAATTATAAACACAAATTTATCACATTGATAATTATTATATGCTTTCATTGAATAAAGAATGAAAAGTATTTCATGTTTATTAGTTTTATATACATTTGGTTTTCATGCAATTAGTACTTGTAACTGGAAATCAAGAGACAGCAAGTCATTAATACTCAAGCAGTATTTTTGGGATTCCTTTTAGTAATACTTCTTTTGGACACTTTCAATTCTTTCTTGGGTTCTAATTCTACTGTTTCAATTCAAACTATTTTAGACTCTTCCAAGTGTGCTGATAATGATGGATGCAACTATGGTCTTCATTTTACTCAATTCTCTTATGATTTAGATATTATTTGAAGTTATTTTAAATTATTATTGGTATTGAGTTTTTCACTGATTCCTTTTTTGTAGATGTAGGTGAAGATCAGAAAAGATTTACCTTACCTTTAATAAAATCTCATATTTATATTTACCTTACCTTTAGTAAAATCAATATATAATAAGTAATTGAATGTAGGTTGGGATGGAAATATAGAGAGTGAACATTTTACTGGATGGAGATGAAAAATAGCTTTAGTGAATGCAAAAAGAATCTTTAAAGAATATTGTATAAAAAGATTTAGTTGAAAGCAATAATTATTTTTGTTTAATATTTCAGAGAACACTGCATGAAGGAATTCTAGGAATGGGCACTTCTTACCAGGATGAGTGTGATGGAAGTTGCATGTCACAATTGTCATTCCAGGTGTTAGTTCTAATGATTACCAAACCATTCCCCAAACTGCTGAAAGATGTGATTGTGCCGTAAGTAACTGTTATAACTGTTTACACACACATACACACACATACACACATATATGGTATAGTAAAGTAAGGTAAGATCTCCACTTATCCTCAGTGATCCAAACACATTTTTCTTACATACAGTTTTGTCTTTCTTTCATTGTAACCGGAAGAAGCCAGAGGGAGCACATGCTTGTCTCATTATTGTCTCATCATTTATCTCATTATCTTCACTTAAATGTTTTGGACACTATTATACATCCTACAAACACATACACACACATATATATATATATATATATATATATATATATATATATATATATATGCCAGTGCAAATCAGTATTCCAATGCTATAATATCAAAATACTGATTCTTGGGAAGTGGGTCAGTTTGAGAAGTTTTCAGTACTTCTTGCATATATGTAGACTGATAGAAAATAAAAATGGCAACACCATAAAGGATGATGCCAGTTTTGACGTGGGTGCAGTATATGTATAATAGTGGGTTGTAAATATTCAAATAAAATTCCCAAAGTCTGCAGCCATCTTGTGACTTATTAACATTTTTACCACTACTTGTCTCAGCTTTAAACAGTGACTCATACTGTGATAAATTCTAGTACAGTGAATGAGTTCAGTGCAAGCAGGACATGACTTATCAATGGCAACAGTTGTGAAGCAAACATTCCTATACTTGTAGACCAGGTTCTGGACAGCCATATAATAGAGACACATACCAAGAACAGCAGTGGCAGACTCTGGCAAATCCACAACACAGACCAGAGCAAATGTTACATTTTGTTTCATTTTGTTGGCTAATCATATGAAACTTGGAAAATACAGTAAAATTCCTAAATCTGTTGCCACCAAGTGTGACCGTCTTATATAATTTATACCTTTTATGTGAAATATCCTGATCATTAATAATACAAATTAGATTTCATGAGATTACAAAAAAATTAAATGTAGTTAATAATGTGAGATACATTATCCCTTTCTGTCTCTCTTTCTCTCCCTCTATATTATATATATATATATATATATATATATATATATATATATATATATATATATATATATATATATATGTATATAGCCAAATGGGTAAATATAGGTAGATGTACAAGTGAGTGATTGTATACAAATACAAATAAATACTCTGTAGTGTAAGAAAAAACAGTGCTCAATGATAAATAACAGCTATTTAATATATATTAAGAAATATACATAATAGCTTTCACTGATTGCACAACTCGGAGTTTCATGATTTCTGTATTTGTCAGGTGTAAATTTATATATATATATATATATATATATATATATTACTTTAAACATTTTCTTTTGTGGATAAACATATTTGAGAAATCTTAGTAGAGAAAAAAATGTATCCTCTGGCAGGATCAGAACCTGTATCCTTCTTAGTAGGTGAAACTGTTGTTAGATGAGATGTGCTTTAACTGTCTCGACTTTGAACAGTGTTGTGATTAAGCGAGGTTCTATTTTGCTTTTTAAGCACACCTTTCCTTGTCCAGACCTTTGAAAGATCATCACCACTCAATATTGTATCCAAAATGTGAACAAAACAATTTCTAAACAGGTGATGGACACACAAAATTCAGGCAGATGCATACAGATATAAACAATTGTGCATTTAACTTGTTATATACTGTACCTATGATTACTAATGGGTATGTCCTAATCCTGATAAATACATTAGATGCTATTGCAAGTGAGGGGTAATATGATGTCTAAGTAGTCCATCACTAGCAGTAGTTTACCTACTTCACGCCGCTGGTGAGTATTGTATTTTGTTGATGTTATAAAGATTACCATTTCATTTCCGACCTCTGTTTTGGTTATTGCTCATTCAATAACACTTTATAGGTTACAACACTTGTTCTAGTCCTCCTGGTAAAAAATTGTCAATAAACAATGATTTTTTTAAAGTCTGCTTGAAATAAATGATGTAATTTTCTAATATTTTATTTAGAGACAAATGTTATTCCTTATCATCTTGCTATGTGTTCTGTTCAGCAAATATGATTCAAATAGAGAAAGAGTTCCACTGAAGAAATGATGTAACATTTTTTCTTTAACATTCTTTGTCAATAAAGAAAATAAAACCAAAACCAGTTGGTAATCTAGTCTTTGGTAACTGTTTACTGAGCCATTAGAATTTCATTCATTTACTGATTTTGATAGCATTAGTAATCAAAATGGCTAAGGTAACATTCATGAAATTGGAACTTTCAAGATATTGTATATGAGTTTAAATCTTATGAATTAATTCCTTTTTCTAAATTACTATAGTAACATTTAATATTTGAAGATTTAATGGCGAAACGTGTGATAAAAAGAAACAACAGAATGAAGAATTAGTCCAAATTAATATTAAAATTATGGCTTGTAATCCTCCAAATTCTGCTTTTTAATATCTATTATATCCAATCAGATTTAATGACCTTAATGTAAGCAAATGCACTGTTATAAAGTAATAACTGCATTAATCATTTATTAGTTATATTTTTTCTCAATAGATGTAAAAGTATCATCATTAATAATGTGACAAGTAATAGCAATTAGACTAACAGAATAAACTAAATGTGTTTATATATATATATATGCATATATATATATATATATATATATATATATATATATAGGTGAGAGAAGGAGAAAAGCATGTCTATAATTTTAATAAACTGTAATAGCGTGTGTGTGAAATCTGTTCAGTACAAAATAAAAGTCATTCTGATTAGATATCTTGATATATTAAAGCTATTGCTCCTCCCACAAACTTGTCCCCTTAGATGACTCTTCTCTTGGTGGTGGTGGTGGTGGTGAGGACGAGGTTTAGAGCAGATGGTGCCCCCTCTGGTGTGATTGAGAAAGAAAGAAAGAAAGAAAGAAAGAAATAACAAACTAGATTCCTTATGGTTTCCTTCTTCATCCATTGAGAATTCAAAATCCAAACAGAGACACAGTTTGTGAGTATTAATGGTTGATGAGGGGCGATGATAAATTGACATTTGGGGAGGAATGGCTTTGTTGAGAGACCCAGGAAGATGAAGGAATCTCTTAACATTTTCCATGATGAAATCTGTTCTTTCTGTGATGAAGACATTGTTTCTCATGCAATGACAAAGACCATTGGCCATCATCCTTTGGGAGATATAATGTGAAAATTGGGTGTCTAAGTCAGACAGGGAAAATCAGATTCCAGCAAATAGATTGGCCACAGATAATAGATAAGCCAACCTCTTTATGATTGAGCAAGAATGTTTGCAAAAATGCAGGGCAGGCAGAGGCAGTGATATCCTGAGAGCTGTTTAATATCTATCTGAGAGTCTGTATAACAATTACGATATAACAATTACGTATATATATATATATATATATATATATATATATATATATATATATATATATATGTATGTATGCACACACACACACACACACACACACACACACACACACATATATATATATATATCACTTTAATCATTATTTTTAGTGGATATCCATATTTGAGTAGTTGCTCTGTTTATCTATTAAATGATATCACATCTATGATTAGGAAATAAGATTTCTCAAATATTCAGGTTAGTAGATGAAAATAAATCTACTGTTTAATAAATGAATTGAACATCTACTAAAGTATGAGTATCCACTAAAAATAATGTTTAAAGTGATAAAATCTGTTGGATTATAAATAAAAAATCAATCAATCTTTAGAAATATATATGTGTATGTGTATGTCTGTGTGTGATGCACAGGTAGTGTGGAAAAGATAACCATAGTTATGAGATATTTATATATACACTATCAGATACACACACATCTTTATATATATGTATGTTCTGTTAAAGACAGTGAATGTTCATTGTTTATGATGATTTCCTTTTTCTACAATTATGATCTTTTTTTTTTGGTTTTCAGGGAAAACTTGAACATAAATTTTCCAATGTTTTCTGAATGGTTTTGATTTTCATAGGCTATCATCAAATAATTTTTGTGGGTTGATAGGTTGTGTCTATAATTATAGACCTATGTATTTCTTTGGTGGTTTTTGAATAAATTAGTGGTTATCATGTTAACTTTAAAAAAAAATTAAAAGCAATGCAAACCAACAACAAACCCAACAAGAAAGGCATTGATGTAGGAAGATACAACACATGAAAATCACCAAATCCAACCCACAAAAATCTTCTTTGATAATGATTTATGAATGCCAAAAGGGATTAAAAAACATTGAACAATTTATGTTCAATTTCTCCTCAGGACCAAAACAAAGATGCTGAACTTAAAAATTGTTAACCAAATACATGCCTTATATAATATATTATAAGTATTTTTTAAAAAATATGATTCCATCACTACATAAGAGTTCTCATGTTTCAAAAACAGAAGCTAAATACTTCAATTTCATTTATAGAAATTAAATTAAAGCAGCTAGTTCTGTTTCAGCCTCAAGCAAATTTTGGAAAAAAATAATTATAATATAGGCTCTACTGTTGTATCAAGCACTGTTTTTTAAAAATAAAAACAAAAATACTAAAGAACTTTGGATTATTAACCTAACGGTTCATTCCTATTTTTCTATACACACACACACACACATATGAAATTTTTATATATATTATTTATATATTATATATGCATGCTACTTATTGGAAAGTGCTCAATATCAGTGATAGAGCTAACATATGTATAATATATATATATATATATATATATATATATATAAAAAAGAAGAGAGAAACTGCAAATGTTTTTGGTTGTAATGTGGATTTTTTAAAAAATATATATTATGCTATATTTTCCATAATTTTGCAACACTTTTTTTGGGTTTCGTGACCTTCTTCAGGCAAAGTGATGCTGAAATATACATTCACAGACACAGAGAGTGGCATCAAGTTTCAGTTTTGAACAACTGGTGGACTCTTCGATCATCAGCACCCACCTTTGTACACAAATTATCCATGATTTGTTTGCTGATGATGCTGCTCTCATTGCGACATCCTTTGAGGAGGCCCAATATCTACTAAATCATTTCTCTGCTGCATGTAAAGTCTTTGGTCTTACACTTAGCATAAAGAAAACTGAAGTAGTGCACCAACCTTGTCCTACTCCGAAGCAATTCCATGTGTGAAACAAAAGCCACCAGTTTACAAATTTTCAGAGAGACCATTGAAAGTAGAAGACAAATCCCTGAACTATGTAAAGTCTTTCACCTATCTTGGTAGCAAAGTCAACTACAGTGGATCTTTAGATGACAAAATCATGCATTGGATTGCTAAGGCTACCAGTGCTTTTGGCAAACTTTGCCATCACTTGTGGGATGAGAGGGATATCCAACTGGATACAAAAATTTGAGCTTACAGAGCTGTTGTCCTTGCCATCCTTTTGTACGGCTCAGAGTTGTGGACACCATACAGGTACCATATACAACAGTTGGATGTTTTCCATAAGAAATGCCATTTGTTGAGTTGTTGAGCCTTCAAGACAGGACATATATATATATATATATATATATATATATATATATATATATATATATATATATGTATGGGTATGAATTATAAATAATTAATTCTAATATTTTAAGCAACAATGATTAACAACAAGACATGAATACAATATGGGAACCAGTAATAAGGTGTGCCAGAGAAAAGCAATAATAACAACGAAAATTGCAATATGGGCTCTGGTAAAAACATGAAATGATAACAGCAAAAAATTGCAATATGAGCACTGGTTAAAAATAGTTATAAAGACATTAGGTTTATAATAGCCAGAAATTCATACACAGATGTCCTCAAGGACACATGGCACAGTGGATAAAGGCGTTCGTTAGATCCAGTGACAAGACCCAAAGATTACGAGTTCAATACCTTGTTAACTTGGAGAAGGGAATTAACAGGAGATAACTGATAACTGACATCCATTAGACATGGCACGTGGAACTAGAACAGACTACCCAGTGAGTGTAATAAGTGCACAACGGTCGAAATGTTGTGGTAAATATGGCAACAAAGATTAGGACAATAATCTGAATAATGTAAATAGTGACTGCTTATATTTTTTTTATTTTACTTTTTATGCATTTATCATTGGTGTAAATTGTTTTCATATTGTTTATGTTTGTGTTGTATTTGCATGTGTGTAGCTATGTACCTGTCTGTGGTGTGGATGTATGTTTGTGTGTGTATGCTTGTCTGTGCATATTTGCATACATGTAAAGTGTCATGATCCATCATTTTCTTTCCATCATTTTTTTGTTCAATTTACATTCAATCCTTTACTTTTTCTCTTTTCTCTCCCTCTTTTCTTTTGATTGTAGCCATTTGTGGCCAATTATTATGATCTCTAGACACCATTTTTAATTTTTGATTTTTGAGCATTCTTGTCCTTTGTGTTAGCAAAGTTGTATTATGTTTTTTAAATAAGTAATTGATATTAATGCTTAAATGATAAATATTATATTTTTCTCATTTGGTTTGGTGGTATCTTAAGTATTAATTGAAGGAAGTTAGGTTTATAATTAAATTTTCTTTATTATTGTTTAAATTTATATGCAAATTTCAGTATTTATATGCCTGTGCATACACATGTGCACATTCTTGCATGTACTTATATAGGTATACACACATGTACACATATACACATATAAACGTGGATGCACAGGCACATGTACATTTATGTCTATGCTTTGTTATTAATAAACTATTGCTTAAATGCTAAAGTTATTTTTTCTATTTTTAGGGTATTAATTATAGTTGGTTGGGTTTATAGAATGTTTTCTTTGTTTGGATATGCATATATATAGTATATACTCCCACACATTCATGCACACACATGCAAACATGCTGTAAGCATGCACATATATATAATTGTTAAATAGTTCATATGTATTAACAGTATAAATGAATTCAAAATTTCTTTTAAAATACTGTGTGTGTAGTATTCCCATCAAAACATATTTACAGTGGTCAATATGTCTGAAGTTCTTTTATGGTTTTATATCTTTTTATCAAAAAAAGGAAAAAGTGTAAAAGACAACTGATAAAATAAAACCGCTATTAAAAACATTCATTTATCTAAATAATTTTGAAAATGTTTATAGAGAAAATGTTTATATTTTAATTAACAAAAATAAATATTTTTTTTACTAATTGTTTATGCAGTACAAGGCCTAAGAGCCACTCAAGGTAGAGGATTGAGGTTGTTGAATGAGCATAAGTGTAGAAACTAAGAAGTGCAGTTTAGGAGGATATGGAGGAAAGGTAACGGTTAACTCTAGACTTGAAGAGGTTAAGATTGTAGTGATCAGAGAAGCATCCTCTTGGGGGTCTGTTCCACAAAGTAGATGTTCTTGGGAAGATGCTGTCCAAACAGTGATGATTCACTCCAGTGTTTGGGGCATGGCCGGTCTTAACTGTGAAGGTCAGAAGTGGTGGGACTAAGGAATGTAGCTTGTCAGAACATTTGCCATGGAAATAGCAATAGAGTAGTGAGAGGTTTGTGGCATTTTGTCTGTGTGGTAGGTATTGTAGAGTGAAAAATAATTAATCACCTACAAGGCCATAGACATGTTTCTGAACTCTATCAAGACTGGAAACTGAAGACTGTACAGCTCTAGCCCAGATATAGCAGCAGTACTCCATTCCTGTTCTGAACTGGCTCTTGTAAAGATAGAGCCTAGTAGGAGAAGACAGGTACTTACTGAAGCAGTACAAGGAACTGACCATGTTTCCAGCATCTTCAATTGGTCATATACAGGGTGCGATGGATAAATCTTTATTTTTAATTTCATGCATGTGTGTTGTTTGTTTTTGATTTTGTTGACTGAACAGTATAGTAGGGTAAGTTTGGTACTGTTGTGAGAAAAATGGCACCATGCTGCAATTCACTTCTCCAGAAATTTGAAAAAAGCATGCTTTACTGCTTGGCATTTGCACCAGAAGCTCTAATATGAACATTTCTGAGTGTTTGGGTGTCAATCTGAGGACAGTAAAGATGATTCAGAAAGAGTTGGATGAGTCTAATGGTGATCATGAATGTATAGCAGCTTGGAAAACTCACTCTGATTGTTCTGATAAGAAAAGAGCTCATGAATTTGTTGGTGAGAACCTCAGACTCAACCTGGAGGCCTACATCAAGTACCTTGAGGAGGTAGTGCTGCTCTGGTTCAAGAAGGTGGCTGCTGAAAGATTCTATGAATTGCCTTCTTGAAAGAACAACCATTCATCATGAGTTATGAAAGTTCAAAGTCTGTTTGGTGGTGATAATATAACATTATGAGTTAAATCAATCATATTTTGAAACATTTTCCCAATTATGCCCATGACAGAAAGAAAGACTGATAATTTCTTGGTAAAAAAGAGTCCCTCAGAGGAAACTGATTTTATTTACCAAGTATTATGAAAACATTGAATAAGAAAATAAAATGTTTCTTCACACATCTCTTATTCCTGATTGAATTAATTTATTGATAAATTGGTTTTGATTAATTTATTCTCTGTATTTTCTGGGATATTAGGATAATAAACACAAGAACAGAATATATATTTTATGAAATAAAAAAAAAATTACAATTTTTAATTGAAATAAAATCTGGCTGCCTATATCTAATTATTTATTGTTTATTTAGTATTTATAGTTATTTGCTAGTATCTGTTTCTTTGACTAATGTCATTCTGAAGTAAATGAATCTCAAGATTTCTGAATGCTGTTTCATCACCAGTCATCTTATTTTTTTTATTCTTCTTGCAAAGAAGTAAGTGTAAGTCTCTTTTCAATCCTATTAGCTAAAGAAAGCTCTTTACTGACATAAAACTCTGATAAAACTTAGGATTAGATATAACATATTAAGATTGCCAAATTTAACTGGTATATTTTCAGAGTAAACAACCTTCAAACAAATCAAATAGTTTTAGAAGCACCCCCTCTATGGTTATTGCCCAAGAAAGAAATTTAAAAAAGTCTTACAGAATTGAATCAATATAAAATGACCAACCAATTCTGCTGTTGGTGCTGCCAAATTCCTCAACTGGCCATCTTGTGTTGGAATCATTACATAGCTAGAAATTTAAAAAAAAAACCCAAAAAAACAATATCTAAGTTGTTGCATTTGACAAAATCCTTGACATTATCAGAACATGATGGAATTCGAGGAATTTGCATGGTGCCACATTGACACAAGAATCTGTTACATCTTTGTGGGTGTCTGTCTTGATAGGAGCTGCCTGAAAGTGCATACTTAATGGAATGTCTGCATAGACAACAAATAATATTGGTGTTGACAAAAATGGTGTTTTTTTGTTTGTGCCTTTCTGAGTTAAAATATGAATTGTAAAATTAGCTGACATTTTAGTTGTTTGTTTTTTTGCTTCTCTTTAACAACTTTTGTATCAATACTCGTTTTTTATTCTATATAAACTGGTAAATATTAAAAAATATCTTTTGGGAAGAAAATTAATTTTGGTGAAAAGTTTTGTTTAATTATGCTAAGAGTAGCTCAGTTGCTCTTTTGTAAATGTGGCAGTAATTTTAATAAATAGAAATTATTATCATTCACCTTCAATGATTGTTGTATGTGTTTGATAGAAATTTCTGTCATTTGCAGTTCAGCTATAAGACTGCAATAATTCAAATTATTGTCATTTGCAATAAACACATTAAATAGAGAATATTGAAGAATCAGATTAAATATAATTTATGTATGTTGAAAGTTGTTTTTTTCTTCAAATTATTTTTTTATTCATAATTGCTTTAAATGTGAATATAATGATTTTCTCTCATGAAAATATAAGGTCACTGAAATTTTATTGTCTGCCAGTTTTTCAAAATCATTTTTATGAACTATTATAGTAAGTGTTGAAAGAATTTATAAACAATATAATATATATATTTATATATTATATAAAATGAATTCTCTCTTCCAGCTTCTTGCCTTTCTATATCAACTATAATCCTCATAAATTCAAATGCAATATTAATCATCACCTGTCTCCTGAAGCTTGTTCTTTTATTGCTATCTCTCCTCAATAAAGTTTTCTCAGTTTCTTACACTCTCTATAATCTTCTGTCTTAGTGGCTTTATCACCTTATTTGGGATGAAATGTTTAAAAAAACAAAGAAAATTTCATTTTGGGTTTGATATACAAAAATTCTATGAGCATAATGTTAGTAAAATTCTGATACTCAAATGTGAAATTAAAGTTTGATGTTAGATTTTATGATTTATGTTTTCACAGAAGGTTGATGCTACAATGCCATCTAAAAATGATTTTCTGTTAGATTTGGTTGAATAAACTAAAACTATAGCCACAGAGACTGACATTTATTGTAAAAGATAGCCAAAATATTAATCACAAAAACAATGCAAGAAATGAAATTTTATGTATAAACTTATGGGAACTCAAAAATATCTTAAGTCATCTCTAAATACAATAATAATAATTTGTCAAAATTTTTTATCATATTCATTCTGCATATTTGGCTGTGATGCATTTGCACTTATGAGATTGTGTGTCATAATGTGTGTATATTTGTCTTTGTATATTTGTACCCTAGTATTACTTTGTTGATGACTTAATAATAATAATAATAATAATAATAATAATCTGTCTCTTTTATCTATGATTTTCTACAGGAAAATATCAAAATTATGGCGGATTGCAATGAGGACAAGGTATTTTGGTTCTAAAGTAGAGCAAGAAACGGAAGAAACCTCTTCAAATATTCAATCTAAAAAATTGTGGATGGAATCGCACATTCAAGAAGAACTGAATAAACCCAAGCTGAAAGACTTCACTCTGGAAGAATACACAGAGAAAATGATCCAATATGGATATCTAATGGTAAGAACTAAAATATAATTAATGTTATTAAGATATCAACAATCACAAGTTTTTTAATATTAAATTTTACCCAAGACAATACTTGAGAAGCACTCATGGTAGAGGGTTACAGTCAAAGTGGAAATGCTGAATATGAATGGAAGGGAAGGTGGTAGAAATTGAAGATTGTGAGGATAAGGAGGATAGATCAAGATTAAAATGTTCAAGGAAGCATCTGTGCAGAAGTCTGTCCTACAAAGTGACTGTTCTTGGAAAAAGCTGGGTGGAAATTTTTTTTTTACAATTGGAATACAGGGGAAATAAGCATGATTCAACTCTGCAGATGTAGCATGTTATGTCCTAGCTGTAAATTCCTGAACTGGTGCAAACTGAGCTATTTGACAAAGAATTAATGACCAGAAAACAACCAACTCAAGAATTATATTGAAGAATATATACTTGCCTGAGATTGCTGATTATTATATGAATTATGAACTGCAATTCTTTCTGATCTTTTTTTTATTGAAATGATGTCAGAATTTTGAAGCATTTATAGAGAAAATGTTTTTTTTTCAACATAAGAACTAGTTATTTGCTAAAATGTGTTACTTTTAAATTTCTTTTCTTTTCTAGATATATATCTTTTCTTTTAATGACACTTGAAGACATTAAACAAAGTTTTAAGACTTATTCATTACTAAGTAAATTGCAGACAAAGTGCTAGCATGATCAGGTAGATCTACCTAAAATCTGGAATATCATCTACAGAATAAAACAAAAAGATAATATTTATTTGGGACTTGGAATCAGGATTGGGACAAGAGTTAGAAATTAATTCTTGACAGGAATTTGTGAGTCATGAATGAAGTTACTTAATGATAAAGCAAGAATAATATGAAGATTGTTTTATTTTTATCGAAAACTTTTTCACTTTTATCAGCAAGTGAAGAAGAAGAGAAAACAAAAATAACACTATTTTCTCTGTTGAATCTATTTTCTAACAAAAATGGTTCTAGTCATGTATATAACGGTAGAATATAATTACTGAATGAAAGATCACTTTACTGTGTTCTATGGTTGTTGCTGTTAGAAACAAAACAACACTGAGTGAAAATTTTAATCATTCAATCTTTCTTTTATTCTTATAGATATCCTAAAATTTAGGCTCACTGGTCTGTGGTCAATTTATTCATGTAGACTTTTAAGGTGGCTCTTGCATAATTAGGATAATTAGGCCCCCAGCCTAAAACTAAAAGAATCTCTGGTTCAGCAATGATAATTTTGGAGAAATAACTTTGAATTTCTCAATTCACTCCATGGAACTTCAAAACTTCACTTTGATTCAGGCTATATGTTCAATTCCGATTTGAGCCAAAAGTCCAATTTGGGCTGAAATGCCAATTCAGGCTGAAAAGTGAGTTCTTCAAATCATAAACTCCATGGAACATTAATTGTGTTAAGTTCTTTAAATCAGAAACTTTGTGGAACTTCAAAGCCTCATGTCATAAAAACCTCTCATTTTAACTGTGAGTACTTGGCATTTTGAAGAAATAAAATTGATTTCATCAACTCACAAAGTTTTCGAGATATTTAAACTGAATTTAAAGCAAAAAATTTTAAATTCATAAAATTTTTCTGTTACTCTAAACTCAATATAAATTAAAAACTTTTAAAATCACTAATTTTCTTTAGTTATTTTTAAAAAATGGCTAAATCTCTCTATGATTAGTTTCATTTTGTGGATTGATATCTGTACAAGGGTGCCTTGAATGTTGGTTGTTGCCAATAGTGCAACACATTACTCACTGCCTAATTGTGTTCACATTCACTATTTCATCTCCATAAGCATTCAGCAAGTCAATGTATATCAATGGGCATAACTTTTTTTCTGCATAGAGAAATTTAATGGTTTATATACACTTTTATATCTGATGGCATTTTGACACACTGTTGCTTAGCTACTATGTACAACAAAGCAAAAAATATGGGTTATTGGTGGGAAGGTTCAGTCTCTGCTGTCATACCAACAACATCTACTCTGATGTTGTGGGCCAACACAATAAAATAGGAGGCATTGCTTTTGGAGTGTTCCAGTATATGTGTGTAACTACAGCTATATATGTGTATGATTACATTTATGTTTTTATTTGTATGTATGTACATTTTTACATATATACCTATATATGTGTACACACTCCCTTTTCTTAAGATGTAAGTAACTTTGTTATTTGTTTAAGATAAAAGATACCTTGTTAGTCTCAAATAGCTAAGTGCTCTTCTACCAGAATGTTTTCCTCCCCTGTCCTTTACCAATCTGATGGAAATCTTTTAGATACACAAACTTAGTGTTTGTCCTTCATTTATATACATTAGTAAAGTTACTTATAGATTTACATTTTTTCTTGATTGCACTTGGAGTGGGGTGGGTTATTTGGACAATATGTAATCTGTTGCTTATTGGCTAGATAACTAGAGTGGCTGAGGCCCTAAGAGGGTTGCTTGAAGCAACATATCCCGCCACCTTAAAATAAACATCTCCTCATAAAAGTTTGCTAAAAATGCCTGGTATCCTGATATGAAAAACTGGGTGGTAAAACTCCTAAATACTTCATGATGAACATACAACTCAGTTAACAAGTCATTTAAGATGAGAAAAAGAGAATTTAAAATATCATATTAAAAGTAATAGCTGGATTGATTTAGATGGTTCAATTTTTAAGTGGTTAGCCTCATTTAAAATGTAATTCAAATGTTTATAAAATCACACTTTTTATGAAAACTGTTCATCCTTGGAAAAAGGGCAGTGCCCCTGCCATGATGTTCAGTATATAGAACTTGATAATAACCTGAATTTATATAGTTATGACAGTGGTAATAAATTTGCTACCAATGTTTCCACTAAAACCCTTTTCTAGTTACTGAACAAGACGATTATGTTACAAGATTTTAAATGTGTTTCTGTAAAAAACGTTGATGTTAGCATCAAACTAGAAGCTCATAGACTTGTCTAAGAGGGGGGGGATATTAGACCTTAAATGTTCAAGTACATATATTATGGTACACTAGCATTTCAGGAAGAAGGGTATCTATTATTTTATAGAAGAATTGAAGTGTTTGGCCATTTTTGTTAACAAACACCAGGTTTTCTATAACAGCCATTATAGAAAAAGAAATACAAGATATAACATGAAAATATAGACAAATCAAAACTAATATTTTTTATGTTAGCAGGATATACACTATATCAAATTTTATTATGCAAGTTAATGTTTTTATAATAAAACTGGTTAACCAATTACTATGTATAAAATTTTCAGAATATACTTATTTTGTAAACTGCATTTCACCACAGATGATGCCAAAATAGTCTTTACACTTAGTGTTCTTCAGAGAAGCCAGGTGCATCAGTGGGTTGATCTGACAAATGACTTCTTATCCACTGAGTGGAGACCCATGCAATTTGGCACAGCTGTGTGGGAAAGGACCGTATTACATGCAGTTATGATGGAAATCTTTTAGATACATCAAAAATACAGGCATTTCAGACAAAAAGGTTCACATTTCAAATGAATGGCTATGGACCTGTGCACACACACTGGTGATAGTAATTGACAAAGTACCAGAGTGAAATAAAATGTAATGCTAAATATGAGAGATTAAATCTTGTGTTATAATAAATAATGAACAGCAATATCATTACATTTTTCATAAGAGCAATATATTGTGTGAGTTTTGACTTATAACATCTATCATTATTTTTAATAAATATTGGTAATAACTTGTTTTGAGAGTCTCAGTGTGTAACATAAATTTTTATTTATAGATAAATCCAAAAGATATAGGCCATAGAAACATATTTGATTAACACAATATACCATATACCAGAATAAATTCTTATTTATCATTTTACATGCTAAAACATTAACGTTCTATAATCTTCATTAATCTTCTGTTCTTTGATTTTGTTAACTTTTCTATTGTTTTGAATTTAATATTTCTTGCAAAAGATCTTGGATATTGTTTTCCATTCTCATATGAATCTCTTTTAATGATGAGTCCTAAGTTTTGCATTGGCACAATATCTGGAGAGACTGGGGACCATTCCATTAATTTGTTGTCTTTGAAACCTTTTTTTGGCAAGATGGGTAATAGTCAACTTTGCAGAATGTAAAGGAGCATTACCTTGCACGAATATACTCTTTATCTTAAAGCTTCTTGGTTGTAACCTATACCACTCCAAAATCAACAAATCTAAGAACTTGCAATCATTCTCAGCATTTATTTTGCTGCCATCATCAAACTTGAAAAGACTTTTTAATTTCACTGCCTACAATACTAACCTAAAACATTACTCAATTTCCCTAATAATGTTGCTTTCTAAGTCATGTCGACTGATTTCTATGAAGGGCTTAAACTCAAGCTCAAACTTCATGTCCATCCTGTGTAGCTCTACATTCATCACTAAAAATGACTGTTGAGAAATCAGTTTTTGTTTACTTCTTTACTAAACTTATACACATTTCTCTTTGTTATATTTATTTAAAGTTGATAGTTTGGTTGCTATCATGTTTTTAGCCAATGTTTGTAATATTCTACACCATTTTTCTCTGATTACATTTATAACATCAGCTTCTTCAAATATCTTCTTGATGCTTAATTCACTTTTATGGTTTTCTCATAATTTCTCAAATCTCTTTTAGTAGCTTTCTTTTTTTTTCTTTGTTTTTATCTTGTCAATGTTTTCAATTACCTTCTGTATTCTCTGTTCAATTATTTCACATTTTTCAATTTCATGTTCCCATCCCTCAATATATTTTCAATGTTTTCTTTCTCTTTTGAAGTATATCTTTCTTAGAGTTCATAACAATTTTTATATATTTAAAATTAAAAAATAATTATCAATAACCATAAGGAATTAAAAGGTTGTGTGTTTCTATGTATTTTAGGTGGCATGTGTGTTCACATATAAACAATTAAATAAGAAGCATACAAAAATTTGAGGTTTCTAATACAGACCACTTATTTTCTTTTTTTTATATAAACAGTCATGAAACAAAATTCTTAATGTCTCTTGAGTAGGACCATTTCCTCCAGGAAATTTTCCCATTTGGCTCAGGGGTTAGGGTAAGTAAGTATAAGCATCCTATTAATGGTTGAGCTCAAATCAGCCTTGTGCAGAGTTGGAACAACCAAAAACAGTTTGTACTTACTTATCGTTGGTAGGTTTAAACATGTTCATGGCATGTCTGTTTTCTTTTTCTTGGTTTAGAAGTTAGGATATATTCTTAATATATAACCACTATGTAATTTAGGAATTTTTTTTATAAATATCCCTAATATTTGAAATTGCTTTGTATGAATTTATTTTTTTCATCCTTATCAGTTTCATTGTATTAATCATTAACCTCAAGTCAGACTTGTGGACAGTTGGAAAAGCAAAGAAAAAGCTTGACTTATTGCATAGGTGGACAGTTTGGAAGCCAGGCACAAACATCATCTATTGGAAAGTGGAAAAAGAGAGTCAGTCGTGGGGGAACTAACATGCTCCAGTAGAACTGTCTGTTTTCCAAGTACTCCGTTTATGTTGGTGGAAGGGAGAGAAAGAGAGTGAAGCAGGAAATGTTTATCTTTTTATAGACTTCAACAGTTGCCACCTAATGGTGTTCAAAGAAGCCAAGTAGGGTAATCATATGTCTGGTTCCTTTACTACGAGCATCATGGGAAAATGTATTGATATTTTAACCTTTATCACACTGCATGTGGCAATAATCACCATAGAATTCTCTCCCTTTGCTACTCTAGGTGTATTCTGTTGCCTTGAGATAGTTGCTATAAATAAACACTTGTCAATTGTTATTTCTGGTATTTTAAGCTGGAAATCACCTACTACTGCTTTGGAAGAAGGTTAAACTTCCATTTTCCAATGCCATTTTTAAATTTTTCTAAACTCTACACAAGGTGTAACATCAATTAAATCCACATTAATTTTTTTACAATTTTTTGTAAACAAAAATGGCTGCATCAACATCCAATTAATCCTTTATTCAAGAGTTTTTCTTTGATTAGGACTCTGATGATGATTCTGAAAGCTTTATTCAAGTGGATATTGATACTGAAATGGTTGGAGATGATAACCATGCTAGTGACATGGAGGAAAGTGATGATGACCTACTATCATCCATACCTGATTAATTTTTGGAAGCTACAGGTGACCATTGATATAATTGATAGCCTTTCTGAAGGTGAATTATTTTGCCTATTGATAAATGATGAAATAATAACTTTATTTGTCAATGAGAACATATCAGCGAGACAAATAAATATGAGTCAGGTGAAAGAAAGAGCAAACAAATGCTGGTGTTTTCTGAGGAAACATGTCATTTTTTGATGAAATGAAAGCCTTCTTAATGATTTTGCTTCTTATTACATCCCCAGAACTCCACAAAGAGTAATAAAAGTTAAAGTGTATTGAACTATTTATGTATTTTTTTAATGTATTTGTTTTTTATTTCACATTTTTTATTTCATGTTTCAATTTTTTTTTTCAACATCAAAACATGCATGCAAAACATAATGCATTACATCAAAATATTACTTATTCATTTTTTTTTATTAGTATACAAAAATTAAAATCTATATGCACAATACGAAGACAGTTATAAGGTTAAAGGTCAGTCAGAAGAGAGCTCAGCTGCCAGACTCTGGTCATCTACAGTTGTATCATCTGCATAGATATTCACAAGTGATCTAAGTATGATCTTAGATAGATCATTAATATAAAACAGGAGGAGGGTTGAACCAAGAAGCAAATTTTGGGGTTTACCTGCATTGACTGTATTGGCCTTGGAGGACTATCTGTTAACAACTGCCAGGAAGGACTTGATAATTGAGAAAAATCTTCCAGTGATTCCATAGTTGAAGAACTTGTGTAGCAAGCTCCTATGCTGCAACATTTCAAAGACCTTTGTTATGTCTGATGAGATTGTCCTTGTGATGTGTCTCTTATCTAATGCCTTGCTGATTCTATGAGTAATGACAGGATATCAATGGTGGACCAAGTAGATCAAAATCTGTATCATTTATTGCTTAAGCAGTTGTCCCTATTGAGGTGCTTGACAACTTTCTTGTTGATTATAGCCTCAAAAAGTTTGATAATGACAATGAGGAGGCTGATTGGTCAATATTGGAAGGGAGATATACACTCACCCACATTCTTGAAAGCTGGGCATACACTTGACACCTTGAGAAGGATTTCTCCTTTAGGCAGTGATTGAACAATTTTGCTAAGATTGGAGAAAATACAGGACTAATATTCTGAATATATAACAACTACAAAATTTACGAATTTCTTTTTTAAATATCACTAATATTTGAAATTGCTTTGTGTGAGTTTATCTTTTTCATCCTTATCAGTTTCACAAATATACTAAGTAGCATTTTTTTGTTTGTTTGAAGCAATTTTTTCTGACATGGTCTGAGCTGAGAATTTATGAAGTTCTCTATTTAACCATTAAAACTTTGAATTGGGAGAAGACAATCCTTTATCAGACCCTCTAGACTGGTACTCAGTTAAGTGCCATGCATGATACATGTTTAAGCGATCATGTATCTTTCAATACATGACTAATGAGGCAGATTTTCTCATGCAGTAGGTTTCCATTTCTTTCTGTGGTAGACCAGTTGCCATCCAAGACTATAGAACCTGGTCTGTCCTGCTATTTACCCATAGCTCAGGGGAGTAGAAGTGGTTTAATCCCCTTCCCAAGGGTATTAGCATGTAAGTGAATGTAATGGATCTGACTGGAATTTGAACTTGGCTCCACGATTTCTGAATCCGAGCTGCAATCCATTACTGGATATTACAGAATCATAAAAAAAGAGCTTTACCTAATGACAAAAACCACATTACTTGAAAACTTTCAACAGCAACAACAACAAAAATAGGTAGTATGTGTAACTTGGAGGGACAATAATGATATAAGCAAATATTAACTTTCCATGCTATCTTAAAAGGTTTGGAAGGAAACTGCTATCAGTACAAGAAAGGTCAATAACAGTGAACTTGAGAAGTCTAATTTCCTGAAAAACGGTTTTAAGTAAAAGATTTTATAAATTTCCACTGCTGTTTGCTTAATGAATACCAAATATTACTTGTATGAAAATGGCTAATTTCACCAATAACAGGAATCTTTGATTTGACTTTATTGATTTTATTCCAATTCTAATCATTGCTTTTTAAAACAATAAATATTGTCGAAGAGTGAAGGTAATTTCAAAAATGGTGTCATGGGAAAAATTATCCTTTTAACACTCTGTTTTATTGCAGGCATGTTTATCCAAGTTTGCCAATTGTTTGCTCAGATCAATGATTAAAAACGGTTTCAAGTGATTGAATCACTTTAGAAGATAATCCTTCATCAGACCCTATAGACTGGCACAACAAGATCACAAAGAGCTTTACTTAGTAAAAGAAACCTACATTACTTGAACACTTCCAACAACAGTAACAACAAAAATGGGTAGCATACGTAAAGAGAAGAGAAAATAATGATATAATCTAACTCTATCAAGAACAAAAGGTTTGGAAGGAAATTCCCATCAATATTAGAAAGATTGATAACAGTGAACTTGAGAAGTCTAATTTCCTGAAAAACTATTTTAAGAAAAGGATTTTATAAATTTCAACAGATGGTAATGCTAATTGTTTAGTCAATGAATGTAGAATGTTTTTTGCATGGAAACGGCTATTTTCATCATTGCCAATAAAAGATAATTTTTCATTATATTCTGAACTTTACAGAAGCAGAGCTGACAAATATCTTACTTTTTATGTATCTGTTAATTTTCAATAAATTAAATGTTTATTTAATTTTGTTATGTTAGGGAATAATTATAGCAAATATCTAATGAGAGGTGATTTACTTCTATTAGAAGAATGATTTTACACAGGTCATATTAGCCCATTAGTAAACTTATAAATAAGCAATATATTAGATTTAAATTTAATGGAGCAATTTTGAACAGAAAATATATACAACATTATAACTTTGCCAGAAAGTCAGGAATGATTTGATTATTTGTGCTGCTTGGATATTACACTCAAGGCTGACAATTGGATCAAATCAAAATTTGAATTCTTTTGAGATTGCCTAAAAATGTATTGACTGCTTGATGCCTTTAAAGACCCACATACCTATTTTAATTTCAAATCTGTTTATATAATCCTTGATATAAAATGTGTTAAACTGAAGACATAGCTTTAGAATAATTTTAATAATAAACTTGGTGGTTGAAAATCTATTTTTTATTTTATTTATTTGTGCCTTAACAAATGATGTTTGAATGACTTTGTTAATTTCAATTCAATTCCTTCATTTAATTTGATACTTTCAATTTTCTTTTGTCCCCTTGAATATCCCAAAATTCATTCATAGACTAAAATTGTTTACAAATTTAAAGTGTGATCAATCCCTTCACACTATATTCTGATAGAAAATACTAATAAATAAAAATAAAAGGTAAAACAATTGAATAGTTGTCTATCAGGGAAATGTAAAGTTTACCTGAAGCTTGTTAGATAAAAAAAAATAGATCAGAACTAATAGAAGGCTAAGTGGTAAGTTGAATGTTTGAAAGGAGGAGTGTATGAAGATAAAGTGTCACTGAACTAGTTGAACGGGCTATTCAATCTTTAATGATGTTGACTTTCTTTTGACACACATAATGAAATGACACTTGATTTTTAGCTGTTAATGACCCCAGGGCATTGAAAAATTGAAGAACAACAGTTTAAAAAATTGATGATTTCACTGACCAAGTTATGTACTTATAAGATTGGCTTGATTTTCAATCTATTTGATCAGAGAGTTAAAAAGTGATTTAATTGGTCAGACATGGATTTTGATCTTGTCTTGTGATATTTAGATTTGAATTTTGAGTCATAATCTGATTTTAGGAAATGCAATTTGTTTTAGCAAGTTTGTGCCAGAGAGAGAGAGAGAGAGAGAGAGAGAGAGAGAGTCTGGGAAACACACACACACTTATATTTTTTTTTTAGTGAAATTGGAGTAGATTTGAATAGCGAAATTAAATCAGAGCATTTTGTTTACTGATGGGGAAATCTGATCTAGGGCAGAAGTTGTACCCATTGAATCTGGGTCATCAGAAAAACAATGGAAATGGTCGAAATAATTTTTATTGATTAAAAATTGAAATAGAGCTGAGTAAGCTTGAAGGAACTTTGGAATTCACATGATTTTGGTTGAAGTAGCCAGAACCCCGTGATAATCGCGGGCAAAGTAGTAGGGTCAAGGGTCAGTTATAACCAGCCAGGTTTATCTATATAAACGTGTAGTTATGCTGAAAAAGAGAGACGGGAGAAAATTCTTGAAGAGAGAATTGGCCTGGGCGAGCGTTGGGAGGAGGAATGCCACTATAACTTTAAGCCCCACACAGAAATCTTTATTCTTCCATCACAAGAGTTATATATCATTCTGAGATGATTTAACAACAAGATAATCACATATACTCTCTCTGTCTAGAATCCAGTGCATGAGTTTTTTTTTTACTTTTCTTTTCTGTAAACCGTTTCTCTTCTCTACTACTTCTACTATATAAAAGACATTACCAATTCAACCATTGAATCTATGTTTATCCAGCTTTCTGCAGATATTAATTTTTTTTTTTTTTTGCTGCATCCTAAATTTCTTAGCGCAGACTCCCCAGCCGTGTCTAAATCTTCAGTTGACCATGAATGGACAGACATCACATCTGCTTTCTGGATCAAACAAATCACGTGGGCAGGAAGCAGGATTAAACCAGTGGACTGGTCGAATAATCTATGGATGCTCATGGGACCTATGTCCACTCCCTTAAGTTTGGTTAGGACCGAGTAGACACCTCAATTCCGAGAGTAAAACACCAGAGGTTGAAGGGCCGGTGCCGGGGCTGGGGCGAAAGTGTTAGAACTTAACCAACTCACGAATATCTTTCAAGTACATCAAATTCATTTATAAGTTAATTATGCTATATTTTTTAAAATCTCCTTTGTACATATGTGTACTTTGAGAGACATTTGTAACATTTTAAATCCTTTTTTTTATCACTGATATATTTTTAAATGTAACTGAATTGATTGTTAAAATTATATTTATTTACCAGCCTAGAATTAGCCCTTCAGATGGACTTTAGACTAGCTTCTGTGGAAGGCTTTTGGGGCTTTGGCCTTTTATCTTCAGCATCCTATCTACATAAAAGTTATAAGAATTTAGAAATAATAATAAAGAAAAATGTACATGTGCCCATCTGTCCATCCATTTTTCAATCTTGGTGACTCATTTACAAACTGAAGTAACAGGTAGTAACTACTGTAGTTACACACGATTAAAAATTAAATAATTAACTCATTTAAAGTTAAATTTAAATATAGAACAGAGTGAAAGGTTTAAAAAATAATTCTTTAGTAAAGATTTAATTTCACTTTACATCACAATTGCAATTGATATTGTCTAATTAAACCATAATTAAAACTTAAGCAGGGCATGGTTTGTTGCTTATATGTTTTTTTTCTTTTTCTAGCATGTCTACTGTGACATATTCCAAAAAAAAAACAAGATTGTAAAATGGATGGACAGATGGGCACATGTACATTTTGCTTTATTATTATAGATGTCATTTTAAATGGAATTTACACAAATCAATTATAATTGATTGAATTTCAGTAGCTAAAAAATAAAAATCTTTACACTTTTAAAATGGGGGTGTGAAAAATTCAGGGATGTCATAATTTGTTTCCTGAAGAAATTTTATTCTTAATGTTGGAAATTCCATTCCTTCAATTATTTTTTCATCTAACTTGAAAAACTTTCATCTAATTTGGAAAATTACTCCATTTAATGATTGAAAGTTTAATTTAACTCAGCATTTTAAATTCCCTTTTTTATTTTAAAACAACTGAAGTGTTATTCATCATTGCTTTGCTTTCTACTATTAAATATGAGTTGATCCTGTTTAAAAATATCAGTTTCATTATTTCAACCTAGTTAATTGAAGTTAATAAAAATAAGCATTATTAAACTATTTTTCTTTAAAATATCACATAAATATTCAAATACTAGAATTGATAATGTATTTTTTTATTTACATCCACTTATACTCATTTTTGATGATTTTTGATAATGTTTTTAAAAATATTATTTTTGCTTTTAATTATGACACAATAGAGCATAAAAACATACTGTTTCAGTATTATTACTTGGTCAGGAGCTTGCTTTACAAATTCTTTTTATAAATTTATTTACAACTCACTTTAAACTGGTGTAGATTACAGCTTAAAAAATCCTGTTACTTTAGCAAATCAAAGTGTTGTTAGTAAAAGTATTTGAAACACAACTTGCAGCATTTATTAATCCTAGTGGGACCTGTGGAATTTCCATGGAATGACTAATAGAATGTTGAGTAAACAATAAAATTTTTATACATATATGTATGTATAAAAATAATGCATTGAAGAAAGAGCAATTAAAATCTCTACATCTATAATAGAATGAGATACTTAGGCAGCAAATAGTAAAATTGTGCATATTTGTACAGGTATATTTATAAATACATAAAGTTTAGCTATTAAATCTGTCCTTTTTTTAAACATACAATACTCATAGGCTGGGAAAATAAACAACACATAGAGATACTTGGGAGTGTCCACCATGTGTGCAAAGATTGACAATGCCAATCAGTCTGTGATACTCCCCCCTCCCAACATAGAGCCATGCCAGTTTCCTCTGATATGAATACAGAAAACAATAGACCAATGTATGTACAAAACTATATAATACATGCCACATATAAATAGTTTCCTCTTTTGAAAGATATTCATTAAATATATGTGTGTGTGCGCGTGTGTGTGTGTATGTATGTGTGTGTACATATAAACCAAGGTCACATCCCTAACGCAATCAAGGGTCTCCAGAATTTCTGAAAACACTCTGTACCTCTCGGCAGATAATGTTCTTAGTAACAGTTCACCCTCTTCTCCTTCCTTGTCTCTGACTCCATCACTTTAACCCTTACATCTGAGAGTTTGTGAGTTCTAGAGTATGCCACATACAATTGCCTGTGACTGAACACTAGCTGAGGTAAGAACAATTCCACCTTCTCAAATGTCTGCCCCTGTGACTTGTTTATAGTCATAGCATATGACAAACAGGCAGGAAACGGGGTTCTTTCCAATGTGAATGGCAAGTTAGAGTCGCTTAGAGCCACCATTTTATTCTGGGAATGAGGACAAGTTGGCCTATTAGTGAGCCACTAATCAAGGAAACCTCAATTGAATGTTGATGCATGGCTACCCACTTCTAGTCTTGTACCATTGCAGAGTCCATTCTGAATAGAAATGTTATGAAGAAGCATTACTATTGAGCCAGGTTTTAAACTCAGTTTATGAGGAGGCATTCCTGATGGTGTCAAAGAGTTTAGAAATTCAAGTGGGTAGTGTTCAGCCTCAACAGGATCATCTGTCAAAACTTTATCTGTACTATAATAGGTGCAGCAGTCACCTGGAAGTTGTCTCAAAACTTCTTCATTGATCAGGAGTCAGTCTGAGTTCTTTGGCAAAAGAATTACAAATTAATTGCTCCTTCTCTCTTCCTCAGATGAATTGTTGAAGATATCATCCACCAGAGAGCTGTCTATGCATGAAATTTGAGGCACAATTTTATCACCAAAAACAGTAGGAACGCCAGTGATATCTCTCAAGGCATGAAGAGCAAATGAAGGGATAAAAATCGCATCCAAGATAATTTAATCCAGGTTTCATAAATAATTTGCATGGTCTGAAGTGGCTGGTACATTACAAATGCTAGTCTCTGTGAGTGGGGGAGACAATTTGAACAAACTATGGATAGTCTTTTCACCTGACAGTAGTGTAGAGGAAATGCCTGTCCAAGTACCACTGCACACGTTATAGTTGTTCCTTTGCAAATAAGAAATTATGGTACTAAACATAAGTTTTACCACAACCTCCTGATGCATCTACATAGAAACAGGAGTGGTTGGGCACCTAACTTCTCTTCTTATCTACAGATTCAAGCACAGCATTAGCAGTCAGTCTCTATTCATCAGTAAATGTTGCAATGCCTGGGTGATTGAGGTCTTCATGATGGTCAAGCTGCAGTACTCCAGTAGGTTCAGGCAGCCCAATAGCTAAACAATTAATGCCATTCTCTATCAGAATCAATTGAGTGCAGTGCCATGTTTTCTGCATGGTCTGCATTAAACCTTGGTGCAAGAAGTCTTCAATCATGGATTCCTTGTGAATGGTCCACAGGTGAAGAGCATTTGCAGGAGAGCAAACATAACATGCATCTGTAAGAGCATTCGACAGGCAGCAGCTTCTAGCAATGCATGTTCTAGTGTCTCATCATTAGAGAGAAGATCATATCTTAAGCATGCTGCCTTATATGTTGGCAAGATTTCTCCTTCTATAGTGTGCAGATCCCGGAAGCTCACGGTGCCTGAAACATGTAGCAACAACATTCACAAGTGAAATTTTTCTATGTCTCTGGGGCTCACTGTATACATTCTACTGGTGATATTAGTATTCCTTTGCCTTGGTGTCCATGTTTTAGTGCACTTATTAAACACATAATGCAGTAAAATGTCAGGGTACAAGTGGTTCCTTGCATCATCATCATGCACATTCAGTTTAAACCATGCAATGAGGGTAGTGTCATGGTCCCTCTGTGCCTGAGAAGCCTGCTGAGCATTGCCTTGGTGAAAGTAAACTCTTTGCTTGTCTTCAAGATGTACAGCAAGTCTGTAAACATTGTGAGGTGTGTCATGTAGCTTGAACTCTGACAGTTTTCGTATAGCTTCCAGAGGCGAAACATATTGGCAAACAAGATAATTAGTAATTTCATTGTGAGCTTGATTCTGCTCACGATCTGCCACTAGGGTTGTCTCTTACTTCAACAGAAGCACAGCCATGTCCCTTGTACAATGTACTTGAAGATATATTTAATGCTTTTCACGGATGAACAAATTTTCAAAACCTGTTGAGACACGATGAAACACAGAATTGCAGTCCCCAAAATTTGAGTGGGTTTTCCCAGTAGGGGGAAGCCAACCTTTAAAACTCATGAACTTTTAATGATAATTTTGCTTAGAGGCCATCATAAAAAATTTTCTGAGGCCAATTTATTTTTTTGAAATTTCATGAAAGTAAGTAAGTGGATTGTATCATGTAAAAAAATTTGTTTACTACAATTTTCTGAAAAACAAAGAATGCAAAAATAATTTCATTCATTTCCCAATAAGTCCTGAAAGTTAGTAATTTCAAATGTAAATGAAATAAAGTCTAAAAATAATTAAACATTAGATTTAAAATTGAATTAAAGTTTATCTTTCAAATGTTTCTGTTTCAAAACAACTCTAACAAAAAAATTAATAACAAAAAGAAAAAGTAAAATAAAAAGTAAAAAAAAACAAAACTTTTTTATCAAATAGGAGTTAAATATAAAAAATAATTTGAAAGGAAATTGCAAAATGATATGCAAATTAAAAAAGTTTCAAATAGAAATTTAATAAGAAACAAAGTAAAAAATTTTTTTTCTAGAATTAGGTTCTAATTAGTTAAGTGAAACTTAAAATAGTAAATGGGTGATGTAAAATATGTAAAAAAAATTGTTTACTACAATTTTCTGAAAAACAAAGAATGCAAAAATAATTTTCTTCATTTCTGAATACATCCTGAAAGTTTCATTAAAATCCGACAATTATTTGTTTTTTGCAAGAATTTCCAAATAAATGTGTTTTTCACCTGAAAAATAGGTGCAAAAACACTAATGTAAATATGACCCTGGTCGCTGACTTAAAAAAAAATACAAAAACAAGATTTTACCAAAATTTCAAACATGTTAGAAAAGATTAAAAATGTAATAAAATAATAAAAAAATACTTTGGTCTTTCCTCTTAATAACAACAAACATTTTGATGATAAAAATTTGTTTTTATTGTTTGGGGCCTTTTTCATCATTCTATGTGCTGTTTTTCAGCAAAAAAGTGGAGGTATATACAAAAAAGAAAAGATAAAAAGCACAAAGAAAAAATTGATAAAAATTGACTGTTATAGGGATCCTTCATTGCTGCTCCTCGAACTGCATTGGAGTGAGGGTGAGGGTGAGGGTGAGGGTGAGGGTGTTTCTTTGAAAATTGCTGCCAGTGAGACACTGAATACAGATTAGTACTGAAGAGGGTAACAAACGGACTAAAGAAGGAAGGAACAAGCACAATTATAATAAGATTATTTTGGTTTCTTTAAATTGGTACTTGTTTTTATTCTCAGTGTTGTTTTATTTTTTCAGATTTAAAACAATTCAGGATATCCAAGTAGATCAGGATCCTATATTTGAAAGATAACACTTTTTCTGAGATATGCATGAAAACTAACTTTCTACTGTGGTGAATTCAATTCTATTAGAATGTTGAGTTAAGCTTAGTAATATACCTGATAATACTTTCAGTATCACATATCATTAGAGATACCTTCATCCTTAATTTCAAAACTTTATTATTGTTTCAATCTAAGTGCTGATAGCTGTGTTTTTTTTTATCAATTTGCTTTTTATATTAATAAACAGATTTAGTTTTCAAAGTCATTAGTTTGGTTTATTTCATTGTTACTATAGAAACATGTTGTTGAGTTATTTCCTGATTAGACTTGAACTTTTAAAAAGTTTTGGCTGTATGTAAATGTGACTTTCTGAGTTTTAAATATGTAAATGAATGTAAAGGTAACTTTCTGCTCATATAAGTTGTAACTTGTAAATGAATTTTCAAGATTAATATTATTTGTGGATTTCTTAATCATCCTGAAAAGAATCATGATCTCATAAAGTTTATAAGTTCTTGTAAACATGGTTTATAAACTAAATCTATCAATATCATTTTCCAGTTTGTTTTTATTGGTTCCAATCTTGTATGCAATGATTATTTATTGTTAAAGGTTTTAACAGTTTTGGCACAAGGGGAAGTGGAAAGGGGCTGGTCAGCACTTACTATTCTAAAGCTAGCTAATCAGATTACAATTTACTCATTCACTACAAGATCTCATCTATCGCCATTCAATCTGACATATACCACAATACCATATATTCACAGGGATCTTACAAAAACATCCATGATATAAAAATTTTATAACAAAATGTCCTTTTTATATTTTTTCAATTTTTTATAAAAATATATAAAAATTTAAATCCTGTATGGAATAATTGCAAAAATACTTTCCCCTCCCCAATTTATAGACAAACAAATGCATGCAGAGATTTCTTCCTAGCCAATAAAATAGCCTGGTTCTCAGTTTCAGCTGACTCAGTCCCGGTCTGTCTTACCTTGAAGTCAGAACACTGTGTCGTTCATCTGAATTTGCTCTTGTGTGTCAACCCCAATTCTTAGTTTGTGAACTTTTTACCATATAAAGTTGCTTTGCCTTACTACTGTTAATTTGCCTTGCATATATTGTTTTCTTGCTTTATATTATTTTTTGCCCTGTTCTTTTCTTTTTCTTGCTATTGTGTTATAACTCACTCCTAGTGATTATTATGTCTTGCTTAGGTTACTCACCTTGACATCATTAGACTGACTCAAACAGACTTTTCTGGCTTACTTCAAGTTCTTTATTTAAGGCATCTTGCCTAGTTCAATTATGTTACCGGGGGGGGTCTTATTTACTCCACAACATCCAGACTTTGAGATATTTTTTCACTAGTAAATATTTTATTTTATTTCTTAGTATTCACCCCCCCACACCCCTCTTTCTGGCAAGTTTGCCAATACTGAACTTTGTATTTCTTTTGTTTTGGGTCAGCCTTTAACTTTTCCATATGTTTCATTTTTTTGGTAAACATATTTGTACTTTCAATGAATTCTTGGGGTGTTGGTACATTAAAAATATACAGTAATTGCATAGATTCTTCCTTTCTTGTGGGCCTTTCTTTAATAAACCTTTTTTTTAACTGATTCCAATGTCTTTTGTGTTTCCATATTTTTTCCTTTACTATATATAATTTTTCCAATTCATAACCTTATTACAGCATCTTCCCACATTTCTATCCCATTTTTATATGCTCAGAAAAACACTTTTTCATCAATTTTGAAAAATTTTGTGTTATCTGTTCTTATTCTTTTTGGCCTTGGTAACAACTTGTCAAACACTGATTTAATTTTTCTTGTGAACATCAATTCTGTCGATGATATGCCTGTTGGCGTATTGGGTTTTGGCATTATCTAGTATACTCTGAAGAATTTTTGTAGTGCTTTTTCACTCACTTTTTCATTATTTGTTTTTTTTAAAGCTCTCTTAAAAATACACACAAACTGTTCAGCTTGTCTGTTTGATCTTGGGTGATATGGCAGGGTAAGTAATATGTTCAATCGAGAACATTTTACAAAATTCTTTAAATTCGTAAGTAGTGAACTGTGTACTGTTATCTGAGACTATGGCATCCAGAATGCCATATATTGCAAACAGTTCATGTGAAAAACTCACTGTAACCATGGAAGTTGGTTTTTTGCACATACAAATTTCAGGCCACTTAATAAAACTATCCACTACCACAAGATAATGTGATCCATTTATTGGACCTGTGAAATCTATGTGCAGGCTTGACCAAGATTGTAATTTTGTGGTAGGTGATTTTACTGCCAGAGTGAACCTCTGCAGGTTTTTACTAATTTTTCAATGTCTTGATCCATTTTGATCCAGTATACATAGCTTCTTATAAGAGATTTCATCCTTGAAGTTCCCAGATAGCCACTATGAAATTAATTTAATATCTTAAACAGTACAGTATGTTTCAGTTTAAATACTGAAGTCAACCCTTTTTTCACTTGAAATTTCACTTTGACTTTGTAACACTGACCCAATTCATCTGACAGAACATCCAGAAACCATTTTTTCAATTCTTCTTTTAAATTTTCACACTTTTTTTTTTAAACTGGTAGCTTGTCCACTTACATTTTTGCAATAAATATTTTGAGGTAAATCCTACAACTCAAATAATTCCATCCAGTCAGTACTGAATAAGTTCATAGTATTTTTAACATATAAGTCTTAGCTTTTACACACTTGTTATGAAATGAAATGTTACAAGTCTTTTCACCAATAACAAATAATTTTTTAACTGACATGCCACATACGATTTTCAAACAATTTTTTAATATAGGTTTTCAATTTGCTTTCCATCTGGCTTTGTTGATTATTGTGATATCACTACCAATGTCTAGTTTCATTTTTGCATCCACATTTTACATACAAAAATTTTCTTTGGTTTTCTGTAATTCTTTTTCTGTCGCAACACTGTTTACATAATTTTTCTTGAGAACTTTTCCTTGCTTTAATTTTACAGTGTGACTTTTTATGTACTACTTTTCCACACTTGTAGCACTTTGAATTCTTTAAGGAACAGTTGTCTTCGAGATGTAACCTTTGACAGATGAAACATAGATTAATTTTTTTTTTCTACATTTTTCTTTAGCTTGAATGTATGCATGTTCTTTTTCTTAAATTTCTTCTGCATCTCAGATTCATGATTTTCTGGCATTTATCTGATATTTCTTGTAGTGTTAGTTTTTGATACTGTTCAAGTCTCATTAGAATTCTAACACATATTTCTGTGTCTTTTTTTGATATTAACCCTTGAATGAAAACTCTTTAAACATATCTGGAGTCAGTTTGCTTAATTTGAATCTTTCACACTCCTTGTTAACAATTCCAGTATATGTGACAAAATGTTGTCTTTTTTTGTTATATTCATTCATACACTTCCAATGTGTATTGAATAATGAAATTTTATCATTAAAAATTTTTATTCAGAATATTTCCTGTTTTTTCAAAGTAAATTTCTCCTGTTTTTTTTTGGTAGTACAAAATTACAGTATTTTTCATGTTCTACTGTTGCTAACTTTCTTAACAGAAAACTCGTTTTCCCAGTTGTTGCATTCTTCTCTGAAAATTTGTTTGTATCTTCTAAAATAAACAGAAAAGGTAATTCCATCATCTGAATTTTATGTGAAAATTCAGTTATAACATTTACCACCATGTTGGGAGTGAAAGAACTTGGGGAATTTTCTGTTTTCTTCCATATTATTTTAATTAAATTTTGTTGTAGTTTCTGGAGTTCCAACAATTGTTATTATTGCAGTTGCTATTGTATTTTTACCACTTGTGCTAATAATTCTTCAATATTTAAATAATATGTTTTTTTTAAATCTTTCTCTTTTTTCTTTTATATACACCAAAGAATTTAATTAAACCAATGTGGTTCTAATTTCTTGTTGTCACTATTATCATGTGTGCCGAAACAAAAAGTACTTTTTCATACTCTATACTTTTATTTCTAATTTCTGCTGTTTACTAACAACCAAAGAATTACAGTTTGAACAAATGTCATAGAAAACAACTGAAAATAAAATTAAAGAAATATTAGTAAAAAATTAATAACTGACAATATGTCTTCTGATAAGAAAATTCAACATAACATTTATTACATTAGCTAAAAACATTTTCTTAGTTTTTGCTTAAAATAATAAAAGGGTTAATATTTCATTTTTTAATATATCTTTTTTTTCAAGGTGTTACTAAAAATTGAATGAAACACAATGTCAGAATTTGAAAACAGATCATTTGAAAAGATCATTGGCATAGAGAATGAGCTCAACAAACCAAGTTTAAATTCTAGTTAAGATAGTTTGCTCTAATAATACCCTTGAGGAAAGAAGAAATACACTTTATTCAACCTAGCTGTGAATTAAATTGCAGACTGAGCTCTAGCCTTGTTTCGAAACCAGTCTATGAGAAAGATAACTTTATTCAAATCTGGAAGTTAACAGGAAACCACTATTTTTTCCAAGAACAATCCTGACAGTACATAGTTTGCAGATGTTAAAGAAGAAAGGAAGCTGTAAAGGGCAATGGTCATCTATGTCCAAAAAGGACATGATACTACTCTTTGTAGCATTACTCCTTGTAGCATTACTCCTTGTAGCATTACTCCTTATAAATAGGAAATATATTTTTGTGACTTCCTTTTTTAGATTTGATAGCAGATATTACATTTTCAAAAAGATTTTACAAGAATGGCAATTTTCCTGAAATTGAAAAAAACATTTTCCATTTAATTCTATTTATAAATTGTTATTGGTAACTTTTAAGCTTGCCAGATTTACTGATTAGAACTATTTCATCATCAACATACTTGCTTGTTCTCTGCAATGTGTGCGAATCTGGCCCCTTTCCAGAACAGGAAACATGTGTGTGCTATCTCAAGCTCTTGAGGTATTTCCTTCTAATTGCTTTGCTAGTTTAATTGGTTGGCCAAAAACTGTCCTTAATTCTGCATCTGATCTTCCCAAATCTGTTGGCTGTCATCATGCAAAAGTGAAATGTTTTTATTAGTCCAGAGGTGATCCTCTTGACATGTAGCATTTCCAAATGATGCATTTATTTGCAACAAGATTTATGAAAGCAGCCATAAAATATTGTTGATAAACTATGTGGGAATATTTCAGAAAATGCCTTGTTTGTTTAGAATAAATGATTTAATAGGTTATTTTTGATTCATGATTAGTTGTTGTTAATTACTTTATGACATTACATTGGGGTGTTATGCTGCCATTTCTCTGGGAATCCAAAAAAGAATTCTAACTTGTACAAGCTTAAAAGCTTTGAAGTTTTTTTTATGAGAACAAAACTCATCAGTTATTGTGGGAAATGTAAAAGTTGATTATACAACTATATTTAGACATATTTAATATATTGAATATATTTATAGGTATTTAACTATAAATTATGTGGGAGTAAAATAATGGAATAAAAGATAGAACCATAAGCAATATAACTGATGAAAAATTATGTCAATCTTTAATTCATTTCTTGAGAATGCTTTTCAAGAAGGCATGAAACAAAACTTTTCTGCAAAGTTATATAAGGCACTAGCTTAAAAGTTGCCCTATTGTTTTCATTTTCATGGGACTTTCTTTGCTGAAGCCTTGGCTCTTTTGATTAGAATCTGGTCCTGTATTGGCAGAAATTTCTTTTTGTGAGGCATACTGCTGCCATATGCAATAAGCAACAATAAACTACAGAAGAACTCAAAAATTGATCTCTGTATTTAAGTATTGCATTAATATTTAAGCTTATATTTTAAAAGTGCAATGATAATTCTTCTGCCACTTAATTTAAAGACAATTTGATGCATGTAGGTCCTTACTTTCTGTACAATCAATTATTTTTATTTCATCGTATGATATGTTGGGCTATAGCCTCTAGGAGTAAAGTTGAAAAAGTGTGACATATTGACATTCGCATTTATTATATAGATTGATTGAGGTCACCAACACAACTGTCTAAAAATGGAAAGACATTATCATAAAAAGGAATAACAGTTAAACTAACAGAATATATTGTAGCCAGATGATAAAATATTTAATTATTAATGAATGACTATTCAAAAACATTTCCTTTTATTTAAAACAAATATTGATAGATACACTATAGGTCAAAAGGTTTGGTGTCACCCTCTGGATTTAGTGAAATTAAATTAAATTTAATGAAACTTACTAATTAGTAAGTTTAATGCCTTCTTTAGCTTAATTAAATGGCATAAAGTTTTTTTAGGGATAGGTTTACCTAAAATTTAACCTTGAGATTACCATTAGCTAGTAAGGTAGATTAGGCAAAAATAGCTAAAATTTTAAGAAAACTTTATGCAGCATTGGGTTAATTTCATTATTATTATTGAATATATGATAGAACACTTTAAGAAGATAAAGTCCTTCTGGTTCACAGTAAACTAGTAAATTAGTTTTGAAAAAGATACTTATCCTTCAATTTTTAGGTGATTCTTTGAAATACAGAGGGTGACCACAAATTTGTAGGATATAGTATATATATATATATATATATATATATATATATATATATATATATATATATATATATATTGAATAAAACATGCAAAGAGAATGATGATCATATATTTTGATCAGTTCTTCTTGGTATCTAAATAACTATTTTATATTAGATGGACATTTATGAATGAATTGTGTGTTTACATTTGTTGAAAGTACCTTTGACCATTCATTTGGTTGCCACCATCAGGGGAGAAACATTGATAGATGAAAGTTGAGGATTTAAATATGGACAATTCATTCATCAATTTACATCTAATATAAAATGTTTAATTAGACATCAAGAAATATAATCATCATTCTTTGTCTGTTTTTATTCAACAACACCTGTGTATGTATGTACATATATATATATATATGTTGTAGAGTAGTTTTACTGTGGAGGCTTGTATTTCACTAAGTCGGTCCTAAAATAGGTTCGACGTACAAAATGTTAGGAACTTGATATAATAGGTAATGACGCAGAGAAATCTAGTGGTAGTCGCTGATACTTTTAGTATCCGACTAACGGTCATCCAACAACGACTGACTGACCAACTTACTGAGTGACTTAGCAACTGCTACTACTCCTACTTATTATAAGTGGGAGAGTCTATTAACAATAGAATAGGTGTGTTCCACTATAACAATATATAAGGTCATTGAATTAGAAAGCGGAAGAATTCTGTCATCCTCTAAAAGAATGTGAATTATCTGCTGAATATGGTGGATAATTGAAAACTTCACACTTCATTTCATTCTCCAAATGCAACTCACAGTAAAGAATTTCCTTCACATAGCATTATATAGTTAGCATCACCTTCTTTAAATGAATACTGGCCTTTGATACAATTAATAATAGTTTATACTTACTCCTTGATTTCTTGTATATCATGTTTTTGTAAATTATCCACTGTTCATCTCCTGTTATGATTTGTTTTCATTATTTTTAAGTTGCAAATTGTACACAGAAATACAGTCTTTGTAACTTTTTTTGCTTAACTCATGTGGAAGTCACTATGGTAAAAAATGGGAGTAACAACGATAGTGGCACGCATGGCACAAGAAAATGGTGGAGAAAAAAAAAGTTTATTATTATGGGTTATCCTGGGCTTACACAATATGCCAAAAATATGAAATATGTGCGCCAAAATATGAAATTTTTGGTAAATAACAAGATTGATGAAATAAGGAAAAGATGATTACATTCATGCAAAAAATCAAAACCTCTCTTACATTCATTACAAATAACACAATATAAATCATCTGGAAGGGCAGAAACAAACTTTCAAAGAAGAACATTACCATGTGTATGTTAAAAAAGGATTAACTTTCTGAACACATGTAAACAAATGCGTTAGTATTCAATATTGTAAATTTATATGAAAGGAGCAAATACCCACAAAATTCCATAGATAGAAAATAAGATAATAAGAGAAAGAATATTTCACTTTGAAAGGGGCTTTCTTGTACCACTGTTGTATTTGAATGAAGAGTTTCTTGGGCTTTGAGATTTAGTTACTGGATGTAGCTGTGAATTTGTTGTCTCTGAAATGAGTGGTAATAAGTTGGGTTTGAATCCAGAGTTGTTCACTCTTCCTACAGGATCAGGAATTTAACCCTGGAGTAACAATATGGCATGAAAGCAGTAATATCCAACCCCTTGTGAATTATTTCAACTACTAAAATAGACCTTCCATTGTCCTCATGATGACAAAGAGAGTTCATTGGCTGATAGTGATTTCAACCATAACTTGATTATTTCCAGAAGGGTTGGGTGTTGATTGGCAGAGAGAGTTGTGGTGTCATTAAGCCTCAGGCCACCAGAATGAGTCATGTAGATATGCCATCAAAAATATTGAATGGTCAAGAGAAATGTTTGCTGCTAGGCTGAGAAAATCATATCAGCAAAATTCCTTTAATAGAAGCTTTCAGTCACATTTTCTGAATCTGGAAATCCTACAACAATAATATATATTGTATATATTTTGATATGTGTTATACAAAGTAGACCAAATATCAAAATGACTAATATAACCAACTTGATGCAAAATATTTTCAACACTTGATTTAACATTGTATATGCCAAGGATAACTTGTAACAGTTTCTTTTTGCAATATAATTCTCCACCAGTTTCTTCTGCCATGTCTTGAGTTTGTTGGTTATCTTCAATATCACTTAATTATTCTCAAGTGATGTTTTTATTTGATTTTTATCAATGTCAGCTGCTCTGCTTGACTGTGGAGCATTATTTAACAAGAAATCTCTAGCATAAAAGTTTGCAAACCACTTTTGACACATTTGATCATTCTCAGTTCCTTCTTCATGAACTACACAAATTTGTTTTGCATTTCAATTGAATTTTTATCCTTTCTTAAAATAAAAAGCATGACAGACTGAAAATGTTGCTTATTTTTTCAGTGTTAGAAGCTGTAAATAAAATATGCAAAAAAGGAAAAATGTTTAAAAAATTCATGTTCATATGACAGCTGTCACAATAGAATCAAATATATATTTGTATCTTTTTCTTTGCAGATGTTTGCTGCATCTTTTCCACTGGCACCACTGATTGCTCTGTTAACCAATATGTTTGACATTAGGGTTGATGCCAACCGTCTACTCTGGACTTACAGAAGACCACTGTCATTTATATCTCAAGACATTGGTAAGTAAAAACTGATTTAGAAATCTTAATTTATAGATATATTAAATGGTAGATATGACTGCAATTTTTCCTCAGATACAATCCAAAATAGAAAAATATACTTCTCATTAAAAAAAAATTCTAAAATAGCCTTCTGAGAATTTAAAACTGAGCACTTTATTTAATCTACAGGGGAATCTTATTCCTGTTCTGCTGTCCATATTTATGGATATCTCATTTTGTTCTTTTTAGTACTGGCCAGTAATTATTTGTCTTGTTTTCACTTGGCCTGAATCAGTACTACCTGGCTGAAGGATTTAACTCACAATTATTATACCACCAAACCCATGAATCAATGTTTCAATCAATTAGGCCCTCATTGCATGTAACATGAGAATATATGTTTGAAAGTAAATAATTTGTGTTTGCTTTAATAGAAAATATATATATCTTTTTTGTGATAAGATAGTGTATAGAAAATTTTGGTATAATAAATTAAGTCATAAAATAAAGTAACACACCAGACTATAAATATTTATATGAAGTCAGCCTTATCTATCTATCTATCTATCTATCTATCTATCTATCTATCTATCTATACAGTATGTATCAAAAATACTTTTACAAACTTTGGGGGTAAGTTCCTCACACCAAAAACAAGGACAAAAGTCCATATAAACATATGTCTGCAAATCCTTCATTTTTGAGTTATTAAGCTTAAAGAAAATTTACGGTGGATGGCGCTTTGTTGTTATGCAGACTAGGTTACATTTGTCATTCGTGTACATTTGTGACTTCAACATTTAATGTGTGTAGTACTGAGTTAACTGAGAAGTGTTCCATTTAACAATGGCAGGATATTCATATTGCGAGTAGGCAGATATGATTTTTACATATGGCCATGCAAATGCTAGTGGACACAAAGCTGTACCAGATTGCATTTCCTGACTGAAGCCAGCTGAGTCACATCCAACCTTTGCTGCTGTTTATCATGTTGCTGAGACAGGATCTGTGGCACCACAAACTATGGATAAAGGAAAACTGAGATCTGCTTGGGTGCCTGACCACAAGGAATACATTTTATAGGCTGTCGAATATGATCCAGGTATCAGCACATGTCAAGTGGCCCTAGCATGTCATACATCTCATAGTACCGTCCACATGGAGGGTACTTCAAGAGCAGCTCCTGTATCATTTGCAACATGTGCAGGGTTTTTTGCCTTCTGATCACTCACCATGGGAGAACCTTTGCAGTTGGTTTATTGAACAAACTTAATAATTCAAAACCAAAGGATTTGCAGACATATGTTTATATAGATTTTTGTCCTTATTTGGTGTGAGGAACCAGAACCCAAAGTTTGTAAAAATAATTTTCATACACCCTGTATATAGTTTGATTGTAGAAATACAAAAAATGCTATTTTTACATTGAAAACATTAAAAGTATTAGTCTGAAGAAATTCATTTTAGGGATAAAACATGTTATTTTTTTCATTTTGTTATTCACTTATCCTCTATTAGTTTAATATATATATATATATATATATATATATATATATATATATATATATATTAAACCCTTCATTATCCTTTAATATATATATATATATATATATATATATATATATATACCCTTTATTATCCTCTATTAGTTTAAAATATATATATATATATTAAACCCTTTATATATATATATATATATATATATATATATATATATATATATATATATATATAAAACCCATTATTCTCTCTATTAGTTTAATCTTACTTATTATAAAACGCAGATTGTGTGTGTGTGTCTGTAACGTTTATATATTGGATCGAATTTCCTACATTTTTTAGCCGATTTCAACAAAACTTCACAGGACTACATAAAATTACCTTGTGGTGGTTCTTACGGCGCCGAAAATGGGAAAAACACATTGTTTTTTTAAACAAAATCAATTTGAAAACACGATTAAGACACATCGTGAGAATGAAAGGGGGACAACTCACCCACGAAAAAAAAACTCACCCATGATGAAAAAAAACCTGAACTTGATGAAAACAAAATTTTATCGTCTAATGTTCATATTATTATTAAAGAGGAAAGATCAAAGTATTTTTGGGGTATTTTTTTTTACATTTTTTAATCGTTCTTAGCATGTCTGAAATTTTCGTTAAAAATATTGTTTTTTTTTGGTAAAAAAAAAAAGGACAGATAATCAATCATTTTTTTCGATTTGATAAAATAGGGAAAGATAATTCCACGTACTTTAGTGTCGTTTTTTCAATTCCTTTTGCAATTTGTTACAAGGCAGATCAATAAGGCATTGGTTCTATTTGAAATTAATTCAATATTTAAAAGAAAGTATTAAGAAATAATTTAAAAAATGCCGGCGTAAGAAATCTGATAGACAAAAAACAACAATATTTCAAGATGATAATTATTAAGGAAAGAACACAGTACTTGTAATAAATTAATAAACCCAAATAAAGTTAATATTTTTTGTATTAGAAACGAGTGGAAAATATATTCAAATCAGAATTCTAATTATGAATCACCACAAGCAAAATATGCAATTTTTTTTTTGTATTCAATAAGTAAAAATCATAAATTGTAAAAAGATTACAGAGAAAGGCTATCTACATTTTTCAACCGATTTCAACAAAACTTCACTTTTTTTTGGTAGGATAGCAAGGTGAACAAGGCGGAAAAGTTTTTTTTTTTTTAACAAGTGTAATTTTTTATTAAATGGAAAAACAAGTAGATTATCTCGTGGTACAAGATCAGGGAAAATGTTCCGGCATAAAATAGGATAGCAAGGTGAACATGGCGGAAAAGTTTTTTTTTTTTTTTTTTTTTTTTAAAGTTCTGGAAAAAGAACTCGTTAACACGAGGTGTAGATGTGCACAGATAAAAAAAAGTACTTACTGTGGATTTGGGTATTGTAAGTGTGTGTAGTGTTTTTGTGTTGTTTTTGTTTTTTATACCCTTTTTTGTTCAGGTTCACGGTCGTGAGAATGTTCAGTCATCTCAGATTTTGGGATCAGGCATTGAATTTGCTGCTAAAAATTATTTACGACGAGCCAAAAGGGACGAAGACTTATTTGTTGTTGGTTGCATCATCTTGAAGAAAATTATTTGCGACGAGCCAAAAGGGATGAAGAATTATTTGTTGTCAGTAAGATATCCCTGTCTGTATTTAAGGTTGACTGACGAGGAATAAATGAGTCAACTTCATGGATCAAAATTTTTAGTCCAACTGAACTCAAATGATTAGTTTGTCCGTGATGTCAGAGAAAAAACGGAAAAACGGTAATTTAAATTTGTTAGATTGGTGACATCAGCAGGAGCTGATAAAACGACAATAACTTGTAATTAGTTTTAAATAACTAAAGAAAAGGTTTACTACTATATTTAGCTTAACGAGAAAGGAAGGGGTGTAATCAGTGGACGCGCTCTTATACACACGCACAAGTGTGGAAGGAAGGGAGGAAAACTCACCACAGAAAACGTAGATGGAATTACTGTATTATTTCCATAAATCATAACAATTGTAAACAATGTTTTCGTTTGAATTTGGGTTTGACCAATTCGTAAAAAAAAAAAAAAAACTAATTAAGACATGCGTGTCCGTCAACCTTAAACAATAATCTTTGTCAATTTTATTTTCAGTCTTTATGATCGTCCATACTTGATCTATCTATCGCTTATTGTTACATCCCGGCAACGCCGGCTCTACTACTAGTATATATATATAACCCTTTATTCTACATTCAACACCATCACTTGATAAGACACCAGAAGTGTTGAAACAAAATGGCTATTTTTGTAATTTTTCAAATAGATAATTACATATATATATATATATATATATATATATATATATATATATATATATATTTTTATCATGTATTCTATGAAATACAATGTGAATCTCTATATTCATCAGTCACACAACCTGATCTCCACTATTTGCTAATGAGATATTCTATTATTACAACATTATTGAATACCGGCAAAGGAACATGTAACATTTTATTACCAGAATATCTTTTTACTAACAGAATATCTCAGTAGTAAGTAGGAGAGATCAGGTTGATAACACATTGTTTTTTATTTCTTTTGTTTCATATTAACTCTCTTTGAATATTTTTTACTTTTAATGATTTAAAATGCAGATTTCTTTCTTACATGTGACAGTAGAATTAATTGTATAGATAGAAATCCTAGATTACTTATGCATATTATGTGACTAATGCAATTTCACTATTTTTGGGACATGTAATGAGGAAATAAGACTTAGAAAATTTGACACTCACAAGACATATTGAAGACAAGTGGGTAGAGGAAAACACTAACCTACCTAATAACCTTGTGTAAATGGATGGTTGAACAGGGATAAAGAGGGATAGTAAAGAGACAAACATTGCATTAGTGCTATGAAGGATAGGAAGTTGTGTAGAGCTGTGATAATCCATGTCCTGAAGGGACATGACACATAAAAGAAGAAGAATTGCATTTTTGACAGTACATGTAAACTCATAAATTAATAGTATTATTTGATTTTAGATATGATACATGATGATTTGGAACATTGTTCTCTTATTGTTGTTAGTTATAAACTGAGGAATTAGTTTTGTAATTATTTAAAATATTGTCATTTTGGAGGAAAAAACACCATACTATATTATAAGTAGTATAATGGGAATATAAAATGAATTTATTTAGAGGGAATGGAAATTAGAAGATGAAAAACTAGCAATGTGGTTATTGACTCATGTTGCTAAGGGCTGTCACATGAGTAACACAACAATCATGCAGGAATAAATTTAAAAGGCAGATATGAAGTAAAATGTTTCTTTGTATGTCACTCCAAACATTGGTTATGAAACAGTTCAAGCTGAGGTAAAAAAAATGCCTCTCCCTCAGGGTTGGAGGTTATATCTCTAGATTATCTTCTGTCCATTCACTTCTGTGAAAAAAGCAACATTTTAACCTGTGAAGTTAAAGATACTGTAGTTTAAGTGATAGTCTTCTTTTTTCTTTTTTTCACTCTGTTTGACTCCCTCAGAAATTGAGCAACTTACAAAAATCCTGGGGGTTAATCATAAGTGACAAGTTTTCTTCAAAGGCAAAAAAACTCACTAGAGAGAAAGAAAAAAAAAGCATTGGGTGATCTTATTTCAGTCAATAGGGGTGTCATCTCTATTAAAAGCTGGTTGACTGAAGACTGTGAGCTCACTCCTTGTGCTGGGCAGTAAATTTTATTTTTATTTTTCTCTTCAGCCCCAAACACTTCAATTTTCCTTGAAGAAATGAATTTTGAACACAGGACATAGCATCAATTCCAAGAGAGGGCCTAGTAGTAGAAACTCTATACTGGTACTACAAAAGTATGGAAGGACAAATTATTTAAATATTTTTCAAAAATATTGGTCAATAAAATAGCTCCTTGCAGGCTGCTGAAAGATAGTCTGTGGGCTGTCTTTAATGCCCCACATCAGACCATGGCATTTGTTAGAATTTAAAAATAAAGTATTTTTATCATATTAGAGTTTGCTGGAGTGGGATCTGTTCTTAATATAACCATAGTGTCAAATGGATTCATGACTTTTTAAAGAGTTATCTGTACTTGTTTTTATTTACAATTGTCCAGTCTGAAACTGTGCTCATGTCTTTGATGACTCTGTACTGTTGATGCTGTCCTTTTTCTCAATTCAGTACACAGTTATCAATGATGCAAGCACAATTTCAAACTTGGCATTTGAAAATAAAAGTAAAGTACAAGCAACTCTTTATAATGTCTATAATTGATTTGATGCTATTTACATTAGGAGCAGTGTCCTTTTTTTAAAATAATAAAAAATAATAAAAAAAAAATTAATATTTTTTTTATTCTGGCAAGTGTCAGAGAAAGGCCTAATGAATGCTAATCTACAAAAATTGCTAAAAAGAAAATTCTTCCCTATTTTCATGAGTGGACCAGTCAGTTTATATTCAACCTCTAGCTGATTATTTTTTCAAGAGATGTTCTGTATTTTCATGTTTTCATTGTTTTGATTGGACTAGTTATTAGTTATACCTGGTCAATGTTATTAAAACTTATTAAATATTTACTTTACAAACATTAATGCACTGCCATTGGAAAATGAAGGAAGGGAAACATTCCGTTTCTTTTTTTTGTTTTTCTTGAGTATTTATTCTTTTAGGGAGCAAATCATTGCCATGAAATTGGTAGGGAAGAACCTAATAAAAAGACCATGCATCTCAGCCTGTATTTTTTTTTTATAAAGAAATATAGTTTAAGAAATGACAGTTTGATTAGGTTGACTATACACATTGTACTAATATCACTTCTTTGGTAAATTAACTTTCTTTGTTTATATAGATTATAAATAGCCTATATCAGAATCTTTGAAATGTATACCTTTTCAATGAGTCAATGGAGTAAACTCTGATTATTTAGTTACAATAATTATTTTTAATTAACAATGTCGAAACAATGTGTTCAATGAAAAAATAACATAACATTTCCTAGCAATTCTTTCAGTTATACTTTAGCTTACAGTATTTATTAACCTGGTGACATGGGTTAAAAAAATTTGAAACCAACTTGTTTGAATAGAAAACAATCTCTGTAAAGAATAACAGTGTTTGTTATAGTAATTCTTTTTTCTTTTCACAAGAGAGGCCATTATTGTTTGCCCTGAAGTTGAAGGGCATTTTATCATGTTGAGACAGATTTCTTTCCTCTTTTGGAATAGGAATATTTTTTTGCTTCAAACAGTTTGAGATCTTGTATAAAACTAACCAAAGTTGATATACATAGAGAATAAATGACATGGAAATATTAATGATTTTGGTTACAGATAAAATGAAAATGTACCAAAATTTAGGAAAATTAGAAAAAACTAAGAAATTTCTGATTCTAACAAATTTAAGTGACAATTTTAAATCTTATTAATCTCATTGCTTTTCCTTCCATCCGAGTTTTTTGCCTCATGTAATTAATTGTAGGAACCAAAAAGAACACTTTTACTTAGAATCTGGAAGATGGGATTCATAATGAGAAAAAGGGGGTTTAGAGAATTTGGCACCCACAAAAGGTAAGAGGGACAGATATAAACAGTGAGTAACTTAGTTTGTATAAAGGGATGTCAGAACACGAACTGGGTGAGGTATTAAGGGGACAAACATTGCTTAAAGCTACAAAGCATAGGACATTGTGATGACATGATTATTCATACCCTGACAGGATGTTGCACATAAAAGAAGATGCTGTAGTAGAAAGTGAACTGGCCTTGTTTGATATTAATTGTGAATGAAAATTTTTTTATATATTTTAAATAATTTGTAAAAATTTCCAACTGAAGTTCTTTCTTTTAGCACTGAATGACACCTGAAAGTAAAAAGAAAAGATTATATATCATAGAAGGGAATCCTCCCATTCAGTTGAAGCATTGCTTAACTAGTTTTTATAAAATTCTAATCCTGAGGAGTTCTCATGCTGGTTTTCGAATTTACAGGCACTTCTTCTTCTTCCTCTTCTTTGAGAGAGACAGAGAGAGAGAGACAGAGACAGAGAGACAGAGAGACAGAGAGACAGAGAGAGAGAGTTTAAGATTTAACAAGAAATGTTTGAAGTTATCTCTTTGTATAAAAATTGCCATCTATGGGTATATTTTTACTTATATTTTGTACTTAAAACTTTTTTCTTGCATTTTGTAATTATTCAAAAGGTGCATTAACAAAAGTTTATCCCTTTTGGAAAAAATATTGGCAGGTCATGTAATTTGAAATCTTCCCAGAATTGCTATTGGTATGTTACATTGTTAAGTAAAGAAATTGTTGTATACTTACATTTATTTTTGCTTTGATTAAATTCTTGGTTTTTGCAAGTTTTGAACATGTTTGTTTTTATAAAGAATTTCATTTGGGAAATCAAGATTCATGAAATTCACTTTAAATTACTTTTGGATTCTAAAAATCAGAACAGAGTCAATTCTTTCACTGGTTACTTGAGAATCCTCAGGGGTTTGCTACACAAAAAATAAAACTTAATGGTGACACATTTTTTAAATCATTTTCTTAATTACCAGTTACTGAAATGTTAATCTCTTGGTGGTATTAGTTCATGTAATATAAATAAATTATAACAATTTATGAATGAATATATATACTTGGTGTGTTTGTGTGTGTGTGCATGTCTAGAATCAATTTGGCCCAAAAGTCATAAACAAAGAAATTCAATGAGGTTACTTAAAAAAATTAAACATAAGCCCAGCTATAAATAGACACTGATGTGCCAAAAGTTGTGATGTTAATTTAATCCTGAAGCATTGGTAAAATGTTGTGTGGTCCAATGAATTATGATTCCAGTTGTTTTGAGCTGATGGTATGGCTCAAGTGTGACACATGAGACCATGGAGCTCAGTTGTCAATAATGCTAGTGGTAGTTCCATAATGGTGTGCATTGTATTCACATAGCATGGGTTGTCTGCTGGTTTGAATAAAACAACATTGACCGTCATGATATTTTAAAATTATATACAATTTAGCAGCCATCATGAATCCACTTCCCCTAACTAAGGATTTATAAATACAAATGAATGTCCTGTATTAAAAACAAAGAAACAGTTTAAAAACTCCATTTCAATTAAATCAGTAACATTAAGATTACTAAATGATAATTTCAATTAAAGAAGGCTAAATAATTAATCAAGTGGAATATGTTAAAAACAAATATAAAAATAAAGCAGTAATCTGAAAAAAGGCATTTTAATGTTATATAAAATATGACAGTAAATTTGTTTTTTTTATGTTATAAATAATATTGATAAATATGAACAGACCTTCTATTTCCTTTTGTGTTGGGTTTTCAATGTTAAATTAATAATCTGAATTTTCCTCTAATTCAAGGGATGTGGAAATCCATTTTGCAGTTTTTAAATGTTGCTGGTGTTATAAGCAATGCATTTCTTATTGCCTTCACCTCAAGATGGTCAGAAAAATTTACACTTGTTAAACGGCTTTGGATTGTCATTGGTTTTGAGGTAAGATTACTAAAATGGAAAACATTTTCACTTTCAGCTACAAATTGACAGCAACAAAAATTTTGTGATATATTTTCTGTCACTTAATATCTATTGCTTATTTTTATGTGTTCATTTTGATGTTGGCAATTGAAAAAATAATTCAAGTTAATTTAATTATCATCCCATTTTAATTTGTATGTTTAGTTTATGAATTTGATGAAGTATGTAAATATGATATTTCTAAAAGAGAAGATTAAATTCCAAAAGTAATGAAGAAATATTTATTTTTGAAATCTGTTCAGCTAAAAAATGGAGTATTTGAAAATGTTTTTTCTAGAGCATAAACAATTAAATACTATATTTCCAGTTTTAATGGAACTATTTGAAATCTTTAACTTTAAACATTTGGATTTTTTAAATTAAACTTCCTGTAGATATTCTAAAAAGTCAGTAAATGTGTTAAATATGATTTTGGTATTTTTCTGTATAGTTTTGGCTTTGCAGCAGTGAAAAGCAGATGTTGCTTTTTTAATAGATAATATCAGTTATATGAACAACAATAAGAAAAGAAAACTTGGAAAAGAAATTTGAAAAATCTTTCAATTGATTAAACCTAAACCCAAATAGAAAAAAAATCATAACATCTGTGTCTGGTTACAGTTTTTTAGTGTAGGAAAAAGAAGTTAATAAATGTTTGTCCATTATTTATTACAAAGTAGTCCATGTTTCTTCATAAGAATTAAAATAGTTTGAAATGTAATCCTTCTTCAAAGATATTTGTGATAAAACTATAAAGGCAAAATAAATATTTACTTGTGATAAAGTCAGTCCATTTTAGTATTTGAGTTTCCCTAAGAATGTACTTTACCTTCTTGGGACCCATTATTAAAAACACATAATACTATGCTGAAAGCTTATTTTTATAAAACCATGTTTGCTTTACAAAATATAAAGCTGAAGTAACTCCCTATCAAAACATTTTGTTACACAGAAGTTTATTTAATGTAAAGTAAGGTTTTTCTATTGAGAATTCTGTTGAATTATTCACAGAACTTGTACTTTTTTATCCTTTTTAACAAGGATTGCTGTCAATATGAATTATGAATTTAGTTTGGAAAGTCATTAAGGAATTGTTCAGTTACTAAGTTCATATTCTGGTGCCCTCTAGCATGAGTGATATTGTAGCATTTAAGTGTGAAAATATGGAGACACTGGAGTTATTTATGACTTAGAATGTCATATATAAAATATATCTTTGGCACAATTAATATTAGAAAGAATATCCCCATTATAACAAAACAAAATTTGCTAGTTTTCATGATTTACTAATTTTTGTATTTTGGCTCTGTATGAGAATGTTTATTAGCTATAAATCAGTCTGAATTGTTTGCTTTTCAAACTGAGATTGAATCTATTAAATCTTTCTTATTGAAAGGTCTGTTTATAAAATTGTTCTATTTTGAAAATAGGAAGTGAAGCAAAGCAACAAACTGATAACTAATTAGAAATAATTAGACTTACAAACAAACAATAATCTATTCTGCTAGGGTATTAACACATTTAGCAGTCTGATTATATCCACTTTAGAGATTCTTTTTAATCATTTCACTCCAAGCAAGGTGATAAAGTCACTAAAGTTCAGAGCCTGGTGCAAGGGTCTCTTGCCCGATTTTTATGACATGGCCCCTCCCCTCACACTACAACATCTCAGTTTTTATAAGGTAGTATTTTTATAAAATGCAATTTTTTTTTGTAGCCTAATTATATACAATAATGGATCATATGCAATAAGGTGAACAATTCAACTAGAAAAATTGAAAATAAATACAATGTATCTAAATGCAAATTAGAGACATGTTATAGATAAGAACATTCCATCTTAAATAAATCAACAATGTTTTGTGGCAATTCTTAACACCAACTTGAGATTTTTCTTTTTAAAAGTTGAATAATTTTAACACATTCAATGTTATGGATAAAATGTAGTGAATTTTATATCATGTTTTTTCAAGACTTGGCATGAGCAAAAGAAATTCATGAATTTGTCAAAAAAAAAAAAAATGATCCCAGAATGGTGGTAAATCTGTAAAGATTTTTCATCCTTTAATAGTCAGTTGCACTTCTTAGTTTAATTGGTAACATATATATAAATATAGGTAGAAAAAAAAGCAATTGTTGATAAGATAGCAAGTGTCACTAAACACAGCCCTCAATCAGGTCCCCTCCTTGTTGTCTGAGGTGTGGCAGTGATGGAAGAGTTGGGGATAGTATGTGCTGGGGGGGGGGGAGTGGCTGCTAAAGTGCAAGGGGTTACTGAGGAGAAAGCACAATAAAAAGAAAAGGATTCAAAGAAACAGAAGCTGATGGCTGCATTTAAATTTTTGTAGATTGTAGATGACAGGAAAGCAAAAGGCTGGAAGAGAATTCCACATATGTGAAGTTCTTAAAAGAAGAAATGATTAGGACAGAATTTATAGTCCCATTTAGCAATTTCAACAGTAAAATGTTGGAACCTAACTGCCAATCCAGTACATATATGAAATTTATTTTCTTTTTAATTTTAAGAAATGAAAATATCTGTCATTTTATTGTATAAATAAATACATTGTGAATAAATGGTTGAAAGCATATCCATTCCCTTATATTGATATCTTTTTCTGGTATACATCATACATTTTAATGCCAATGTACATCCATATTATAAAAACTGTAGCTTTTGTTCATTCTATTCTAAAAGAAGGAAAAATAACTACTAACTAATTTACTTCAGATAAACATAGTAAAATAGTTATAATGTAAATTCTGTGTGTAATTTATACCTACATTCAAGGCTGTCTGGGCAAATTACCAAAAGCATACAATCATTATTCTATAGTAGCCAGTTTGTTTTCTTGTGATGTAAATAAAATTGGTTTTGTTTTGTATGAACCATGTTTGCCCATGAATAACCTAATTTTGTCTAACTTTTTTTATCAATTCTTTTTGATTATCAATGATCATCATTAAATAAAACTTCACCTCAAGAAACCTGCTGAGGATTTTGTGGGGGTAACTCATTGTTATAGATGAAAGAAATTTTGTTTTTTGCAGAAGTCTTTGATTAATCTGAAACATAATGATTTCAAAACAGTCTTGCACTTTCAAGCAAGAGTCAATTATTTTTCTATTTTTTTTTCTTAAAACCTTTCTTTCTTTCTCATATGATTTGAATCTCTGTTAGTATAAATAAAATGAAGACCTCTAAGCTCAAGTTGAAAGCCTTGATTTTTTTCCCCAAGTTTTGACTGGAACATACCATTTTTAAAGACATGGGAAAGAGCCTTTTATAGATTATTCTTTCAACTTCTTTTGAATTTTTTCCCATACTCTTTTCCACTTAATATATGATTCAAATATTCAATTTGTCATCTTTTCTTCTTCATTTTTCTTTCTCACATCCTCATTATTTAATTTAAAAAATCTCTTTAGTATTACCTGGTATCTGATGTCACTAATATGGATAAACCCGGTTTTAATTTGACTTTTGTATGCTTATAAGCTGAATAGTTATATTTGTGAACAAATTCCCTTGAAGTTAGGTTCAGTTACATGCTTGTAAAATTCTTTCTATCAAGCTAGGTTGAAAATTTAAATAAACCACAAATATCATGGTTAGAATGTGATTAAAGTATTCAGAAGGGCTTGTTTTTAAAATAGCTTCAAGACATCTTGGCATTTCTTTAAATCGATTAGGGCAGGAACACAAAAGTATTGCATTTTGTTTATATACCTTGTTATTGTTATATATGTTTACTCTGTATTTCTTATTTAATGTATATTCAAGTTTTTTTGATAAAACATCATGTAATAGTAAATGTATTATATAGAAAAAAATACTATTTTTAATTTATTGAAAAATTATTTGTCCTTTACTAATTATTTTTATACTTTATTGAGTGTAATCTGTAGGTGGGGAGGAATATATAGCCCAACAGCTATTGGCACAGTCAGTAGAATTGGTGAGCTGAACTGAGCTGAAATTCTTGCCTAGTCTGTTGCATTCAATCTTGCACAAATATCTTTGGGAAAAACATGAATCCATCTCTTTCCCACCAGGTTTGACTCGCCTCTCTAGCCTTGGTTGGCAACCAATCTAAGAGAAAGAAAACTCTAAATTCAAACTTGGAGAAGATAATGGGAAACCACTCTGTTATCCTTCCCAAGAATACATAATAATTCACAAATAATAAAGAAAAGGAAACTGTATAGGACCATGATTGCATATATTCTGAATTGACATGGCATTAAAACTACATACATTGTAGTTAAATAATTATGAATGAAAGGATCCAAGAAAGCAGGCCATTCTCACTTGGAAGATTAGTACACCACAGTCTGTTCTAGTTTTCATTCACCTGACCTTATTTCAGCAAAGAAATATAAAAAAATTCAAAGTAGATTATATATCTTGCACTTAACATAGCATAGAAAAGAATAGCATAAAATGATATTCAAATGCAAATGATTGGTTAAAATAAAAACAAACAAGTCAACAAAAATTGAAGTAAACTTTGCCTTATCAAAAACAAGAGGATTTATAATAAAAGAAATGCAAACTGGGTCCATTCTGTGAGAACTTAGGGATATTAATAATCATCTTTGCGTTAACTGTATTCAAGGATCATTAAAAATGAAAGCTTCCAATATAGAAACATAAGTTTTTGCAACCATTTCTCTTATAGTTTTCTCATCTTTTGCTTCTGATGTTATTGGCTATCAAAATGCCGGGAGAAATAAACATGTCATATTGTATATTATAAACTGTTAGTATGATGTGATGTTTTTCTTGTGAGGTAATATAAACTAATAAAGCAATGCTTCTGACCAATTCACAGCTTTCAACACAAAATGATTTTTTTAAGGAGTTAAGAAATAGGAAAGGTGGAGGAAAAAAGCAGAGAAAGAATGGAATGAGTTACAAAAAGAGTAAGAGTGAGAGTAATAAGCATTGATAAAGAGGAAAAAATTGAGAGGATGAAAAATAAAGTGAGAGAGTAGAATGTTTAAAGAGAGAGAGAGAGAGAGTAAAGGTGAGCAGAAGGACAAAGAAGGAGTGAAAAAAGGTACAAAAAGAGGAAGAAATTCAGAAAGCAAGAGAATGTAGAGGAGAAAATGTTATAGGAAAAGAAAAAAGTGAAAGAGAATAAGAAACATTAATAAAAAATATATGATGAGGTTAAGAGAAAGAGAGACACAGATAAGGAAAGAGTAACTGAGAAGAGTATAAAAAATGGGTATATTTTTTAATCATTTCTCCCTGAGCAAAGCAAGAAAGCCACTAAGATGCAAGGGTTACTGAATGTGAAAGAATATGGGAAAATAATTTTTAAGGAGAGAGGACAATAAAAGAACAGGATTCAAAGGGACAGAAGATGATGATTGACATTGCATTTAAATTTTTGAAGATCAAAGTTGATTGGAAAGCAAGAAGATGAAAGGAAGTTCCACAAGCAAGAAATGTACAAGAAACTATTAGCATAGAACTTAGTTACATTGAGCCATTTAAACTGTAAAATATTGAGACCTAGCTGTCAATCTAGTACTGTGTTTAAGTTTTTAAAGTCAAGTTATTAAAGAGGAAATCTCAACAGAACAATTACCATGAGAATATTAATAGAAAAGGCAAAGGGAAGCTATGCTATGGTGATAGGAAAGTGACTGAAGCTGAGATGGCAGGTTAGGACCAATAAGATTGCAGGTTCTTCTCTGGATTTTGTCAAGAATCTCTAAATATATAGCAGAAGTACCAGACCATACGTGGCAGCAATATTCAAGGCATGGGCAAATGGTAGACTTATAAAAGTGTAAGATAAATTCTGGTGAGAAAAATTGTCTAGCACAATACAGTGAACCAACTTTTCTAGCAGCTGACCTAGCAACTGATTCAACTTCATGTCAGAGGAAAACATTAGCCCAATAAGGTTCAGTGAGTCACTCACCTGTGGGTTAGCATCAGACATACTGATAGAAGGCAAAAAGTTTCCCTAAGACAATTAAAAGAGAGCAGTTTTGTTTTTGAGGTGTTAGAATTAACAAACAATTTACTGACTCAGTTAACAGCAGATGGAAGGTCATTTTTATATCAACTGCCAATCTGACCTTACTGAACCAATCAGACTTACCATTAAAACAGGAGTAAACAGTTGTGTCATCAGCATAGATACAGTTTTGAGAATTGATGATATTGGGAAGATTGTTGATGAAATTAGAAACAAAATAGGTCCAAGAATTAGAGCCCTGGGGAACCCCAGCATTAATGTCTAAAAATTTTAAAGATCTAGAAGAGTCACCTTTCAAGACAACTTTCATTTCGCAATTTGATAAAAAATATTGAATTAAACCAAGAATTTGATGAGAAATACCATAAAACTTGGGCTTGTGAAGAAGACCAGCATGCCAAACCCTGTCAAATGTCTTTGAGATATCTAAGGCAATAGCCCAAGCTTATCTAAAGACTCTTTCAGCAATAACTGTTAATACATCAGTTGATCTAAAGAAGTAAAAGTCTGTTTGTCTGATAGAAGTATGAAGTGAGATGCTTAACCAATTCAGAGTTGGTTATAGCATCTAGGACTTTGCCAAAAAGAAGGAGAAGGTCAATAGTTAGAAGGATCAACTGCTATGCTTGATTTCTTAAAAACAGGAACTATAGAAGAGGATTTTCAACAAGCAGGAAAGCAAGAAGCAGTAAGGAATTTATTGTAGTGTTTAGGAGCCCATTTCTTTAGGACTATTGTAGGGATACCATCAAGTTTACATGCTTTGTAGAAATCCAATTTAGAGATGTTAGCGGAAATCATGTCTTAAGTTATATGCATATCACACACAGATTCAGCCCTAAGTGAAAAAAGAATTTACAAGCAAAGCATTCTGCTTTATTTGCAGAAGATGATAACACCTTAAATTGAGTGAAGAGAGGAAGTATAGAATATTTACCCTTATTTAACACACTATTACAGAACTGTCAGTGGTCATGAGAACTAAAGTTGTTAGAGGCTATATGCTAGGGGCCTTGCAAAGGAAATCATAAAATGAATTCCAATCAGTATGCTGGTAACAGAAAGAAGTCTTGTGAATAGGGAGTTCAAGTCTAATAGATAGTAATATCAACAGATACTTCAGTGTCATCTGAATTGTCAGGAGGACAGAGTTGCAATGATTGACAACAGCTAGGAGAGGAGATAAGGAGCAAATCAAGTAAAGAAAAATGTTGATCAAATTTATTAGAAAAATGAGTAGGGAGATGACTATTTGACTGAGAGACTGAGCAAAAGAAAAATTTAAAGTCTGTATACCAGCAACATCAGTAACATTAGAATGATTAAGTCATTTGACATGAGTATTAAAATCACCAAACACAAAAATATTTGCAGATGAATGTAGAGAGAAGGCTCTATTTCTCTACTGTCAGATATTTTGTCCAAGATTTTACAGTCCTGGGGCTATACAGGAAAAAGAGTTAGCTAACAGAGTGCAATGAAGAAAGTCAAAACATATGAAAAAATCATGAAGAGACAATTCTCTTGTCATATAGAAGATTTTCCCAGATGTAAACACCAAGGCCATCATATGTATCATGGAATCTTTTTGACAAAATGCTAAGATATCTAGAGAATGTTTCAAGAGAAAAGATTTGACACTACAGAAATTGGTAATAAAACCATAAATATTGAAGGAAGAAAGGCTGAGGGGAGGGGAGATTATTTTTGCTTACTGGTTTACTCACATTTCTTTTAGTTATAACTGTCATGATATTATTTTTTTTTATTATAGGAGACAGAATAAAGACACTTATTAGAGAAAGGGAGAGTGTGAGAAATAAGTAAGAGAAAAAGTGATATAGTGAAAAAGACAGGCATTATAAACAGAATGTAGAGGAATACAAGGGAAAATACACACAGAGAGAGAGAGAGAGAGAGAGAGAGAGAGAGAGAGAGAAAATGGATACTGGATAAGATAGAGAGAAATAAAGAAAAGGAATTAGTGAAAGAAATAATATGGACAATGGATATTGTTCTGAATTAAGCCAAGTAAAAAATGATTAACACAAACTAAATATTTAATAACTGAGAAAATAAGCAATTGATACAAAAATAACAGCAAATGAATTCTTTAAACATACAATAATACATTGTGATACATCATCTAAGCACTAATATATAGTGATATATCAACCAGGCAGTACTGCATTGTAATACATCAACTAGACAATACAGTCATACACAAAACAAGCAATAATATATTGTAATACATTAACCATACAATAATATAGAGTAATTCATTAACAAGCTATTATTATATTTTAATACATCAACTTGATAATAGTACATCATAAAAATTCAACTCTCAATTGAAATGTTCAGTGTTAATTACTAAAATCTCAAAAGAAATTCATTGAATAAAATAATAATGTAAACTATGGATGAACATCAAAATATCTGGCAAAATTTTGCAAAAATTTAAAGAATTGTTTTTGTTTATTTTTTTTTTCAGCATATAGTTTTTGCTGTGAAGCTCTTCATTGAATTTTTCATTCCTGACTCTCCAGCTTATGTGAAACTTTCCATACGCCAGGTATGGCAATCAGTTATTTTTCATTATCAATCACCATTTTAATTTATCTACAAATTTAATGAAGCTAAACATTGTTATAAATGTTAGGAAGTTTGAATGTTTTCAGAACCATGGAATTAACTGAAACTTTTTATTGTTGGTCTTAAATCTTTCCTTTTTATTTCCTGCCTGCTTAGAATTAGGTTTTATTTACTGGGTTAGGTTTTAAGATAAAATTTAATTTGAAAAAATTTTGTAAATTTGATTTTTTCTTTTATATGTCTAATAATGATATTTCTTTGTAAGTTAATCTCTCAAAAGCTATTAACAGTGGGTCCTCATTTAATGGTCCATAAATCTGGTCTTTGTTAAATAAGAACAATTCTTCTGAAAGTTGGCTATATTAGAAGCAAGAATATCCTGACAGGAGATATAAAACATAGTAAAAAATGCTAAAATGTTTTGTTTGGTGAGTTTGTGTTCTGACTTGACAATCTTCTTGAGTTGAAGTCAACTAGATATAGACAAGACATTAGCATGTCTGTAGACACTAAACATGTCTGTAGACACTAAACATGTCTGTAGACACTAAACAGTTGCAAGAGGTTCTGCAGTACTGCTATAATTGCCTTGGATATCAACTTGGGGTCAAAGCATTCAGAAAATGTACATTATATTCATGATGAATCTTCCAGAAATCCTTGTCGTGCTTGCATCCAGATTTCATTGACCCAGTCATTTTTTAATCTTTCTTTGTGTTAGTAATTGATATGTGGTATCCATCCTTTTAAATGACAGTGAATGTTGGACAATTTCCCTAAAGATGAGGAAAAACTAGAAGCAGCAGAAACATGGTTTGACAGAAGGAAACTGAAAATTCAATGGATGGAGTGAGTAAGCAACAAGGAAGTCTTAAAGAAAATGGCAACAGAAAGAAAACTTCTACTCAGAATCAGGAAAAGACAGCTGACATTCCTTGGACACACAATGAGGAAGGAGGGATTGGAAAACTTAACTCTCTGAGGCATACTGATGGCAAGAGATAGAGGAAGTCAGTGAGCCATGTATGTGATGAACTTGTGTGAGTGGATGACAGAACAGTGGGTGAGGAGCCTTAGCAAAGAGAGAAAAACTGAGAGCCATACAAGATAAAAAGTTGTGGAGAGTCATGATTGTCTATGACCTGAAGGAACATGACACTATAACAAAACTGGCCACTATAATCACTATTTTCTTATTGCCTATCTCAGACAACCATTTAGTTATTTTAGGATTCAAGAAGTCATTATAGTAGAGAATGGTTCACAGTTCTTCCTGGTCACATTCATAAAGTTTAATGAATCTAGAAGTGATCATTTGTGTTAATCACTTGATTAACTTCAATCAAATGGTCAATTGGAATGAGTTATTAATGCATTCATACTCAAAGCTAAAGGACAAGTACCATCAATAGATAGCATGAAGAAAAAAATAACTTTTTAAAAATCTACAATGGGGTGCTGAAAATGTCTTGATCAAGAAGGGAGTCTGAAGTAAATTCTGATGTTTGGTTATTTGGTCAGATTTTGGGGAGTGGATTAGGCCAAAAACATTTAGCCCCTCTTGAATTAGGCAATACCTAACCACAAAGCAGCAAGAAGAGCACCACCTTGTGCAGAATACATGACCAGATGTAAAACTGTGGCCAATATTTGATTCCTTGATACAAAAGAATGAAAATGCCATTACATCAAAATAATCAGAAAAGAAAAAGATATGGTGATTAAGTTTAGGCAATATCACTGATGGGATATTTTCTTCTTTAGAAAAATTTATGGTAGAAAGAGCTCAACTCAATAATTTGTTCCCTAATATTGTGGTATTCTACTTATGAGGAGCAAGTTTGTCATACAACACTTTAACTAGATTAGGCCTGACAATTCCCAAGAAAAATGACAAACTTAAACACCAGCTACAAGATTTTTGACTTAGATTTAAATTAGAACAGGTGTGCAGTCTGCATAATAAACAGATTTAATTCTTGGTTGATTTCAATTTAACCTAAACTTTAATCTATGTTCAGTTCAATTATTGTTTCACTTGTAGCAGTTTTTGGTTATTGATTTTTTTCTATTTTCTAAAAGAATATGAATTTGAAAAGACATGCATTTGGACAGAGAATGAATTTATTACTGGATTTATTTAATTTGTATCAGCAATATGAGTCTAAGAAGACTCAACTAGAATTTATTAGTAGCAGATATAACTTTAGTAACATATGCTAAAGGAATAACTAGGAAATGTAAGAAGGTAGAATACATAGTTATCTGCAAAATAGACAACCCAAGGTGTGAACTGTGATTTGATGTGGGACATCAACAATGACTTAGATACAGAAATATAATTAACTGGGTCATATAATAACAGATGATAGAAAGTGTAACACAGAAATTCAAAGGTGAATAAAAATAATGAAATAGGATTTTCAGAAAATAAGTAAAGTATTAAGGGATTGGAAAATATTATAGACAAAAAAATGCTAGACTTTTATGTGATGTCTACTCTTCTATATAACAGTAAATGCTGAGCAGTTTTATCACTAACAAAGAAAAGACTTGATATGAAAGTGATGGTCTTTGTTCGACCAACAAATGTTGAGAATACTATAGACAAAACGTGAGAAATGATGAAGTTTTAAAAACAATAATAACTATAAGTATGAAGAAATTGTTGTTAGCAATTAGAGAAAGATAGTTAAATGTTTTTGGATATGTGATGAGGAAAGAAATCTGGGCAAATTTAACACTCACAACACACAAAATAAGCAGGGGAAGCATTGAGAAAGCTACACAAATGCATAGTAAAGCAAATATCACAAACTGTCTTCATAAAATAAAAGCAAGTATTACTTAAACCAAAAAAAAAGACAAGGAGAATCTGTAAAAAGACATGGTAGTCCAGTTCATGGCCTGAAGGGACATGACATGTAGAAAGAAAAAGATAAAGTCAGGTAGAAAAGCCAATTTGAAAATCTGACTTCAGATATGAATATAATTTTAATGACAAGGATTTTCATCTTTATCAATTTTATTAAAAGTGTTCTAATGCTTAAGGTAAACATGTCAGTGTTAGATAATTATGACAAGTAGACAAACATTTCTTTTATTCTCTGACAACATGATCACACACACATAATTGTGAAAAGCAGTCAGATTAAAATAGAACTCAATTAGTTTTAAACATATCTCTGTACTTAGTTCATAAAAAATGATTTAGTGAGCACTGAGTACGTTTGAGGCTTTTCAAATTATTTGCTCCCAAAGTTCAATAAAATTGTTCACTTGGAAAATTGTTTCACACCAATGGGAAAATATTTGCTAAAATTTTTTCTCACTAGATAAACTTAGACAATAAAGCAAACATTCAATTTTTATCTTCCTCCTCATTTCTATAACTTGTACTTATCGGTTATGTCAATGGGTATAGCCTTGTATTCTTTTTAATGTGGCCCCACTTTAAATACAAAAATGAGGCTTTTCTTTTCCTTGTTCTCTTAAAGAATTTGTACGGGCAGTGGGTGCTCTAACTCATGTACTTGTCCCTTAGTTCACTTCGATGGATGTACCTTAGCCACTCCTTTTTGGCAACCAAATTTTTTGAATGAGTGATTTATTTTTCATGTTTGGTGGTCTTTAGATCCCTGGCCCATCCATTTTATGAACAAACTATTAAAAAAATGTGTACCCATTTGGGTTTGAGAACAGGCTTTAAGCTGAAAGAAAATAGAAAAAACAATCATAAAAAATATCACTGTTTACATGCATCTTTTTCCTTTGTTTATATATATATATATATTATAAGACATTTTTATGTTTATACATTCTTTTTATAGATACAAATATTTAAGTAAATGCTCTGTTTATAATAAACAGTATTAAACAACATTTACCGGCCTGAATGTCTGAGAAATTTTCATAGAAAATATTTGTCCTCCAACAGGAATCGAACCTGTATCCTATATGGAACCGTCATATAGACTGATGTGCCTTTAACCAATTGGGCCACAGAGGAGAGTTCGGTTAGCAAGGTCGATTTTACTGTCTTTAAATCATGGAAGATTTGTAAAATATATTTGTTTCATTAATATTTTTCTTGCCATAACTTCTGGCTGCATTGGTATAAATGTGATCAGAATTTTTATATCCTAATTATTCCACTAAGATGTTTACAAGATGCAGGTTGTACAGATCATATAAAGGAAAATTTTTGACTGAATTTCACTCCTTCAGATATGACAATAGCAAGAAAGAGGTTAAGCTACACTTTTGCATTCAAGCTTCATGTTATAAATTATGCTAAAAAGCATGGAAATAGAGCAGTTGCAAAATATTTTGGCCCTCTACCTACAGAAAAAATTATATGTTACTGTCAGTTGCAGGAAAGTAACCTATGGGCAGCGAAGAAAGGAAACTGTAACCTTTACCACCCAGCCCCACAGTGGCCTGAAATTGAAGAGGAAATTAAAACATGGGTTGTAGATGAGAGGAGTACAGGCAGAATTGTTACTATGAAAATGATAAGGAACAAGACTAGAAGATTAGCGAATGAAAATGGGATTCATAACTTTATAGGAACAGAAGGATGGTGTTATCATTTTATGAAATGGGAAGGTTTATCAATGCGTACAAACACATCAATTGCACAGAGAATACAAGCTGACTATGATGACAAAATAGTAAAGTTTCATAAATTTGTTATACATGCTCAAAAAAGAACTCCTTTTGAACTAGACCAGATAGAAAATATGGATGAAGTCCCACTAATGTTTATTATACTGTCATTCTTGCATGTTGCGCTGATGGCACAAAAATGCCTCCTTTTCTGATTTTTAGGAGAAAAACTTCACTGAAAGATAAAATGCCAAAAGGTGTGCATGTTCATCCAAAAGGCTGGGAGGATGAAGCTGGTCTATAGTTATGGCTACGAGTTGTATGGGAAAGATGTCCTGGTGGACTATTACAAAAGCCCTCTCTTCTCGTTTGGGATCAGTTCCAAGCACATAGGACTGAATCCATTAAAAAGAAAGTGGCAGAATTGAAGACAAAGATAGTGGTTATTCCTGGATGTGTCTTTGAATAGAACATTCAAGCAAAACATGAAGGAGCAATAGAACACGTTGATGGCAATGCCTGATCATGACCTTTTAGGAAGAATAAAAAGACCTAGCATTGCACAAGTCTGTGAATTGGTGAAGCAAGCTTAGAATAATATTAGACCAGAAATTGTTGTGAAATCTTTTAAAAAGTGTGGCATTAGCAATGCTCTCAATGGAACGGAAGATGACACATTATTTAATGACGATGATAGTAGTATTAAAAATGAGTATCAGAGTTTTGATAATGAAGACGATGAATATTATGGATTTGAAGATGAATAAAATTTTTTATTGTAACTGTACTGTTTTGCTCAATTGTAATAATTGCTTGATTTTTATTTTGTTTTCTTACCTTTGGATATAATAAAGTTTTTATAGGCTTGTGTTCTTTTTTCCTATTATTTTTTGTTTAATTGTAATCATGGCTTGTTTAACCAAAATAATACCTCATAAATATAGCCTAGGCTGTACCATTTACTAATAATTTTACTAATTTTACTAATTACTAATTTTTTCTTGATTTACCCTGCTGAAATTTAGGTGCATCTTATACACTTGTGTGTTTTACATGCCATCAAATATGGTAATACAAGTAGAGAATTAAATTTCTAAGGGGTTGATTCTAAACAGCAAGAACTTTCCAAGATGTAGTTAACATTCCATGTGCCATGCCTTTTCTGGATATATCAGTTTCAGTTATTTTCCTTTAGTAACTCAACTCTCCAAGTTCTTGTTAACCTCTACTGCAGCCAGGTATTGAACTCACAACTCTTTGGGTCAAGTCATTGTATTGCTTCAACCAATACTTGAACAAAAACTTGGAGAGTTGAGTTACTAAAGTGAAATAACTGCAACTGAGATATCCAGAAAAGGCATGGCACATGGAATGAGAACAATTTACCCCAGTGGATGAAATAAAGGGTTTGGTTTAAAATTCCAATGTATACCACCTGAATAAGGCTAGAACATACAACAACTGAAACACTGTGAATATGGCAATAAATATGAGGACAGTAGTCTGAACAATGTAAATAGTGTAAGTAGTTACAATATCTCATCTCAGAAATATAAACAAATGTTAATGCTCGCATTTTTGGTAGTTGGTCAGGTTGAGAACTTTTCATTAACTTATCATAATATGAATGGGATGAAATCAAGAAAAATAAATGAAAAAGCAGGCTAGTTGCATTGTTTGTAGAAAGGCCATTGATTTGAATCAATGAGCAAGATTAGAAAATATTTGGCAGAATTAAAGTTTGGGTCCCACACTATGTCTTTTTTTGCAGATATGACCTGGCCTATTCTAGTTTTCTATGTGTATGGAACTCCTGAAGTGAGTACACATAAAAATCTCTTCAAAGCATTCTACATGCTTCATGATGTAAAAAGAAATCTGTAACAAGGATAATAGTGAAAGCAATCAGACCTTGAAACATTTGATAAATACCCCTCGCCAGTGTGTGAATATATTCTATCAAATTTAGTTACCTCTGGTTATCATCAACCTTTTTCTTGCTCAGTTCATTTTGGCTTGATTAATTCTGCATCATATTTTCTCTTTGTTGACTTAAATTTATGATTTTGTATTATTTGGAAAAATTGATAAAATCCTTGTGTGCTTTTGTTTCCATTATGGGAATCAAGGCAGAGGTTTTATGCCACAAACTTTGTAGAAAATATCAGAAATCTTTTTTTTATTAAATCTCGAAAGTTACTGAAGGCAAATGGTTACATTTGGAATGTTAATGTTAAATATGGTGTAAAATATAAACAGAACAAAACAGTGGAAGTAAGTGGAGATAAGGAGGATAGATAACTATGTAACCTTGAATTGAAGAGGCCAAGATATTAACATTCTAGGAAGCACTAATGTGGGAGTTCAAAAATCAGTCTTAGGTGATTTTAAATTTATATTTAACATTAAAATCTAGGTTTTCATAAATATTACTGGGAGCATATAACTTTAAAGTTATTCTCTTATATGTAGTTAAAGTATATGTTCCAGGATTTCATTGGACCACTGAAGTCAGTTTTTATTGCTGAAATTGTTACCTTAAAGTTTTGTCTGATTCATTCTATGTCTTTTTAGATGCATAAACTGTAAAGAAAGAGAGAAATCTATTTTTTACAGAACAAGGTAGAAAATATAAAATGGTAACTAATATAACAATTGGTTTGACACATGAAGAAGGTTGAAAAATGGATTGACTGAAATGTTGTAACACTATCAATAACACAAACAATGGATACAATTGTCCAAATCAATTTTGGAATGTTTATGTCATAAGACATTTCACAGCATAAGACATTTTACAACATAATCTCATATCATAATTGAGCTTTTATGAATGGATAGAGTATGCCGAAGGAAAATATCAATTGTAAAACAAGAAACAAAGCATATGTTTTCCTTATTAATTTTTTCATTTTTTTGAGAGAGAATTTATAACTTTAACTAACAAAGACAATAAGATTATTAGGCAATGAAGACAATAGGATTAAATAATCTAAAACAATTACATTTTTTATTTCAGAATAAATTCAAAATTGCAGAAAGATTGAAGAAGGAGACCAAAGATTATCGAAATATTGTTCCTGAAGATGCTCCAGTGACTTGGTAAGAATACTTTTGGTTCTTTAACTGCTTTTATAAAAATAGCATTTTTCTATGTAAAGTTGGAATGGGGATTTGTTTGCTAAGACTAAACTATATTTGGTTTATATATTCCATTTTTAATTGTCATCCCAATATCTTACCATTATTATTGCAGGTTTCCTTAAAACTTTTAGAAAAAATGGAATGGCTAATCTCATATGTTAGTGACCAACACCTTTACTACTGTCTGTACTGTCTCTGCTTTTTCCTTATTTCATTAAATTATTAATAATAATAATGTCTATCACCAGCATCAATGCACTTTAATAAAAGACTTTTGTATAAGAATTTAATACAGTCTAAATTCTTTTTTGTCACTTATGAAGTGTGGCAGGGTTTATATAAATTAAGCCACAGTATGTATGTGGGAACCACATTTGACCAATGGGTAAGAATGAACAATTCCTGAAAGTTTCAGTTGATTTGCATCTTCAGTTTACATGTTTGTCTAACAATTTAAAAAGAATGGCCAGTTTAAAAATCAGGCAATGTACCAATTTGAAATTTCTAATGAAATTAAATAAAATTGTTATCAAATCCTTTCATATACTAACTGAAGATTATGAGGAAGAATGCATTTCCCATGCTACTCATGTTTGAGAGAGATTTTATATAGATTACTGGTGGTGAGGAACAGGAATAGGTTTTTGGTAGCATTAAAAATAAATTTGGAAAATAGTTCCTGTAGCACTGATGATGAGAACAAAGTGGTTGATATATTACACTGAATCAGCTGGAGTTTACAGAAGATAAACCAGAACAGTTGATACGTGCAGAAGATGACTTTAACCCTTGGTATAACACAGAAGATACGAGCAATTTACCATCATATATTGAGACAGTCTAAGTTGTTGGTCCTGAAAAAGGTGGTTAGTACATACCCACACAGTTGGGGAAAGACTTAGTTTTGGTTCTGAAAATGAACAAGGAAGTAGGATCATGCTGTTCTGTATGAACAGAATTTCTGAAATCTTCTTGAGCAGACCGTCAGTTAAGAGGATCAACTGTGGCGGCAAGATCGCACATTAACACTGACAATAACAGGAATCAACTGTTTAGAAACAGGATTCAACTGTTGGAGAAATGGGAGCAGGCATCATACTGTTTGGTAAGAACAAGATCTATAAACTCTCCCTGAGCAGCCCCATAGGTTAGTAGGATCAACTGCAGTAGTAGGATTGCACATTAATAATAGCAGAATGCCTTCCCATAGAGCAACTGCTTTTATGAAATAGTGGTGTTACAACATTGACAGGGTTTATAACACTACTTCCAGTTATAATAAAAAAAATATTAAACTACTCTAGGTTATGAAAAGGACAAAAGTAATATTTATTTTATATAAGCATAATTAAATATCTTACAAAAAGAGAATTACTAAACTTGAACAAACTGTTCAAGGACACATAGAAAGTGTTTGTTGCTGGGATGGTATATCAACAGAGTAGTGAGATGCTACAATAGATAACAAAAAGCTTAAATTGATTAATAACCTATTTTCACTTGACAATCTCTTACCAGTGATATATAATTTCATTGCATTGCTGGATCTCTCAATTATTCTTACTACAGAGTTGAAAGTCTACGTATCCTAAATTGATTTTGTAAGGAAAATATCATAAAAAAGATTTTAGAATGTTTTCTTACTATAAAAATGCCATAAAATGTTTTGAAGACTAAAAGTACCAATCTTTTTGATAGAATAAAGCTAGATCATCCTTTATTAATGTCCTGAATAGAAGTAAAAAGTCATTGTGGGAGAATCTCTCATGTGGATTCTTCATTTAAGAAGCTTATGTCTTTCATTGTTAACATGCTTAAAATTTAACTCAACTAAATACGCACATGAATATCTGTACAGTTCACATATAAATTGAAAGCTCTGCATTCATATGACTAGGAAGAGATTCGTTGCATAAAGTGATTAATCAACCAGAATAAAACTTGTTATTTGTTAAATCTGAATTCCTATTTCTTTCCTTCCTTCTGCATCCATTTTGTTGTGTACAAAAATCTAAACAATGATTATACCAAAAACAACTTATAATTGCTTATTTCTTGACTGATGCGTGCCACAAAAGTCTGTAATAACAGTAGCACTATATCTCAACATTCTCATTTACATCACAAATAAAATAGAGGACAAAAAATAATAATCATCTGATTAGCCAGTTAGATTTAACTGATATCTTCTAAACTAGTACACAATTTTGTAGATTCAATTTAGTTGTTATTTCTAGCCAGACTTCATGCAGTATTTGCCTTGTTGACAGGACTTAAAATACTTCAACTGCCACTGTCTGCCTTTTTGACTTTAATGTAAACAAACCCTATGTCAGCCCACCTATTAATTGATTGTGATTTTTCTCCTATAATATTTGACATTAAATAAACCAACAAGGGTGGCATAATGGATAGTGGCTCTGATTAAGGAATTGGAGAGCCAAGTTAGAATTCAAGTTGAGTTCATTACATTCACTTATGTGCTAATACCCCTGGGAAAGGTATGAATACATCTCTTGCACCCAGCTCTGGGTAATATCAGGATAGACTGGATCCTATAGCCTTAGGTAGCAATTGGTCTACAAGAAGGAAAAACTCTGAATTCAAAATCAGCCTGGGAGGACTGGGTCCATGTCAGTCTATCTTACCCAGGAAATGCCACTGCTACTGTGGTTACAGTACATGTGGTGTCTCTATGACTCTAATGAGTTATGGGTGTTTTTATTGTGATACCAACAAGAGTTATCTTTCTTTAATGCTACCAACTTTCTAGAGTTCTTACATCCATATTCTAGGCAGATACCTATCACAATAAAATACAGTTCCTTTTGACAGTTTTTGGGAGGCCTTTAAATATTAACTGTTTAGGGAAAGAAAGAGATATTTTCTCAATTTTTTATTTGGGCTATACTTTTCTTATCTTTTTATTTTCTCTCTGAAAGGATTTAATCATATTTGTCTTTGTGCATTCACATCATCTGCATAGATTACCAGTTAAACTTATTTTTATGAACAGGTTTGACAGCAATGGGCAGTTGAGGACTTTTAAGGAGCCAATTCTTGAAGAGCCTCCTGAGAAAAGGAATTCTTGTGCAGTAGATGAAAACAATTCCTCTTCCTTGGATTTGGCACACAGGTAGACAACTTAGCACTATTATTACTTAACTAGTTTAACCATACCATAAAAAAATGACTACATATTTTATTAATGCCTTATCATTATTAGAAGTTTGTCACATGTGAATCTTTAAATATGTTTTTCCAATTATTTTTGTACTTTGCCTTTTCATGATATTGAACATTTCACCTTCTAGTTTTCATAAACATCCTGGAACATTATCATAAGAAAGACACTATCAGTTGGTGTCACTAGTGCAAGGAAGATAGTACACTAAATAGTTACAATCTTACAAAAAAATGTAAATACAATTAGCAGATTATACAACAAAATACTTTTTAAACTATTTACATTGTTTGGACTGTTCTCCTTATCATTGTTGTCACATTCACAATGTTTCAACTGTTATACTCTCCTGCCTTCTTCAGGTGATTGGAATTTTGAACTGAAACTTTTATTTTGTTCCAAATGCCATGAATTTTTTGGATATCTCAGTTTCAGTTATTTCATTTTAGTAAATCAACTCTCCAAGTTTTTGTTCATCTCTGCTGTGGCTAGATATTGAACTCACAACTCTTTGGGTCAAATCACTGGATTACTTCAACCAATGCTTTTATCTACTGGGCCATGTGTTCTTGAAACAAAAAACAGTCTGAACAATGTAAATAGTGTAAATAGTTATAATACCTCATCTCAGAAATAGAGACAGATAACAAGATACTTCTTATGAAGTGTGATTTCCTTTGTATTCAGTCCAGCAGTAGTCATTTATCTTGAATACCGAGAGCTGCTCTACCCTTACTGCTTGAGCATTTATATAGTTTATGTTTTATCTATACTAATTAGGAAGCCATTTACATATCATTACAAATATTTTATTTTATTTTTAAGGATTTTGAGGAGGAACAAAAATGACACTATAATCGTCATATTTTGGACTATCGAATGTTGATGGTTATTCACAACTTTAATCAAGAAATAAAATTTATTAAAAGGAAGTAACAAATCTGGTACAAAAAATGTTACAATTTTCTGCCAATTTTATAGGTTGTATGAATTTTACAAATACATAAGATGAACGATGGTTAAAAAAAAAGAAAGATTTTTCTAATTTGGAAAATAAATGTTAGTGTCACCAAAATTTGGAGAAGTCACAAGGTAGTGTGCATTGTTGATAATAGTTGTCAATCAAAAAAGCTAAGATAGGTCAACTCTTATTGGCTGAAAGTTGTGTAAGCAAAGTAAGAGTCATTTAAGTGCTTAGTATGTCATTGAGATTAAATGACAGCTGAAAGGCAAAGAAGAGGAGGAGAATTTTTTTCTTATATACAAAATTGGCACAAATCAAAAAACAGGAGATCATCAAAAATGCTACCTGAAATAAGGGTTGACCAGATCCTTAATCAGTGGCATACATAATATTTGTGCTGCTCAGGATGGTTGTAGAATTTACTGCCACTCTAAACAACATTCCAAACTGGACAATATATACAAAATATAAGAAAGATTACAATTACAGCCATTTTTTTTTTTTTTGATTGCAAACAAAAAAATTATAAAAAGTAAAAACTCACAATTAAAATAATAAAATAAGATGGAAAAACATATTTTAAAATAATTAGAAAAAAAATTGGTTTGACTATCTTCCCATAATCATTTTTAATTACAGTTTTGCTATTCTTTTAAAATGATACTTTATATTTTTGATCCTCAGTGGCATCTCTCTATCTGGGGGTGGAAAGCAGCATCGTGTGAAACGGAAAAGTATGCATTCTGTGGAAATGCCAACGAAACAGAAGAAGGGATCTGTGGCTGATGATGAGGATGAAGATGGTGGTGGTGGTGGTGGTGGTGGTGAGTGGAATTTTTTGGGATTTTATTGGAAATGTTCACAATAGAGAATAAGATAATAAAATAAAGAATATAAAGCTTTCTTAAAATATCTAACCCTTACTCAGTTTACCATAAATCTTAAAGATTGCTTGAAAGTCCACTGGTTTTGTGTAATGGTGTAATTAATCATATTTCCATTCAAGAAACAATTGAGATTCATTGAATGAACAATTAGCATTACTGTTGATTGAAATTATAAAATCTTTTTCTCTTAAAACAGATTTTTAGGAAAATAGGTTTACTGCCCTTTCTCATATTGATGAGAGTTTCCTTCCTAACCTTTTAAGATAGGATGAAAAGTCAATATTTTGATTATAGCATTATTTCCTCTTCATGTGTTACCTATCTTTATTGCTGTTGGAATTCTCCAAGTGATGTGGTTTTATTATTTGGTAAAGTTCTTTATGATTATGTAGTGTCAGGATCTGATGAAAGATTGTTTTCTTTAAGACCTAAAGAATTCATTCACTTCAATCTGTTTTTAATCATTGATCTGAGAAAACAATTCTATATAGATGATAGCTTAGACATTACCTGAAAAAGATGAACACCATGCATGATATCCATATGAGAGTCTCAATGTGACAAGGCTATTTAAGAACATGACTTTAGTTCTCAAGGTTTATATTTTTGTTTTCCTAGTTTTAGTTTTTTGCACATATGCTATTCTAAAACTTATTTTTAATTAATAACATCTATATAAAAATTAATGTATGTGTGTGTGATTGTCTACCTTTTCTCTGAGATTATTGGTTATCAATAAAATTTGATGCTAATTTAAACAATTCAAAATTGATTTGAAACTGATAGATTAAACATTTTTTTTTTACTTTGCTGTTATTTATTATTTATATTTCAAGTTTTACTGATTTGATAAAAAAAACAAGAAAAAACCTTTCAGAATCATCATAATAAAATCAATGTCCAAATTTTGGTTGAGATTTGTACTACTATTTATAAAGAAATACTTTAATTAACATTTATAAATTAATACTTTAATTAACATTTATAAAGAAATACTTTAATTAACATTTATAAAGAAATACTTTAATTAACATTTATAAATTAATACTTTAATTTTAATTACATTAATGATCATTCTGCTTCTATTATCTGTTAACAAACTTAAGTAAACAATTTATAACTGATCATTATTTATTTTTATTCCTTTCATTTTTTCATTTTTTTTTTTTTTATTTATTTAGATTCGGATGGTGCTTGTGCTATCTTCCGTGATCGACTGGTCAACCGTAACCGCCCACACTCATTGGCTGCAGCAGGATCAACATCTCTGAGTCTTGGCAATCATCCTGAAAGCAAATTATAGCACATTTCTGAAGAGTATGGTCATTCATTCAATGGAACAGTAGGAAAATATTGTTTATTTTTTGATTTTCATATTTTTGTATATTTACCAGTAAGGAAATTTGATTTGTCTGGTTGCCAAAGTTATTGCACTGATTGATAAGAAGTTTAATAATTTTGACTTTGAAAGGCTTATGGTAAAATAATAGCATGAGAATAAAAAAATATCAAAGACTTTGTTTATCAAATAATTTCAAGAAAATGAATCAAGATAGCTTTAAATGGAATTCTTGTAGGAAATTATTACTAATTTTTATTTTCATATCTTTCATCTGAATTGCTTTCATCTGAATTGCTTTCATCTGAATTGCTTTCATCTGAATTGCTTTTTATTGCAATTCTCAGATCATCTTTCTATGAACATCATTAAACAATTTTGATTTGAGATCAAAAGTCCTGCAGTAAGATTTGAACTCATATTTCTTATATTAGGGGCCTTTTATTTATTTATTTATTTTTCAACAGTTACCAGTGGATTAAATGATTACAACAATTTAAATTTAACCATTATCCCCATCCCACAAACAACTGATGCACTGCCATCTTTGTTTATATTCACTCATAATATTAGATGTAATATTATTTGAACTTCTTGAAAGAAATGATTGATTTTGATGTGTATTTCTTTCATTACAACTCCCAGATTATATTTTTTTTGATTAACAAAAAGAATTAAGACAAATTATTATATATTATATTCTGAGAACATCAGGAATGAGCATACATAAAAAAATAAAAATAAATAATTAGATGATTTATTTCTTTTTTAAAGGTGATGTGTAGAGATCCAATTAATTTAGTTATATCAAATTTACTTAAGTGAAATTTTGAGGTAAATACATAGTTGTGTCATGTGTTGTGTAACCCCTTTGGGTCATTGTTCTACTACATGTATTGCAGCGATGGGTGCAGTGGTGTGTCTAAGGTAAGAAAACCTGATGTAGCCCATCATTCATCAAGATTGGTTTTGAATTCAGTTTTCCTTCTAGAAAATTGAATACCTTTTTAGTGTTATCCATAGTGTGTGTGCATATATATATATATATATATATATATATATATATGTTTGTGTGTGTGAGTCCACGTGTGTGTGTGTCTATATATATATATATATATATATATGATAAAAAAACATATATATACACACATATACTTGCACATACATATATATATTTTTCTCAGGTGTTATAAAAACAGTGTTCAATGCTCAGAGTTTCATGCTAATATGCAATCTTCAGGTACTCACTGACTGTGTTGTTGATTTAAAAATTCCTGATGGTCTACAATATTTAAATTAATTATTTATAATTTATATCAATCAAAGTCTTTTTGAAAGATGAAAAATAAAGCATCTGGTTAACAATTTGTTTATGTTAAGATACGCTTCAAGCAGATATGAGCATTTGAGAGAACTCAAGGGAAATTTGTAGCAGTAATTCAACCTTGCTAACCAGACACTTCCTCTGTAGCTAAATGGCATAGCATGTCAGGCTATATGACAGTTCTGTGTAGGATACAGGTTTGATTTCTATTGGGGGACACATATTTTCTATGAAATTTCTCCAACATTCAGGGGGGTAAATGTAGTTAATACTGTTTATTATAAGCAGAGCATTTACTTAAATATTTGTATGTATAAAAATAATGTATAAACAATATATATATATATATATATATATATATATATATATATATATATAGGCAACAGTTTGTTTCATGGTTGAACACAATCATCAGTCTATGATGATTGCATTCAAGCATGAAACAGTTTGTTGCTTCTGGGTGTTGATTTCAATGTCCACTTTTATATTTACATACAGTCTACACCTGATATTGACCATTTTAACCCATAAAGATAGCATACATTAAAACTATATTTTGTCATATATATATTTTGTGCAATGCCGTGTTACCCATTTGGCCACAATTTTGATTAAATAAATGTCAGTCCGATCAGGAGAGAAAAAAATTCACCAAGAAGAAAAGGCATTGAGAGTGGGTTAATATCAAATTTTCAACAATAAACTTAAGCCCAGGATCATACATAATGTCACTGATCATCACAAAAACAATAATAGCACAATGCAATATAAGAGTTAGTAGAGAAAAAACAGATTTACCTGGAGTGGGTTGATTTAAAATCCAACAAACACCAACAGTTCTAATGAAAAAAAGCACATTCTGGTTGTCAAATCTGATAAGGTAAATTAATTTATTGACCCTGTTAACCTAAAAATTCCCAATACATTTTCCTTACTGTGGAAAGTTTTGTCTTTCATTCCAACCTGAAGACACCAAACCCGATATATGTTATTGCATTGTTGTTAAAAAGCTTTATAATGGAACCTTAAAGTGGTCTGTTTTTTCTTTAATATATATATATATATATATATATATATATATATATATATATATTTAGAAAATATGACAAACTGGAAAATTTTTTTGTGATGTGTTTTCATCTGTTAGGATTTCATTGGACTGGGCTTTGTTGATGTTTCCATATCTAAACATGCACAAAAAATATGAGATACACAGCTAGTTTTTGAAAGAATATTTTTCATTTCATTCTAGCCAAATTCATCTGTATTCTTATTCTTTTCATCTCCATCACCTTTGTCTCTGACTATCCTACAGTGTAGCAATATAAAATCTACCAAGAATGGTGATATATTGTAGGAGCTTGGGTGCAAATTTACTTTCAGACAAATTCATCACAAAGGATTATTTTCTCTTTTAATCAAAGCAGCATTCCCTATGTCAAAATTGTGGTCAGTTTCACTGTGGTGAACAATCAATGTGTTTTGTGTGTTGTTATTTAAAATGTCCATTTTGTTATATATTCTTTCGTTTACACTTCCCGAAGTTTCTCCAATGTATTCATTTCCTCCTTCAATATATATATATATATATATATATATATGTTTTAAGATTTAGTATATTTATGGTGGTAGAGTGTTCAGTATCAGCGATAGACCTTTTGTAGATATAAAAAGTGTCCACATAGCAATCAATATGGCATAGTGACTGTCAGTTTCATGCATTAAGTAATCATTTGGCCATGTGTTATTATACTTTATGTGGCCTTTATATATAGGTTACTGGGAGCATAGGAGAAGTGAGAGAAATAGGAAAACAGTTTTTTTTTCATTGTTTTGTTCAAGTGCTGATGTTGAGTTTATTTTGATTATTTTTTATTTTATTTTAATTTATTTAGTGTCTTATTTCTGTTCTTTTAATACTTTCTTCAGTTCTAAAGTTTGGAAATCAAATTTATTAGATTTAGATTATGGGTTATCAGTTGTTTAGTCTTTTGAATTGTGATGTAGTTGAAGATAGTGGAGTTGGAATTTGTTTTCGTGTTTGCATTTGGGAATGAACTCTGAGCTTTTTTTTAGGATTTTATATCACACTGATTATTGCCTTTGGCAGCATTTATACAGAATATTGAGATGCAATGATTTTAATAATTTGTGTAAAATAAAGAAAGAAATTATAATAAAGTCAAATTAATTAAGTGAACTGCTGTGATAATATGTATATGATTGTTAGTAATCAGTTGACAATCATTGTTGTTGTCTTTGATTAAGAATTTCCTTCTTTGATTTTGCTGTGAGATTAAATTTAAAATCCAAAGCAAATGGATAAAGTCCTTCCTCAGAATCAATTGTGGATAACCAAGATTTGATGTTTGAATTTGTGGATTCAATATTTCTCTCCCTTATCTTCAGAGTATTAACATTATGCTTGTTCATCAAAAAAAAAAAAACAGAAGTCTAGCAGAATGAAGTCAAGAGACTTTGCTGACTTAAGTGTTTAAATGGTTCAAGTCAATCAATGAGAAAAGAAATTTAAATAAAAAGTAAAATAAAAATTCCTACTTCAAAATAAATAAAAATTAAAAAAAAAAAATCAGTTAATATTAAAAGTAGGCAAAAAGAAAAAAAAATGAGTTTATGAATGTTAACTAAAAGATCATCTTCATCCATTTCCTGTCACATGATCTCTACTTAATGAAAAGCATCAAAATATGTCTTTATGTGGTTTTGGTTAGAGATATTTTCATTGGACTGAATTCTTGGAGGTAGGTCTGCTTGTTTGTAGTTTTTATCTTAATTTGATACTTACATCACACTACATATCTGAATATAAATAGATATATTTATATATGTGTTTATACATATGTAAATATATATATATATATATATATATAGTTTATGGAAATTTAGGTAATCTGTATGGGTAGACCTGAGGAGGATGATATCCAGAGAGTTCAATGTAAAATTCAGAGCAGATATGTTTGAATAAAAGACAGACCACATTAAGATTCCATGTAATAAGCTATTTCACCATAACCCCTTTAACAGGGTTCTGGATCATCAGACTTTACTTCCAAAAGCTGAAATGAAAAATGAAAAGAAATTCACACGTTTTTTACGGACCTTATCAAGTATACGCAAAGTTAACGAAGTGAGGAAGTGAGGTGGGAGAGAGGATATGAGTGTGTCATATGTATCATTTTAGTTTCCTATTTTAACCCCTATTTAATTTTGATCTGGAATTTTCATTGTACAAGAGGGTGCTGAAAAATTCTTGATTCAACTCATTTTTAAAATCTGCTGAAATGATGAAACATCTGATTTTGTGAAGAATTGCTTGCTCCCCTGTCTCAAATCTTTTCAGCACCCCTTTGTATATTGTTCAATCTCTGTGATTAATGGAGTAGTTTTGGTTTATATTCATTAAAAAGGAAAAAGATTATGTGGAAAAATGGTCTGGTACTTCTGTTATATATTTAGATGTTCTTGATAAAATTCAAAAAAAGAAACTATTGTTATTGGTCCTGACCTGGCATCATGCCTTCAGTCACTTTCCCACTCCCATAATGTAGCTCCCTTGTGGATTTTCTGTAAATACTTTCATGGTAATTGTTCTGATGAACTCTCTGCTATGGTACTTAGATTTTATGAATAAAACTAGATTGGCAACAAGGTCTCATCAATTTACAATTGAATTGGCTAAATGTAACCATAAGTCCTATGCTAACAGGTTTCTTTTCTCATACTTCTCACCTGTGGAACTCTCTTCTGGATTTTTTCTTTCCAGACAAATTTGATATTCAGGAATTTAAATGTCTTCTTGATTCCTGTTCTTTTATTGTTCTCACTGCATTTTTCCTCATATTCTCTTGCACTCAGTAAATCTTGTGTCTTACTGGTTTTGTTGCCTTGCTTGGGATGAAATTATTAAAAAAACCTTTTTGTCATGAAAAATAAATTGTTTCTAAATCATTAGGCATATTAATTTACCTACATCTGTGTGTGTGTGTTTGTGTGTGTAATGCTGTATTTGTACAAAATTATTCCATCTCTGTTAGCAAAATGGTGCATTGAAGAATCAGATTTAGATCAAGCACTACCTCCACTTGCAGCAGAATGTGTATTCTCTGACTTAGATCTCTTCAGAGTTTGACATTTTTTTTACAATGGTGATCATCCTGTACAAGGCCCAAGATCCACTTGATGTAGTTTGTTACAGAGGAAGAGGCACCATTCCCAAGCAAAGTGATAATGTCACCAAGACCCAAGCAGACCATATGCCCAGGTGGTTTTAATTTAATACTTAGTCAAGTGTTAACTCCTGAGTTAGGGTTACTCTTATGGAAACTGACTAATTGACTTCCCAAAATCTGGCCAAAAACCTTTTTTCATTATGTCTGATGTGATCCTAAAGTTTGAGTGTTTTTCTTTTAATGAGGCAAAAAATCAAGGTTAAAACAGTTGTTTTTAGAAGTGTTTGGACATTTATCTGATCTGAAAGTTGATTGTTGTTCATGAATCTAATGACCAACAATCAACTTAAACAATTTTAATCAGGCTTAATCCAATCTAAAGTAAACAGATTGGCTATAAAAAATTAGCTGCATCTACTGCAAGGAAAGTTGGGTTACTGTGTTGTGTCAGAAAATTTTTCTCATCATCTTGCATATTTACAAATCTATCATTCACCAATGCATTGAATGCTGCTGTCATCTTTGGTCTGGTGCTCCTGTTATTCATCTAGAGGTTCTTGAAAAAATCCAAAGAAGGATCCTGACTTAGCACTTCGACTTCTGTCATTTTCTTACCAATGTGACATGGCTTCCCGCTGTCTTTTATACAAATATTTTCATGGCAACTGCTCTGATGAATTTTGTTTTTCCTGGTGTCCTGACTGCATGAATTTAAGCATGCTACTAGATTAACATCTAGGTCCCACCTGTTTACTGTTGAAAAAGCTAAATGCAACCAACACTTCTACTCCAGCAGTTTCTTATCTTGCACTTCCGTGGAAATCCCTTCTGTTTAATTGTTTCCCTGATAACTACAACCTTCAAAAATTTAAGTGCAATGGCAACTACCATCTTCTATCTTCTTGAATACTGTTCATATTTTGACCTATTCTCAATTTTCCCTATACTTAGTCTTCTCTCACTGTCATTCCCTGTAACCCCCTGTGTATTATTGGTATTATCACCTTACTTGGGGTGAAAAGATTAAAAAAAAGTGTAAAGCATTTTGTAAAGAATTAAAAAAATTCTTCATGGTCAGACCCAAAGTATTTCTCTTACATATTTGGGTAGATTAATAAATTCATAACCTGACAAAGTTATAGCAGAAAAAACACAATTTACTCATAGTTAAGGAATACAAATTAAATCCAAATTTATATAATTATTAGAAAACACATCAATTTTCATCTAGCTAAGTCACACACACCACACTCTACCCAAAAGAAATTATAAAAAAAACACAAATATACCAGAGTGCTGGCCATTATCAATGTGACTCTCACTTGCCACAGATGTCTACAATTATGTCTGTGCATTATAGGTTATAAGAGAAGCTGGGCAAGCAGAGTGAGCAAAAAGCAGAGAGAGAGAGAGAGACTTCACACATCCATACTAACCATAAAGGCTACCCAAGACCATGGATGACTGCCCATCTGACAATTGAGATGGGAAAACAAAAGAGAACAGACTTGACTATCAATATAACAAGCCAGAACTGATAGCCAACAAGCACTCAGCTTGATTAAGCATACTTCTTTTTCATGCTCTCATTTTACACCTTGTACATTCAAATGCTACAGTATATGACTTACCAGAGATGTTTTCATATCATGTAAATGAAAATAAATCTTTGGTCATTTTTCCAAACCAGTGTCTAATTTGTTTCTTTACTCCAACCAACTTCCACCCTGGATCAAAGTCATTAGTTGAGGTTTTATTTAAATTTTCACTGTATAATATTCATGTGATTAATATTAATCATGAAATTAAGTGTGATGGCAAGAAAGGAGATTATGTTGAGAAAAAAATGTTATGTAAAAGTAAATGCTTTTTTCATCATTAGGCTGAACTTAATGATATACCTCTTGGCTATATATATATATATATATATATATATATATATATATGGGGGTGTACAGATGTGTGTAGGTTAGGTAGCAGATATTTTTATATTTCTGAGCTTTAAGTGCTAATGTTTAATCAACAACTTACATCTGTTCTTTATGAGTGTGATGAAGCAAAATCCCAAATTTTAACCACAGACATCAACAAAATAAACACACTTGATTTCTATCTCCCCTTGAAGCTCACTTCCTTCGACTTATGAACTAATAATCCTAGAATTATGAAGAATCCTTTCCTTGTGTGTGCAGTCACTCAACAAAATAATTGACATGCCTCTGATGATAAGGATAAAGTGGAAAAACAGAATCCACAACCGATAAACATTTGTTTGAAAATTCTCAAGACTAGCATTTTCATAGGCAAACACCTCTCTAACTAATGTCAAACTGTTTAGTAGAAGTGACCTCTCACCTTTACAGTCAGCCAGGGTGGTCTCATAGTAAATTCTCCCCCCAAAAAGATTCAATATGTATTTAAAGAATTTTTTTTATTTATTCTTACTCCTGTTATTAAGATTATTGTTCAGAGAGAAATCATCTTAAAAGTTTGAATTGCTACATTTATTGGCTGAATTATAAGAATTAGAGTTATGAATTGTAAATCCATAGAGACATCGATAAATCTGTAACCTAATGATGAAAAAATATTTATTTTACAATATAATCTCTTTCCTTGTCAACACACTTAACCTAACACTTTTATATTATATGCATAGATTAAATATTATACAGTGAAAATTTCAGATCAAAATTCAGCTAATAACAGCATTTACTGATCCAACCTCATGCCTAAACAGAGTGTACATATATATGTATGTGTATTTGGGCAGCAACCTTTCTTTCAAACATGTTTCATTGAATATGACAGACAAGGAGAATTTGATGGATTTTTATTTTTTTCTAGTATTCTTAAATTTTTCCATTTGGTGGGGTTAAGGGACTGTAAAAATTGTTTATGCTACCCTATTGTTCCAAATTGTTAATTTCTTTTCATGGCGGTGGTCTAAGATATAACAATAATTAATAACAAAAACCCTTGAAAATGGAATGGCTGAAGAAGTGGCAGAAAGTGTTTGGGGTAATAGACACTAGGGACAATTTTGACATTTGCTTACCCCCAACAAATGCCAAAATTTTAGAATACTAGAAAAACTCAAAAAAAAAAAAAATTCATCAAATTTTCCTTGTTTGTCATTTTCAATAATATATATATATATATATATATATATATATATATATATATATATGTATAAACAGGTTGATAAAAATGTAATGCATGTTCCGATAAGAATTCCTTGGAATATATTTTAGCTATAAATTATAAACTGCTTAGGGAAAAAAGTCCATTCTCTTTTACTATCTTTTATTATCTTCCATAGAATCCTCTTTCAAAATGGATTTCCCTCTAAACACATAAAGTAAAGAGATGTTCGAGATGGAAAGAGGAGAAAGCTAAGCAAATAAAAGACAAAGTGGAAAAGAATCTGTGTAACACATTTCGTCCTCTTGAACAGTATTTTTCAAACCTTTTCTTCTTTGTGACCCTCATTTTTGGTTTCAAAGACATTTCTGGCCTATATTAACACAAACAGAAGTTCCATGTAACAGGAAATACATTTTATTTACAAAAGCAAAATATCATAAAAAATATAAATGCTAGCTAATGACTATACTGCCCCTGATGTCTTCAGGCCCATTTAAAATATTTTTAAGGACCCACATTGAGAAACACTACTCTAGAAAGATTTCATTGGACTGAAGTAATGTTTTTGTTGATACAATTATATATGTGTGAAGAGGGGGAGGTATAAGAATACACTCCAGTTAAAATTATGCATAGATTTGTTTTGCTGAAAATACTGGGATACTGAATGTATTTTTGTTTTTAGAAGGAGAATGTGTCATAAACATTCGCAGGGTATTAGCAAATATTTATAGGAAGGCTGCACTTGATGTAAGCAGAGTAAGTTTGATGGACCAGTAAACATAATGACAATCCTAGAGAGAAAAGAGAAAATGACCTTAGTGACAGGCCACACAGTGACAGGTCAGCTGCTGCATTAAAGGAGGATAAGCTCAAATAAGATGATAGTTTCATTACTGTGGATAGAGCAAAACTTTATTATTGGATGGCAATCAGTCTAAGAAAGGAAATTCCCAAGAGGGCATGGTATTTCACAGATAATAAAAAAGGAAAGCTGTGGAGAGCTATGATTGCCTATATCCTGAAGGGATGTGGCCTTTTAATAATCTATAAATTATCAATGCTACATCAAAGGTTCAGAAAAAATGATGAAAATCACTTTGAAAAATGATCTTTCTCCTCTTAGTAATTTTCTGGTTCTACTGATAAATTTGTGCATGGATTTTTTTTATTGTCTTGCAATTAGACATTACTTTTACTGAAAACCTGAATGTCAGAATATTATTCATGAGTTGTGACATTATATCTTTGAATGAAGGCATGTGTATCTGCTTCCCAGAAGCATCTTAACTGCTTTTTTAGTTACCCCTTCACTTCATTCATTTAAACTGATTGGCAACTAAGTAATCCTGGTGAAAACAGAAAAAAGAAGTTTTCTTCTTATATTGTCCTCAAATTTTAAACATCTATAAAATATCATTCCTTTCATCATTTGGTTCTTTGTGAGCTGTTACATATATTTAAAATACCAGACAGGTTTCACTCTGCTTTTTGATTTGTAGGTTACAAGGTCAGGATAAATGTCATTTCTAGTAAGCAATTTAGAGGCCTTCTTCTGACAGATGTTGTTGACTGGGAGGTCTTGAGAGTGTCATTGATGAAAGAGCTATGGTTGTTTGTATCTGATTAATCAGGACAATATCTTTTTCTCTTTCATTGGTTACACATCTGAAATTAATGATCAAAGCATAAGAGGAACTAGAATTTGGTATAATATTTCTGTGGCACCATCTGTTCTCTTCAAAAAGAATTATTCTTGGGCGATCTTGAATATTACATTACACTTTGGGAATCCCCTTGTCCCCCAAATGCCTCTGAAACATTTCTGAACTATTTTCACATTATTATTATTATTATTATTATTATTATTATTATACATTCATCAAGTAAACATTGGTTCACAAGTATATACAGTACATTGGACATTTTAGGTTTGTAGTTAAACATTGTTCTTCATCTGTGTGTGTAACACTATGTCAAATTGACATAATTCCCTTTTACAATTTTAACATAAAGCAGTTTTTTTTATTAAACTTAAAACAATGGAAAGGTAATTACATAAAACCTTCAAAATGGAATTTCAACGACCTCTTTCTGATTCTAAGTACAAATGTTTTTTTGTTTCTGTTTTAACACCTCCTCATTGCTGACACGTTTCCTCCATTTTATTCTTAGCATCCTTCTGTAGAACCACATCTCTGTTTCCTCAAGTCTCATCTTCAGCTGTGGGGAAATTGTTCAGCATTCACTGCCATATAGAAGGATTGATAATACATAGCATTTCAACATTGTATGTTATTAATGAAAATGTCCAATTTCTTAATACTTTGTTGATCTTTTAGAAAGCATCTTTCATTATTTCAATGAACCTTCAGATTTTAGTGTCATATTATGCATTGTCTGTTAAAGCACATTGTTCATAAAGATGAATTGTAGTGTTTTAGAGTTTAACCTTTTCTAGAAACATGTTCATTTGATCAGTCATGAAACAAGGCTACTTCCCTCAGGTTTTACTTAAGACTTTTTAAATGGCCACAAAAAATGATAGCATCTTCTGCTTTTTTTCTCAGGAAGAAAATGATTGAAAATATCTGTTTGTTCAATTCATGTTACTTTAGGCAAACAGGATAAAATATCTCATCTGAAGCCTATTTATTTATGGATATACAAATGCATGTTAAGGTGAATCCTTGGGAGGATGAAGTCTACAAAAATAATCATTGTTGGCCTGAAATGAGTCTGTTCCATTTAAACATATTTATTTGTAGATGCCAAATTCATGGATTTCTTTCTGGTCAGGCACATTTAGATGAAGAGATTAGAGCATCCAAATGGAAGAGTTTAGTAAGAAAGAAAAGTCAAGTAACAACCAAATCTGTTATTGACTTCAGGTATCATTACAAACCTTGTATTTAACTGTGATGAAGCCTACACCACTTGATCTTATCTCCATAATGAAGAGCTAAGACTCCAGATTGCATTAGTCTCCACTACATAGGATCATATAAACTGTTTCCAAATAAGAACTAAAGAGAAGAAGGATAGTTTATGACTATGAGTTTTATAACAATTCCCATCCTATGTCTGCAGTTAAGCTATGTGAAAAGCTGCTTTCTTCATAAAATAACAACAATGGATAAATTTCACTGAAATGCTGAATTAATGGGATTAAGAAAATATCAGTTCACTGTGGGAGATAAATATATTAAGAGATACAGAGAGAGAGAGAGAGAGAGAGAGAGAGAGAGAAGGAGATAGAGACTACAGAGATAGAGAAAGAGACTACAGAGAGAGAGAGAGAGAGAGAGAGAAGGAGATAGAGACTACAGAGATAGAGAAAGAGACTACAGAGATAGAGAAAGAGACTACAGAGAGAGAGAGAGAGAGAGAGAGAGAGAGACAGAAGGATATGTAAAGACAGAGAAAAGGAGAGGTAGATTAAAAACCTTGAAATTTAGAGTTTGTATTTATTATAGTAAAATGTGTGGGATTTTACTGAGTGTTTGAAAGAAGTAGACATTGTTTTGTTTGTAAATAAATTTTCTTTCTGAACTAACAAACACATTGCAGAGATATCAACCATCTTAGCACCAAAAATAAAGCTCAAACACTAATAATGGTGATAAGAAAATTTGGACTAATATGTTTTGTCTAGTTTTGAAGTTTCCTTGAGTGTTTTATTCAGTTGTGAAAAGTTGGTATTTGAATTGTAAGCTTAAATTTTTTTATTGCCTTTACACTGAAAAAATGGAGTTTATTTTTTGAGAGCCTATATTAATATCTGAATTTTATTTCTTAAATGAAATCATTAAACTGATCCAAAGAAAGAAGGAAAACAAGGAAATAGAAAGAGAAAAAAGAAGAATTAAAAAGGTAAAAATATTAAAAATAGATGATCATGAAAAAGCAAGGATCATGTGAAGAGAAAAAACTAAAAAAGAAGGTGATTGGAGAAGAACAAAGTCAGAATAAAAAAGAAATCTTACAAGAGAAAATAAAAAACAAGCAAATAAACAATAAAATAGAGCAGATGTTTTTTATTTTTTAATTTCTGTCCATAGTAAGCAATTTCAAACAAAAAACATAATAAAGAAAGCAAAAAAGAAAACAAATTAAGAATACTATTTTTACTAACAATGGTAGGTTTTGATTCCCACAATTGCTAATACACTTCATGTGGGTCTTGAGACATTAATGAAAAGTTGGTAGATGCATTAAAAATAGAAGTAGAATTAAAAGATAAATATTCAAGAAATCTTTCTCTATTTTTTGTTTGAGATTGGCTGTCTTATCCAAAATTGTTGCTGAAGAAAAAAAAAATGTTGGATAAAGAAACAGAAATAGCTCTTATATTCTGAAAGGCAGAAATAAATATAAGAACAATGAGTCTGGAAAAAAACAAAGACAAAAAAAGAAAAAAAAACAAAATTCTCTACATATATTTTTTTTATTCCTACAAAAAAGCATTATAATTAATGAGGTCACTGGGTCATTAGAACAGTTTATAAGTATATTGCTCATGGAGTTTTGCTGGTAAACTGGAAATACCCAAGGGCATAATGAAAACACTTTATAATTAAGAAATGAAAGAAAGTATTAAAAATGAAAATAAAAAGATTGTATACAAATATATGTATATACACGTTTGCATATATTTGGGAGGTTGAGGTTGTTGCATTCACTTTGCATTAATGCTCTAAGGAAAAACATAAATGCATCTATTCTCTCTTCAGTTATCAGTAAAATAGTACAGTACAGTGTGCTCTTTATTTTTGTTGAGCAATTAGTCATGAAGGACAACTTTGAATTTAAACCTTCTGCCAACCCATCATGGGTTAGTGTCCATGTCTATCAACTTTAGTAGAAAGCCTAGATTTTTTCCATTTATTTTTTCTTCAGTTTAAGCCATCTTCTATTAGCCTTTAGGATGTGTCATGGTAGTATAATATTGCAGAAAGTGAATTGAGAAAGAGGCAAGTTCAATTTCTGACATATTCTGTTGCATTCTCTTTCACACAATTGCCCTTGGGAAAGGCATGAATATCTCATTTCCCCCCAGATATGGATTAAATAACGGAGCAGACCAGCTCTCTAGCCTTGAGTGACAACGGAAGAGAATAAAAACTCTGAATTCTAAACTACAAAGAAGGCAATGGAAAATGACCTTTCCCAGAAAGTCATGGTAAGGAAAAAGGAGAGTTATGATTGTCTATATTCTGAAGGGACATGGTAATAAATGGTAATAAAGGGACATGGTAATAAATGAAAGAAATTGTTTCTATGTTGATTGTCCTTTTCTTTTACTTTCACACTACCTAGCAATTGAACTTCCTGACTTAAGAAACAAGATATACTCCAAAATCTTTTCAGGCTATTTTAAGCAATAAATTCAAATATTGACAAACTTTTTAATTCTACTATTTTCTTTTTTAAATTTTCTACTCAATATTTTTGATTAATAAGTTATACCTTTGGTCTCTAGTTTTTTGTTTATCTTTCTCCATTCAATATAGTTTTATAAGTAGATTCTTGACATATTTATCATCTATGCTGAATAAAAAGATCAAGACTAAGAAGGTAGCTGGTTATAATGAGAGTAGGACAGTCCCTTAACACTGTAAATGGTGAGCTGGTATGATTCTGCTGTTGTATATATATATATATATAGTCCTGAAAAGTAGTCATGTATAACTTCTAATAATAAGGTGAAACAAATGAAACATATAACTAACAAATGTCTATTTTTTAATGTTGTCAATTAAGCATTTGCTGTCATTATTGATGTAAAAGTTCATTTTTAGCAACACACCACTAGTCATATACAGTAAATGGATCAATAAGTGTCACAAAATAAAAACAAAATAGATTTAAAACAGAAACTGCATCAGATATTTTCCAGAGACTCAAGATCTTCTTCAACAGAATTACTGACAAAGAAGACCAGAAGAAGATCCAGCATGACCCTGGATAAATCCTTCAGACATGAATTTGATGCAGTTAAGGCCTGCCAAGTACAAAAATTAAACAGATTCAAAGATCAGAAGGTGACACACAAGATCCAGCGCCCCCCTCCCCCAGTGAAGGCAGTCAACACCAGCTGGGTACCTCTGAGGAGTCAGTATTAGACAAGGGTCTCAACTTTGCCACAACCATCAATTGCCCAAATCAAAGAAATAGCCTTGAACATCCTTCAGGCTCTGATGGATGAGCTCAGATGGAAAGTGAGACAGATACTGGAGAAAGCCAAACCACACAAATTAAACATCACAAAACTGGAGAGTCTGTCAATCAGAACCCTACAGAGGAATGAAAATATCATCATACTACCAGCTGAAAAAAGACAATGTGACTGTAGTGATAGACAAATTGGAATATACAGAAAAACTGGAAGACCACATTAAAAATGGTAGCTACAGTAAAGAAAGATCCAGCAATGTGATATAATGAAATAATCTGTCACCCCCATGAGTGACTACACTATAGGTAGAAACTACCTATAAGTAGCTGTAAGTCAATGGATTACAGAGTCTAACTGGGATTTGTTGAGTATGACTCAGACTTATGCGAGAACTACCGACCTTCCAATAGTAGCACTCACTACTAGATTGACTTGCGATGACCTTGTGCATAACTGTTACCTTTATTCTTATTGTACTGGTTTTTGCAATAAATCTTTACTTATTTTATCCAACACATTTGTCAAGTATATATTCCTATTAGCACTGAATATAACAGTGGTGATGAGGATTGTTGAATCGAATTCACATACCAAATTGCAGTGATGCTGAAACAAATTCACAAGAAGAAAAATATTTGTCGGCTATACGTTTGGTTTACAGGAGTTTCGAAGTAAGACAACACCTTAGGATATTATAACATTTTGCAATTGGAGGAAGACTTTCTGAAAAAGATTTATGTAAAATCTTTTAAAAGTAAGAATATTTTTGCTTTATTCCTTGTTTATTATTCAAAAATTACACAAGTAATTTGAGTTTATTGGGAGGCAAAAAGCGATGGTTGGGTATTTTTTTTCTTGTCTGTCGTTCGTTTTTCTGAAAAGACATTTTGAGTTAAAGTATGGAACAATTAACAGAGCTTACAAAACTGTTGCGTTCAGTAACAACAACAGCAAATACAACAGTTGCAAAACCAGCAACAAGAACAGCTTCAACTTTTTGAAAAGCAACAACAACAAATACGATAATGACAAAACCAACAACAACAACAGCTTCAACTTTTTGAAATATTAATGAGAAAAACCAGAGAACAAAAAACTAGTTTCTTCTCTGCTGAAGGTAATTGCAAATTCGTTAATGGAATTTCATTATGACCTGAACAATGGGATTATCTTCCCAGCATATTTCAGAAGATACATTTACAAATAGATGCCAAGACTGGTCAGATGAGGAAAAAGTCACCCTTTTATTACAAAAAAATGGGGATGGATGAAAATACAAAATACTCTAACCTAGTATTACCAAAGAATCTGGAAGAAGTCTCATTTGAAGAAACGATTAAAACCCTATCAAGGATATTCAATGAAAGAGATAGCTTGTTCCAAACATGTTACAAATGCCTTAATATCATTAAGTCAGAAAACAAGGATTTTTTATTGTATGCTAGGATGGTTAAATCATTATGTGAACTTTTCAAAATTGACGAGATTTCAAAAGATTTATTCAAATGTCTAATATTTGTTCAGGAAGTAACAGCTTCCAAGTACAAAGAATATCAGGTCACGGATTCTGACTATAATTAAAAAAGATGATGAGACTACTTTACAAAAAGTTACAGAAGAGTGTCAGCATCTGACTAACATAAAACAAGATAATACTTGGATAGAGGAAAAGAATGTTTTCAAAGTTCAGCGAGTAAAAGTAAAAAAGGTCCCAAACGTGAAGAACAAAGTGAAATGTGAATGTTGCAGAGGATTTAATCACACAGAAAATAATTGCTGGTATAAAAACAAGGTATGTTTTGAATGTGGCCGTAGGGGACATAAAGTGTTCCAATGCTATAAAAGAAAGAAAAAGACCAGTGAAAAAGTGAAAGTGATTCTCTCCAGAAAGGAATTTGAGAATAGCAAGAAATGAAAGTATATTGATACACATATAAATGGACATATGATAACATTTCTTTTGGATTCAGGTTCTGACATTAGTATAATTGAGGAACAGACATGGAGAAAAATAGGTTGACTAAAATTGACTGACAGTGGTATTTCAGGAAAAACACAAAATTACTGGTGAACTTAAGTCTAACATTTCGTTTTGTGATAAGACTTTCAGGCCAAAAGTCTATGTACATAAAGGGAACAATTCCTGCCTTTTCGGCATAGATTGGATCGTGCTGTTCAATTTATGGGAATTGCTCATAAATTTTTTTTTGTAATGAGGTAAACACCTGAGAAAAGAAAAATTAAAACAGACAGAAAAATCCATGCATGATTTGAAGGACGAATTTCCTAGAGTTTTCTCTGAAGGATTGAATATGTGTTTGAAAATGGAGGTAAAATTTGAAATAAAAGAAAATGTTACACGGATTTTCAGACCTAAAAGGAACATTCCATTTTCTTCATTGGATTCTATTAACAAAGAACTAGAAAGATTGGAAAAATTAGGTGTTATTTCAAGAGTGGATCACTCAGATTGGGCATTGCTTACTGTGTATGTTAAAAAGAAATATAATAGAATTAGAGTATGTGCAGACTTTTTAACATGTTTGAATGACTGTCTAAAAGACCACAGTTACCCACTTCCCTCACCTGAGAACATTTTCTCAAAATTAAAAAGGGGGTAAAAGTATACTCTAAAATAGATTTGTCAGATGCATACTTGCAAGTCAAAGTCAATGAAGAGTGTTACAAGTATCTGACAATTAACACACATAAAGGATTATTTAAACTAATCTGACTTCCTTTTGGTTTAAAGGTTGCACCTTCACTTTTTCAACAAACCATGGATACAATGCTTGCAGGGTTAGAATTTGCCATTGCTTATCTGGATGACATGTTGGTGAAAAGTAAAAATATGGATGAGTATAAAAAACATAAGGGCTATCTTCAAGAGAATAGAAGAATTTGGATTCAAAGTGAGCCCCAAAAAATGTGAGTTTTTTATGGAAAAAATTAAGTATCTCTGGCAGATTGTGGATAAAGATGGCAGAAAACCAAATCCATGGAGAAATGAAGACATAAGAAATATGCCTGCCCCAGATAACGTAGCAAGATTGTAATCATTTTTAGGTTTGGCGCAATACTATGCAATATACATTCCAAAGATATATGAATTAACATCATCATTAAACAAATTGTTAAAAAAGGGGGTTAAATGGTTTTGGTCCAAAGATTGTGAAAAAACTTTTCAAAAAATTAAAAACTGTTTACTGACTGATTTAGCATTGGCACCCTATGATCCAGAAAAAGAAATAGTTGTAGCTTCTGATGCTAGTGAATATGGAATCGGAGCAGTGCTACTTCATAAATATGAAGATGGTTCAACAAAACCAATTGCACACACTTCAAGGACTCTTTTGCCAGCTGAAAAGAATTACAGTCAGATTGAAAAGGAAAGCTTAGCAATCACTTTTGCAGTTAACAATTCCATCGTTTCCTTCATGGTAGAGTGTTTACACTGCAAACTGACCATAAGCTGTTACTGACCATTTTTGGATCAAAGAAAGGCATTCAACTCATACTGCAAAACGATTACAGTGGTGGGCTGTAACATTATTGAATTACCATTTTAAAATGGGGGTACATCTCATCTAAAAATTTGGGCCATGCAGATGGATTATGAAGTTTGATTCCAAAACATAATGAAACTTTGGAAGAAACTGTAATTGTGGCTTTAAAGAACGAACAAGAAATATCACATTTGCTATGTAATACTGTTTGGGAATTACCAGTGATACTGGGAGGCAAAAGAAAAGCAGCAGAAAATGATAATTTTATTAAAAATATGAAAATACAAGCCAGGATAAATGAAAGAAATATAAAAGGAATAAAAAGTTCTCCTTATTTGAACTGCGAAAATATACGCAGACAAGGTGGTGATTCTCTCCAGAAAGGAATTTGAGAATAGCAAGAAATGAAAATATTGTAAGCAGTGGAAAATCCCTTTCTTTACACTGTATGGGTGGTGGGAGTTGAAGTTGAGGTATTGTCCAGCGAATGTTGGTTTGCAGTATACACATCTCATGCTCTGTTTCAGATATTAGTACATCCAGGAATACTTGCATTGTTGTCATTTTCTCTCTCCATTGTGAACTGTATTGAGTTCACATGGTCCAGTAGTAGCTGGACCTCTTCATGATGTGGCCAGAGTATGAAGGTGTCATCTATGTATCTCAGCCATAGTGTTGACTTTAGTGATATGGATTCTAATGCTATTTCTTCAAAATATTCCATGTATATGTTTGCCATTGCTGGTGATAATGGCAAGCCTGTTGCTAAGCCATCCTCTTGTCAATATATGTCTGATGTATAGTTAACAAAAAAAAAACTTGGCGAGTTCAATTAAAGGAAGATAACTGAGACATTCGAAAGAGGCATGGCACATAGAACTAGAACAATCTACCCTGGTGGATGAAATAAAGGATGCAGCTCAAAATTCCAATCACCTGAAGAAGGCCAGAGCGTTCAATGGCCGAAACATTGTGAATATGACAAAAAAGATGAGGACAACAGTCCAAACAATGTAAATAATGTAAATAATTACAATACTCAGAAATATAGACAAGAAATAGATTTCAGATGTTTCTGGTAAATTTCATGTGAAAATACACCATGAAAAGTAGAAAATCTATTTTGTGGGAGACATTGTTTTATGAAATTGCTTTTACAAAATACGCAAATATTTTTTCTTGGCTTAACATTAATAGAATAAATGATAATAATAAAAAAAAAATTTGAGGGCAAAAAGAGTCCCCCCCACCTAGAGAATAGATGGTGTACACTCAGTTGACAATACAATACTCTTCTTATTTGTATTTATCTTCTAGATAACTGATTTTATCGCATTTCTCCCTGCTACTGTTCTTTCATTTTTATTCCCTCTTTCTTTGCCACATCTCCTTTATTTCGCCCCCCCTCTGCTTTTTGATCTTCCTTTTTGCTTCATTTTTACCTATTTTCTCTCCCTATTTCATAACTTCTACTTTGTCTACATCTTATCTCTCCTTTCAGTTTCATTTTCTTTTTTCCCCTTTATTCTTCTCTTTATTTCCTTAACTTCTCAAAGGGAAGCTGTGGAGAACCACGATCACCAATGTACTGAAGGGATATGGCATTAAAAAACAAACTCTATTTCATCCTCTCTCTGTTTTTTAATTCATTACATTTTTTTACATTTCCTCTTATTTAGGCTTTTGATCTGCTGATAGAAACTGACTTAAAATAGCTGTGATTGGCTATGTTGTGTGTGTCTGTATGTAATTGCTATATTGTGTGTAGGTAATAGCTATATTAAACACATCCATACAAGCTCACAAACATACACACACACACAAAGACAATATACAAATATTGGATCAATAAATTTGTAGAGCTGACAGTGAAGTTTTAAACAAATTTTGATCTAAATTTTTCTCTGTATAATGCTTGATTTATGTGATAAATTAAGTGTATTGACAAAGGTGATAATGTTGAAATATTTGTTTTATAAAATAAATATTTCATTAGGCTGTGGAATTATTGATTTACACACACACACACACACACATATATATATATATATATATATAGGCAAGAAAAAATGCTAAAACCTTATACTAAAGGTAGCAACTGTGGAAAATAAAGTAAATACTTTTCACCTGAATTTTCTTAAGACTTTAAGTTCTTTCATTCTTTCTTTCTTTCTTTTTTCATTCTTTATTTCTTTCATTCTTTCTTTCTTTCTTTTTTCATTCTTTATTTCTTTCATTCTTTCTTTCTTTCTTTTTTCATTCTTTATTTCTTTCATTCTTTCTTTCTTTCTTTCTTTTTTCATTCTTTATTTCTTTCATTCTTTCTTTCTTTCTTTCTTTTTTCATTCTTTCTTTCTTTCTTTCTTTTTTCATTCTTTATTTCTTTCATTCTTTCTTTCTTTCTTTCTTTTTTCATTCTTTATTTCTTTCATTCTTTCTTTCTTTCATTTTCTTTAATTCTTTTTCTTTCATTCATTTTTTCATTCTTTCTTTTATACTCTTTTTCCTTTCATATCATTTTGTCTTTCAATCCCTTTGAGAAATTCAAAAGGATTTGTAATTAAAAAATTTAAATTGACTTGGAATATTAAATGGAACTGATATTCAGAGAACTTAAAACGATTACTTGGTTACTTATTTTTGTGCATAATTTCACTTATAATTATTGTCACATGGAACAAACAATAGTGTATTATCAAAAAAAAAAAATAGTCATATATAATCAATAGTGCTTTTTCATAGATATCTGTCACTTTGTTGTGATTTGTCTAGCCAAGTTTTTGTTATCTGAGTGTCATTTAACAACAACACATCTTTTAAAAGAAACATAAAAAAAGATTATTTTCTGAAGGAAAAGTAGAAGCAGAACATCAGAACAATATCATTTATATATTCTTTTCAGAAATATACAATAGCAATAAAATGTTCAATTTTCCATGCAGTGAAGTTTGTTTTATAAAGTAATTAAGTATTTGTAATATAGTGTGAAATGTGTGAAGAGACTTATTTTATGATGGTCAGTCTAATGTTTCTGTCAGTGCATGGACAAGGCCTTAGTCGGTGGCAGTTAGCTGTCATCTCTTCCATTCTGTGCGTGTGTCTGGGTACATGTGTGTATATGCACATGTAGATCAAATTGGCCTCTGAAATTGAACCCCTAGAAGCAGTATGCTTCTGTTTTTATATCTGTAAGGGAGATCCAAAGTCTAATTTCACATAGAGTTGTGAACTTTTTGAATACAAGGTTTCCATTAGTTAGAAAATAATTTCACACTGGCTTGTAAAAATCTTTTTCTTGAATTTGCATGAGTTATTGTTATTTTCTAAATGGTCTAAAAATAACAACTATGTTCGCCAAGTATTTTGGTGGTATTTGCCGAGTAATTACTTTTTATCAAGCAAACCTTCTGATGTGATTTTATTGATTGAAAAATATATATTGGATTTAATTCCTATTACTTATATCATTGCCAACTAGTACTGTGTAATTTGTTGCAGTATTAAATTTAGATGCTAAAAGATGATGCACATCATGATTCAATCTACTAATTGATTCATACACTCTTTTCTTTGTTTATTAAATCAAATATTGATTAAAAACAAGATGTTAATTAAATTTTAATGATATTCTTTATCAGCTTGCTGCTTTACATTTTTTATTTTTATTTTTACAGGTGTTCCTTTGTCATTTCACTCACAAGAGAAGAATCAAAGTTGATGAACATCACCATTTGTTATTGTGCATATACTTGGCTATTTTACACTTCATTCTACATTAAAAAATTTCAAGTCATGAAACATTTATATAAGAACTGTAAAAAAAAAATGATTCTTTTGATTACCAAAACTGATGCCATTTACTTGTTTTTAAAGATCAATTTCTCTTATTAGTTCAGATGTCAACCCAAATATGTTTTAGATTGATTTTTTTTTGTTTTAGTCTAGACTAATATTTTCATTTGCAACTTAAAGCAAACTTTAAAGCATGTACACTTTCTTGAAAAATACAATGTTGGTTATATTTATTAAAAAGAAAATTTAAAATGAAAAATAGAGTCATCTTTATAGATGTAAGCTGATCAAAGTTATGAAAAAGTCATTAAAAATGCTAAAAATGTTTAAAGAGTACCTCTGTCATGATGCCTGCATTTCCTACTCAGATCTTGAAATATTTCTTTTTTTTTTTTTTTTTTATATATTAGACATAGGAAAATCTTCTGAAGAATTAATTTTCAATAATAATAGTATAAATGAAAGATATGACCATAAAAATTGTTACTGGAAAATAAAACTAAGACAATTGCTTATAACAAGGAAGTGATAACAAAATTGTGTTCCTAAGGCATCTAGAATAGGATTTTAAGTAGGATTACTATAATTCCCAAGCCTCAAACCATTGCAGTTTTTATTTTTTGTTATAGGTTTTGTCTTCTTGTATAATAAACTGTTTTTAGGACTGACATAAATCAGGACATATGGTGAACCTATTGTTATGGCACAACAACAAGATTCAAATGGTTATCTAAACCTGTAAAAAAATCTTGTCTATGTAAATTTGAATAATCATATGTTAAAAATAAGCATAATATTTGATTCATTTTTATGCCATAAATATCACAGACTTTGAATGGATACATTTTGGGTTGCAAAAGCTAATCTGATAAAGTTGCTACTCTTACAAATGGCTTCAAATCATTTTTTAACAAATGAACTTTTCTCAACATGTGTATGAAATTATTTGAAAAGCAAATTAATGTGTACATATAGGGAGATACTTTTCTATAGATATGATTGATGCATTTTATAATAAGTTCAGGAAATCCAGCATTGTCAAGTTTAATCTCTTCAATTGGAAGAATAAAATTTGGCTGATGTATCCTATTTTTTCATATTCAGTATAGGCTAGTATAGGGTACAGCCTAGGGCCCAAGGTTGGATTATCCTTTAGGCTAGTATAGGCTGCAGCCTAGGGCCCAATGTTGGATTATCCTTTAGGCTAGTATAGGCTGCAGCCTAGGGCCCAATGTTGGATTATCCTTTAGGCTAGTATAGGCTGCAGTCTAGGGCCCCTCAAACCTTTATAAAGCAATGATTTTAATTTTCTAGATGTTATAACTTCTAAATAGTTTCATAAACTGGAATGGTAGCAATATGACAAACATATTTGTTTTGATTGTTTTGTTGTTACAATACTGGTTATAAAAAAAAGTATTTTTTATACTACAGTTGTGTTGAAATATGTACCAATTTGGTTTGCAATAATTAGTAAAATAATGGTATTTCTTCAAGAATATTTTTATTTACAAATACAAGATAGCTATTCTAGTTTATTTAAAGAACTTACAATAAGTTTACTTCAAGTTATGTAAATGCCACTAAAATATATCATGTGTAAAAATATTCAAGACTGGTGCAGGTGTAGTAGTTCTCTCTGAGGCGGGGATCAATATCTCATTAGCATCGGGACCCCAAAAGGTCATAATCCAGCCCTGTATATACTGAAATGAATATTTTGTTAGAATATTTTTATAGCTCAAATCTAAATATTCAATAGACTGTAACCATGAAACTTGGAAAATCATCTGATAGATTCAATTATAAAGCAGCGTTACTTAATTTTTTATGTATTTTAATCATAAGTATAAGATCAAAGTGTTTATTTCAAACACTTTTTAGGGCACATATTGTATTTAAACAAATAGGTAATCAAATTTGAAGAACAAGAAAATTGGAGTCAAAGAAAATAGCATGCACATATGTCTGTGCCTATTTGTGTTTCAAAGACAACAAGAAAACAATAAGCAATGCTTTGTGTGATTATGTGTGTTAAAAGAATGTGAATATGTGTGTTTTTATTTGTTCTGCCAATCTTTTAATCTTTGTTATTCATGCAGAATTCTTGCCCTTCTACTGCCTTCCTCATTTGTCTTTTGTTTTTCTGAAAACAATTTTTCAATCAAGATATTCTCTGATTACCAAGAGACAATGCCACTTTCTGTCAGATTTGGAGTCCTGTAAATGTCATACATAAAACATACTTTTATAGGAAATGGAAACCACTCTTTTAGCCATTATAAAATAAGAAAGTAATTTACAAATAATTTATGACTTTCCTCAGAAAATTATTTGGAAATAATTCTAATGCTAGACGACCAGGATTAAAACTGTTTTGCTGGATACACTAACTGGTTGTCTAATTGTTAGCTGACATGATTTTTTAAGAGTTGATTATTAAAAGAAAAAATAGTTCTTTTCTTTCTCTATAAAAAACTATAAATAAAAAACAAACATGTCTTTTTTAATTTCTGATGAGAAAATTGTTAGTATAAAGAATACAAAAATGGCTGAATTTGAAAATAGCAATTGAGGAGACGCCAAGTTCATTCTAATGATATACCCTTTCATATAAAATATATTTCAACCAGCATACTAATGATGTTTTGGGCATTGAAGACAACCAATCTTTCAGTGGTACCAATTTATAACAATTCATATGAGTGATAACACCTGATTTATTTGTACTACATTTTTTACAAAATTTTAAAACTTAATATTCATCTTTAATATGAATTTTGGTATGTGCAGTTATTTGATATTTATTTTGCATAAAAATAAAAGACTTAAAATGTTTGTATTTGCAATATTTCTTTGTTACTTGATGATGACTGGAGAATATGCTGGCTGAAATATCCTATTGAAAAGAACATAAAAGAAAAGAAGATCCATCTGAATGATTTTCAACTGTCCCCAAATATTTCCTATTTATAAAAAATATTGGAATTTCAAATTTTGTGTCTTCCAAATGCATTTACAATGTTCATATGTAAAACATTTGTAATTTAAAAGAAGTGAAGAGAAAAAGGTGGTTCACATTCAATAATTGCACCAAAAACACATTTTAACTTTGTTATTACCATTTTAAGTTTTTTAAATGTTTTTTTCTAATTATGCTGACATACAGTCAGTATGGGTGCAGGGGAATTACTGGTTAAAAGTGTGGAAAATGTAATCGGAAAGTCAAGTTAACCTTTTGACAGAAAGTTTGTCTTCAGTCAAATAAATGTCTTTTAGAAAGACATATATCCATCTTTTTTTCCACATAGATATGGGTTAAATAGCAAATTTCTTAACCTGATTGATAACCAGTCTAAGAGAAAAACAACTTTGAATTCAAAACTGTGGAGAAACCAGTCAATTACATTTTCCTAAGAACAATCATGGCAGTACAGTGTTGACACATATCAGAAAAAAGGAGGCTGTAAAGATTTATGATAGCTCATGTCCCTTGGAGACATGATACTTAAAGAAACAGACTGAGACAATATAAAAGATTTTTTCTAAATTATTGTTATTGTTATCAAGATATTTATTTATTTCTTTGACTTTTTCAATTATTAATATTTCTGATGTTTTTAAAATCATATTTGTCTTTCTATGTATCTATACATACAATTAATCATTAAATCACATGCTTATAAAATAGAAATACATACTCATATAAATATTAATATATATATATATATATATATATATATATATATATATATATATATATATATATATATATATATATATATATATATATATATATATATATATATATATTTATATATATATATATATATATATATATATATATATATATATAAAAAATATATATATATATTTATATATATATTTATATATATATATATATATATATTTATATATATATATATATATATATAATAAATATATATATATTTATATATATATATATATATATATTTATATATATATATATATATATATATATATATATATATATATTTATATATATATATATATATATATATATATATATATATATATATATATTTATATATATATTTATATATATATATATATTTTATATATATATATATATATATATATATGAGAGAGAGAGAGAGAGAGAGAGAGAGAGAGAGAGAACATATTGATAAAAAAAAAAAAATTTGTTCATTTTTTGTGCCCAAGAGTAATATTGCTTCAAAACATGCTTTCTTTTCAATTAAGTACATTTATTGGTTTTTTACTGATTTAAGGCAACATTATAGTCTTTAAATATTTTAGGGAGGTGAGAAAATGAGAGTCCTTAAAATTTATCCAAAATTAAAGTTATTTTCTGTCTATATATATAATAATAATAATAATAATAATAGTTATATTCAATGTCACTTATCAAAATAAGTAAAATTAAACAAGAATTTAACATATCTTAAGGTCACCATAAAAGAAGAGCTCAACAGATAACATGAGTTACAATAGTCAATAAATTAATAAATGTTCAAAAGACTTGTCTCATATCTCTTGACTGACTTCAGCGATCATATATATACTAGCCAGTTGCTCACAAGTGCAGGAGCAAAGCAACTGCACTTGTGTTGTTAGTTCATTTATGTTGTATGAAGTCTCTTTGAGCATCTTTCTATTCATTCCTTTATCATTTCTAACAGGTCTTGGCAAATTATAGGCAAATTGCATCCTGTAAGTGCTATAACTTTATCCTTGGTTCTTTATTGTGTTAAACATAATGCCGTCCATGTGTTGTCTGTGAGCGATAGCTAGAAAATCTTCTGGTATACTGTCATAAAATTGAGGGTTGTCAAATTATGCAAGGTTAAAAATCAAAATTTTTCAACTTTGTTTCCAAATATCTCCTTAGCTATTGGATGTAATGAAAAATAATAAAGAGAATGAATATGTATCATTTTTAATGCTTAATTGATTCCTTGAACTACATTTTCCCAAAGATAACTCTACTCAGGTGTGCCAGATGTTTTATCTTCTATATGAATAAATGTAAAATTGGAGCTTAATTCTCCCATGAATTCTGGGGTTAAAAGGCCGCCAACTCAATTTTATAGTAATTTGCACACTAAAGGCTCCATATCTGTCCTATATATTATTTGCTTCTAGGCCATATCACTTTTCAGGTTTAACTGATTTGCATATTGATATCAAAAATGTATATTTCATTATTTTTTTTATATTTTTCCAATTTTTGGATGTGTTGAGTATTATCAAAATTGTGAATATACTATCCAAAGTTCATATTTTGTTATTTTTGTTTTGTACTTTTGACTTGAATTAGGAATCCAATGAATGTTTTTGTTTTAGTACTTTTGACTTGAATTAAAAATTCTTAAGAATTCTAGTACACAGACACCACATTGGTTCTTGATAATGTGATAGTCGAAAGTACTTGAACAAAAATAACAAAATGTGAACTTCGGATATTTTATCCACAATTTCAAGAACAATACCTATCTAAAAATTGGAAAAATATAATATAATAAAATAATAAAATAATAAATTAAACAGATTGACTGAATGTTGGTTCTTTTTAATCAAATTTATTTGTATATATATATATATATATCTTTGTTGAGAACTCTATATAAGAGAAAATATACAACAAAGCCAACAAACAAGTGTTATATGAGAGTTTATTTAGAACTTAATGTGAGTAAAACTGAAGAAAATATTGAAGAATTGGGTTGGCCCTCAAACTGTTCACTAGATAAAAGTATATGTAGTAGTAAAATATATTGTTGTCAATATGCCATCTTGTAGCTTCCATTATATTTTTGTGTAAATTTGCTTCGTGTATAAATATTAACTTATCCTGTTGTAAAGTATCCATGATTTCTATAAATAGAATTAATGGCATTACATTTTTACTTAGTTAAATTCTCCACTTAATATTTTGTTTCAGGCCTGTCAATATAGGGTGGGGGGATTGGAGCTGTCTCCAGAAAGTAATTTCCCCTACTCCCACTATGAGAATTTTAGAATGCAAATGCCTTCATTAAATAATGATGGGCATGTCTGATCTGCTCAAAAATTAGATGATTTGTATCTATTGCTCTATTGCTGTAAATTTTGGAGGCATCAAATAAGAATTTAAAATAAAAAGAAAGCATTTCATTTAGTAAAAAGAGAAATAGACTTTCAGCCTTTTTCTGTGAAATATTGCTACTGTAAAGAAAGAGAGAGAGAGAGAGAGAGAGAGAGAGAGAGAGAGAGATTTATTCTCCCATTTTTATTTCTCCATCTATGGGCATTATCATATCCATCATTTAATAATCCTATAGTTCATGGACAGAACAGAATAGCTGAAAGGGAAAGGAATGTAAAACATGCTTGGTTCTCAGGGAGACTTTTATACTAATAAAACATACACAAAAATATATGAACATGTATACACATGCCTCTTGCTTAGAATAGTATATCACATATATCTACACAGCAAAGCAGAGTGTAAGGAGAAACAAAAAAGGATGGCCTTACATATAATATGGAGATACTCTTATATCTGGAGAAGCCGTTTTTAGGACTCCAGATTCAAACGAGCTGGATTCCTTTATGTTCCAAGCGAGTACATATTCCACATACGAGAATTGTGTTTTCCGAAATTGAAGACTGCAGGCTGGAGTTTCATTCTATATCTGGGAAAGATATATCCCCAAAGGGACTTGTAAGCTGCTGGTGTGGCAGATTTAGCCTTAGCCTGTGCCATGGGGACCCGACCTAAAGACAGCAACCTTTCAGTTTAGTTGCTGTAAAATACTGAATTTGACTGCTGCTCTCGTCACTGCATGGAGTGATGTCACTACGTGGTCTGTCACAGAACCTAAATCCCATTCTGTATCTACACTGCCAATAATTGAAACTAACAAAACTGGTAAACATGGAAATGGTATTTTACAATGAGTAATCATTAAATATTTTTCAAAAATGAATAATTATGGTGGCTACTTTACTACAATTTAAATTTGCTTTAGTTAATTTTTAATTAAAATTTTAAAATAGTTTGTTATATTTTCAAATGTACAATGCATAAAAATTGGTACGATCAAATTTTTTATTCTTGACTGTTTGCTTCACCCATGCATGACACTATTTTTATCTGGGCAGTTAAATTATGAGAGTTGATTAATGTATTATATTTCCATTGATGGAATCAATTCATCTATTATCATAAAATGAATTGTTAATGTAAACATTATATCTTTATATTTTATTATCATTTGTGGCAAAATCAAACAGAAATAATAAAACAATTGTTAACTCTTGTTTTGGCAAATACATTCAACTTCTATCAGACAATACAAATTTTTATGGAAAGATACGAGTTATAAATTAAATAAATTGAAAAGAACTTACAATACTGACTTTTTTCCTAATGGACTTTATATGTTTAAATTGAAAAACGTGTATTTCTGTTTATATGTCATTCGATGGCATATCACTACACATTTTGAAAAACAAATTTAGTTTGACATAAAACATTAATGTGTTTTTTATTCTATATTTTTATGAAACGTATTATAAATATCTATATTCAACTGATTTATCTTACCCCTGAAGAACAGTGTAATATTTGTGAAACTTGAAGTCTGAAGATACGGTTTTAGATTTGTTTTTCTCTCTCTTTCTTTCTCTCTCTCTCTCTCTCTCTCTCTCTCTCTCTCTCTCTCTCTCTCTCTATATATATATATATATATATATATATATATATATATATATATAATGCGTGTGTGTGTGTATGGCAGAAATACCTCCCACATAAAGGTAAGACATTATTAGTGGTAATGGCGTCTTCATCTAGCTAATGTTTTGTTTTACCATTATGTGGGAGGTATTTCTGCTCTACCATATATATATATATATATATATATATATATATATATATATATATATATATAATGTATGCGTAAAATAAATCAAACAAAAAACAATTATAAAAAATATGCTGCTGTTACTCATTGGTGATGTCATCACATGTTTTGGCTCAGGCTCCTTACCATCGATCCTGCTGATAGAAAAATCAGATTAAAATAAAAGAAAAAACTTATATATCCTTAACTTTAGCCATACAGATTTTTATATCAGAAAATTTCAAAATGCTAGAAATATTTACCTCCAATCTATTTATCTTGTTACAACTCACAATCAAACTTTGACCGTCAAATTATATTTTGCTTCGATTTCCTTAAACGTTTTATTTTAGGTTTGCGTTTCCGAATACAAATAGCAAATATAACAATTATTGCTTTTAGAAGCGAATAACTGGACAACTGACACCTCAGGAAATATTGGTTAATGATAAATATACATTATGCAATTGGAAAAATGACGATTTGTTCTAAAAGTGTTTGAATGTTTTGAATTTCTTTTCATATCTTTTTTATATGCGTATTTGTGCTTAACGTGATTTACTTGTTAAATCATTAAGTAAATAAAATTACTAATTATCTGCCCTTTAATTAAAATCGTGTTTTTTTTCCTTTTATTAAAACTGCCATTACCTCAAAATCTGATTCAACTGTTAGTCAATTAAGTAATTGGTGATACCCAACGTTATTTTTAATTTGATCATCAGCAGTTCCATCCTCTCGACAATAGGAATAATATGTTCATAAGAAAATTAAATATAAAAACAATCACAGATTCGTCCAAACATTGTTCATATTGAAAATGCAAAGTGTATGTGTAACACACTCACACACAAATTTTACATATATATCAGTCAGTTATGTGCCATGCATGATAAACTCTTAGGCAAAATCATGTATCTTTCGTTACATGAGGCAGATTTTTTTCCCCGCAGTTATTTGTGTTTTTGAAAATTTATAATTTATAACTTTTCAGGATTTATTATTTCATTGCCATTAAACAATAAAAAGACGTATTTGTCGTATTTCTTCGAATTGATTTTAATGTTGGTTCTAATTGTTTATTTATTATTCATTATTTATTCTGTATAACCGTTTATATTCTATTAAAATCAAACAAGTATAGGCGTTCAAATATTTTGGACGTGTTAGAAAATAGAGAAATGTAAAACTGAAATTAGCACATTGGAATGAATAAGTGCCTTCGAAAAACCCAGCAACGTATTATTAAGAAACAGGGAAATAACATTAGAAACAAAGAGTGCCGTTCTGTAAATACCAATACTCAATATGGCAGTGAATGCTGGACAATTTCTTCACAGATGATAAAGAAACTTTATTAAATACGGATGTGGTCCTATAGAAGGATATTGATAATATCATGGAGAGAGCATGTAAGCAATGAGGAAATTTTTACGGAAAATAGAAACATAAAGGACAATTATACGTAAAATCAGACAGTTGAAATTTTTGGATATATTAACGAGAAAAGAAGATCTGGAAAATTTGACACTCACAAGAGATTAAATGCAAGCAGGACAGAGGGAAACAGCAAACTTGTGTCGATGGATGGCTGAACAGGGACTGAAAGGAATGGTGAGAAGACAGGCGTTGCTAAGAGCTACAAAGAATAAGAATGATCGCACATGTCCGGAAGTAACACGGTACAAGATTAAAAATATTGAAACAATTTGTTTTGCAGCAACAGTAATAATTGCTTTTATTCCACGATTATTTTTTTATTATTTATTGTATATATCATTTATTTTTATTATTTATTATTTTCTGTTATTTATCAGTTAAACAGTAGTAGGTTATAATAACAACAATATTATTATTAGTATTTGTGTATGTTATGTTTCCTGCTTTGTATCCTGTAGAGCCGGGTCCAAACTAGGGTCCTTAGGCCCTATAGGAGAATTGTCATTTAATTGATAGCAGTTTTCTTAGTATATGGGATGTTTCTAGTAGGGCGATCTTCTGGGCAACTAGTATGTTGATGTTACCTGGGACACAGTAAAATTGTCCATTTCTTTTCTCACGAGGCTCAGGGGAGTTTGGCCGAGAATCAGTAACTGCAAGTTTCGATTGGTTACAGGGTAAATATGCAGAGTATACTCAAGGCGTTGATGCAACTGCATGGATCTGCGAATTGTTTCCTAGACTGAAGTCTCCTGTCAGGGCCAAGAATTCTCTAGATGGAATCAACAATTACATTTCCGTGAGCAAGGCGAGCTTTAAAGTCGGACATCGGCTGTAGTCTATTTGAAATTCCTCCTTGGTTGGTTAAATAGGTATAGATATATAAAGTTTTTGACCTGACCATGAAGTCCTTTAAAAAAACAACAACAAAAAATACAACTATCACCAACATCTGTATAATCTCCTAATTGCTTCAGACGCACAACAATTCGTACAGAGCCAAAATCATCTCCACTTTTACAATGCTTGAATAAAATTCATATTCGTCATTTTTTTTGCAAATCAAAATCAACGAACGCAAATTCGTCAGCATATTTCCCAATTATAAAAATGGTCAATTGCATCTTACTATACAGTGACGAATTTTAAAAATTCAAGTAAATTATTGAAGTCAATGATTGAGAGATTGCAAATTTTTGATTAACTACGTTTTCCACATACTCGAAAAATTGTATTCGTTTCATAATCGATAAATATGAGAAATTCGCTATCCGATCATTTTTCTTCAGATTCAAAAAATGAAATGTAAGGAAAGGGAAATGGGTAAGGGAAATGGAAATGTAAAAGTTAATTTTTTAGTTGAAATAATGCGCTTATGTGATGAACATGAAATACAAAAACTTGCAGAGTGGTTGAGATGGCGGCCATTTTGTAAATATTTCACCTGACGAAATTCCAGTTCATTGTGTTGGAAAGTTCTCAGTGGCCAATCCTTAGAAAGAGACCCAAATATTCATTGAATGTATAAAAACGCATCTGGAATGCTTTTTCTTGTGTATTTAGGATAAAAGGTTAACGTTTTTGTTTCACTCTGCTGGACTTATTCTGACATATTCAAGTATTTATAGTAACTTGTCACGTCATCCACCATTGCTGTCATCATTTGTGGTACCATCATCAGTATTGATCAAATGACAAGTTACTTTTCTTCTTTTTCCATTCTATTTGTTTTTCTCTTCGATAATAGCCGCTTCAATTCGTCACAACTACTTAGGATAATTTTTCATTATAATTTGATAATTGCTCTTTTTACCATCCAACCTCGTTAGATATGAAAACGTGGCACTATAAACTCTGAAATTTTTTCTGCTTGCAACTTTTAGGGATAAATTTAAAAAATAATTTGGGATAATTTGTACTACCACTAAATGGGAAGAAAGTCAATTCAAACTTAGTAGCGTTGGGTTTTCAAATACATACAAATTAGCAACTGGTATCTAATCTAGCGATTACGCTACTGTCACATTTATTAGTGGTTAGGTTAGTTTGATTGATTTTACGATATTTCCTCATTCGTTGGGCTATGAATGTTAGTTTTTTTTTTGTATAGGGCACCTAGTAAGGATCGAACTCATTATTCAGTGATAATGGTTAAACAGACTAGCTCATTAACCATTACCTCACTCGACCTATTTAGCAAAATTGTCTCGTCGATTCATTCACTTCTGCAGTGACTTAGATTCCAACTGTGTGCTCCACTACTATGGCCTGATACCAGATTGCTTAATTAAAAATTACCTGCCATAGTTATTGTTTTAGTTAAGATGGTCATCTTTATTACAGACAACTGTTTTTATAATAATCGGTATTATTACGGCTGTAATGCACACATAGTATTGATGGAGATGAAAACTGATTTGAAATATGTAGATTTATTTGAAGTTCAGCTATTGTTCCAATTGTAGACATTGTTCTGTTAACCTCATTAAAAAGTATGTTATTGTGAGGTTAATAACAATTTTATCAAACAGGCTTTTCTGTCAAGGACAAATGTTAGAAAGACAGTTTCATTTGACATTGTCAGTGAATTCAGGCTTTACTGAATACGTCATTATTTTCTAAACTATCTAAGCTTCATTCTACATTTAGATATTTTACTTTAGATTTACATTAATTCTCAAGGTCATTAATACTTTAGTAAATAAGTTAATACCAATTTATATATAAGACTTCAGTATTCAGTTCATCATGTTGTAATATCCACTATTAATTTTTGGTAATTATTGCAAGTAAAATTGTCCGGTAAGTGAGGTCCTTATCAATTTATAGAAAAATCACTCGCCTGATCACAAAATAATGTCTAATAGATAAACTATGGGATTTGGTAAGGGTTGAAATATTATTTCAAGTTATATTTCAAGTGTCGAAATATCGCGAAATATTGCAAGAAAAATTTCAAAAGTCTATGAAAAAGAAAAAAGTTGAAAGAAAGAATAAATGAAAACAAAAAGGAATGGAGGGATTTGACAAGAACAAAATGAGGAACAAGTGAAAAACAGTGAAAAAGAAAGAAAACAAAGAATAAGATAAAAGCAATAAGAAAGAATGAAAAATAAGAAATAAAACAAAAGCAAAGAGAAAGACAAAAATGAGGAACACGAGAAAAACAATGAAGAAGAAAGAAAATATTTAAGGAGAATAAAAGAAATATAATCATGTCTAAATTTTTATTCGCACGCCCATGCGCGCGTATGCAAACGTCCGTAGGTGTTGAATATAAATCGACTGTGAGGAGATTATCATTTCTTGAAGTGTTTTTTATTTAAGGCCCCTGTCAGATTATTAGTCAAATACTACGTCCAATGCATTTAAATTGTTACCGTCAGGTTTTTAAGGTTTGATAAGGCTTGCCTGATCACAAAGTAATGTCTAATAGATAAATATCGCGATGAATCCTCAAGGAAGGACATATATTTCATCGCAAGTAAATACTTTGTTTAGATTTTAAATAAATGTATGAACGCGTCAAATCACGTGTTTGTGTATGTGTGTGCGTGCGCGTGGGTGTGGGTGTGTGTGTGAGAAAGAAAGATAGAGAGAGAGAGAGAGAGAGAGAGAGAGAGAGAGAGAGAGAGAGAGATTGGATTTTATCAAGGAGCTCAATGTAAATAACAGGAGCACCAAATCATATGTGGCAGCAATATTCTAAGCATGGAAGAATGGTAGACTTATAAATATGTAAGATAGGTTTTAGAAAGAAAAATTGTCTCGCACGACACAGTTAACCAAGTTTCTTAGCAGCTGACCTAGCAATGGATTCAATATAGTCTTTCTACTTCATGCCAACTGAGAACGTTAGCCCGAGAAGGAGCAACGTGTCACTTTCCTGGCGGTCAAATATCAGCCATGCTGATAGAAGACAGAGAGAAGTCTCTCAGATGATTAATAGAGAGAAGTTTATTCTTGGAGGCGTTAAAATTAACAAATTATGCACACACACACACACACACACACACACACATATATATATATATATATATAGAGAGAGAGAGAGATAGAGAGATAATATATATATATATAGATGATATATATATAATATATATGTGTATATATATATATGTGTGTGTGTATGTGTGTGTTAGTGTGTATGTATTCGTGTGTACGTGTATGCTTGCATATATGCGTGCTTAACTAGGAAGGTCATGCATGAAAACAAGGACGCACGTTAAAAGATAGAAATAGAATTGCTTATATATATATATATATATATATATATATATATATATATATATATATATATACCTTTCTTTTTTAATATCAGGTAACTTTGAAAACTACATTCATGTTACGACTGGCAGTCAATATTCGAAACAGTGGGAAATATTGCCATATGTATGAATGCATTTGATTATTTGAAGTTCCCAGGACTACTTACAAATAGAACTAATGAGTTGGAACTAGAACCATGCCAGTGCCAGATAGGTAAGTTTTGTGTCCATCGACCAACCATCACATTCCAGTATGTTGTTACATGATCGAAAGGGTGCGCTATTTTTTTCAACCCGCACACTCCCCGTCTGAATCGAGCTTCGTGTTAGAAACGGTTAGCGTGCACACGATTAACATTCCATCAAATTCATTGCCTTCTTTTGATTAATGAACTTTGAGCACGAGAAGGAGGACAAACTGCTGTATCATTGCTAGCTTTCTATAAATTATATACAAAACAAGCTTGGCGATTCATAGCGGAACGAAGATAACAATTGTCTTTTTTGTATTTTAAATCTAAAATGCTACTGTAGCAAGTTTTATAATTATAAATTATAAAATGTCATCTGTCGAAGTATCTATCTCATTTTTTTCATATCTATTTTAACATTTTTAGACTCTGCTATCTATCTATCTATCTATCTATCTATCTATCTATCTATCTATCTATCTATCTATCTAAGTTTGCTTGTACCTATCTCTGTCTGAAAAATGTCCCTTGAAAATCTATCATTGTAGAGTAATTCATGGTGTTAAATGCGGAAACTTGGCATAGATCCTCGCCAGATGCATTTTAAGAAATTCGGTCCTGTGTCATGGTTAATTAAGCTCATTCTTTATTCGATATTGGCGCGTCGAATCTGAAACCATTTCCGCTACCCAACATTATAGATAAGATGACTACTCTGAATGGTGAAAGTTCCTCTTTTCGTGCTCGGGAAACATCTGAAAACAATGACAGCTTTGTGCAAGATATTTTTGATTATCTTGTTAACATAATGATTGATGAATCATTAAAATCATTAAAAATATGACAGACCGATATTATTATATGGAACTCTCAGCTTGCTCGATAGCAAGTGGGCTCCTGATGGTACAGTGCTCCTGATGGAGTGGGTCCCTGATGGAGTGGGCTCCGGATGGAGATGGTGCCATATATAAAAAATGCAATAAAGAAACAAACACAAATAAATATTTTAGGAACAAAAAGGAATAAGAACTTTATAAAGTCATCTCCAAACTATCAGTTGCTCAAGTTTAATGTGAGAGGACATTTTCAAAGCTAAAGATCATAAAGACGGTTAGACGAAAGTCAGAAATTCGCTGTCTGGAATGGATTTGGAATCAAACATGTTGCTATTGATTGAAAAGGAATTGTTAGATGAATTGGATTCAGAAGCTATTATTGCCAGAGTTGTACAAACATCTAGTGAACACAAACGGATGCTCTTAATATAATGGGCTACATTCAATGCTCTGTGGTGCTTATGAAGTATTTGTTAATCTGTAAACTGTGCAGTAAACTATTTAAAAATATTAACCAATTATTCAAAATGAAAAAATATAAATAAAAAATTTAATTACAACATTTCTGTATTTACATTTGGTATCTACCGCCAGTAAAATATATACAGTATATGTACTCTGGAATTACGAAGAAATATTCCTTAAACATGTTAATTGCGCCATTTTTTCGTATGAAGTTTTTGGAAAATTTTGTTCATTAATTATGAAAAATAATAATATTGTAGTTGTGAGTGGGTCTCCTTTGTCTCTTGGCAACTAATATTTTAGACCCAGTCCACCACTTAATCTCACTGTATTATTTTACTTTGAAGATGCAATAATCATTTGAATCTTCACTTAATGATACTTACTTTTTTAATATTCGATGTTGGTAATTATTTAGTGGTCAATATTTTTCATCTTTCTAAACTAAAAGGATTTCATTTTACCAGATTGAAAATTTTATTTTATAATTAAGAGATGTTTAACTGGTACCAGCAGTTAATGTTTTCTTCAAAACACACTTCTTTAAATAAGCTCGCTTTCTAAGTTTTTAGACATTTTTCTTGGCATCTTTATGTTCAAAGTTCCAGAAATTGTGTTAGTCTTTACTGTTTTGACAGAAAAGTTCCTTCATCATGATTTACAGTGAATACTTGAAGGGAGAAGAAAAATACTTGCAAGATTCATATCAACAAATGGTCGTTGAGTGCGCAAGGCCCTCAATAAGACTTGCTTTCGTTTTCACTCTGTACATTTGCAAGCACAGATTGACGTGCGCACGCACACAAACATACACACACATTTATGAGCATGTGAATCCGCATTCATTTCAAATTCTGCAGAGTTAACAAAATACCCTCTCCGCTGGCCCCCTCTCTCCTTGAAAATGAACAATGATGGTCGAAAGTAATCGGAACATCGGACACAATCTCGGGTTGGTCTTTCACAAATTTACACCCGACATCAAACGATTTATTCGACACCAGTAGAAACTCACACAAACGCATAACAGACATTCCTTGTCTTTTCTATTTGATAAAAGATGTTTGAACGAAGGCTTGTATCTTTATATATATATATATATATATATATATATATATATATATATATATATATTGTGTATGTAAACAGCAATTCTTCTTTCATGCAAGATTCATTAAATATGACAGACAATATGCTTTGATTAAGTTTTTTTATATTTCTCATATGATCTTATATTTTTTCTTTTCCGTAGACGAATTATGCAAAAACTGTACAAACGTTTTATTTTTCCAAACGCTTTCGGCTTATGTAACAGCGTTTCCCCTAACGAGAGGTGTTTGTTCGATTTGAACCTTTTAAAACTCTTTATTCTACATTCAACACCATCATTTGATAAGACACCAGAAGTGTTGAAACAAAATGGCTATTTTAGTAGTGATTTTATAACATTTTTATGTTATAATTTTCGAATAAAGTACATATATATATATATATATATATATATATATATATATATATATGTAAAAAAATAGGAAAGAACACGTTAGGTAAATAATCCGGAGTTCTTTAGTATTTTTGTTTTTATTTTTAAAAAACAGTGCTCCATATAGAAGTAGAGCTTAAATTATAATTATTTTAAAAAAAAAAATATGATTCCTTCGCTACATAAGAGTTTTCATGTTTCAAAAACGAGAGCCGAAAACCTCAATATAATTATTAAAATTAAATTGAATTAAAGTATCAAACCCTGTTTCATCCTCAAGCGAAAATTTAGGAATAACCAATCATGAAATTTACGCATCATTATAAGCATGTTCATTCGCAAAATGATATATACATGTGTGTGTGTGTGCGCGATGCTGTGTGTGTGTGCGATGCTGTGTGTGTGTGTGTGTGTGTGTGCTGTCATAGAATACTTGTAAACGATATCAGTATCTTACTTGCATCACAAAAGTTCTATTTATTTTTACTTTTTCAGAAAGTAAAATGCAACCAAGTAAAAAAAAAAAAAAAAAAAAAGACCAAAGTCGAAATTCGGGGTTCCGAACTTTCTCATACAATCTAACAATATATTTTGTCAGTAAATAAGCCTGAATCGGGCCAAACATGTCTGACACTTCAAACACAAACAGATGGCCAAAACGCTAAGGTCGATATTGTACTTTTGTTTCATTTTTGGGGCAATATTTACATTGAGATTCATGTTGGTTAAGTTAATCTTTAAAAGGTTAATTTATTTTTCTTAAGGACTAAAACACGCTTGGACGCTTAGAAATCAAGCCCCCTAACTTTTTCAATATCTATCTATCTATCTATCTATCTATCTATCTATCTATCTATCTATCTATCTAGTTCAGTAACTTATCTATCTATCTGTTCAATATCTCTCAATTAGTTCAATATCTATCTATCTATCTATCTATCTATCTATCTATCTATCTATCTATCTATCTATCTATTATCTTTCTTTCAGCTAGTTCAATATCTATCTGTCTGTCTATCTATCTGTTCATTATCTCTCTTTCAACTAGTTTAATATCTATCTATCTATCTATCTATCTATCTATCTATCTATCTATCTATTCATTATCTCTTTCAACTAGTTCAATATCTATCTATCTATCTATCTATCTATCTATCTATTTGTTCATTATCAATCTTTGAACTAGTTCAATATCTATCTATCTATCTATCTATCTATCTATCTATCTATCTATCTATCTATCTATCTATCGAATGGACCGAAGCGTTTTTTCTGTACTAACATGTATAATATGTATGTTTAAATATGAGGGAAACAAATTTAATAAATTTAATTTAATAAATTAAAATATATTTTACTATTGTGCCCTTGATATTCTATAACCCAACATCAGTTTTTCATTTATTGATTTGACTAACTTGTTTGCTATTTTAACTTTAAAATTACTTGTAGAAGTTTTTATTGCTTTTAGGAGATGCTTTCTGTTTGGATATATTACATTCTCTTATATATTTCGTTTAATGATGGATCTTAAATTTTCTTTTGGGTTGATTGCTAGAGTTGCTGGAGGCGATTCTATTAATTTGGAGACTTTGAAATATTTTTTGTCTAGGTGGAAAAAAACAGTGTCTTGCATGAAGATACTCTTGGTTATAATTTAAACTTCTCAGAAAGCACTTTCTTCAAAGACCTAATAATAATTTTGTTCAAAGACCTAATAATAATTTTGTTCAAAGACCTAATAATAACTTTCTGCATTTATCTTAAAAGAATTAATAGAAACTTTAATTTTACGACTTACAGTACAAGACCAAAACATTAATCTAATTTCTTGATGTTGTTTTCTAAGTCACATTGGTTGGCTATTTCCATAAAGGAGTCAATATCTAGCCTAGACATCAGATCCTTCTAATATGGCTCTAAACTAATCAATTGCTGTCGAGACAAAATATGTTCATGCACCTCTTTGTCTAACGTAGACGCTTCCCTTAGCGACAGTAGTCATTTAAAGACATTCACTTGACCATTTTCAAGTCTTTAGCCCACTTTTCACACTATTCTGGCTCAACAGTCGTCAATCCACTTTTATTTTTTATTATTCTTTTAATTTTTCTCAAATCTGTTTTTGTGAAATTCTTAAAACTCACTTTCTTTCTTGTTATTTTTGTTTTTATCTCGCTACTGTTTTCAATTTCTTTGATCTTTGTTCAACCTTATCACTATATCTACTGTTGCATATCAATCGCTCAATAACTTTATCGCTATATCTACTGTTGCATATCAATCGCTCAATAATTTTATCGCTATATCTACTGTTGCATATCAATCTTTGATCTTTGTTCAACTTTATCGCTATATCTACTGTTGCATATCAATCTTTGATCTTTGTTCAATTTTATCGCTATATCTACTGTTGCATATCAATCTTTGATCTTTGTTCAACTTTATCGCTATATCTGCTGTTGCATATCAATCGCTCAATAACTTTATCGCTATATCTACTGTTGCATATCAATCGCTCAATAATTTTATCGCTATATCTACTGTTGCATATCAATCTTTGATCTTTGTTCAACTTTATCGCTATATCTGCTGTTGCATATCAATCGCTCAATAACTTTATCGCTATATCTACTGTTGCATATCAATCGCTCAATAACTTTATCGCTATATCTACTGTTGCATATCAATCGCTCAATAACTTTATCGCTATATCTACTGTTGCATATCAATCGCTCAATAACTTTATCGCTATATCTACTGTTGCATATCAATCGCTCAATAACTTTATCGCTATATCTACTGTTGCATATCAATCTTTGATCTTTGTTCAACTTTATCGCTATATCTACTGTTGCATATCAATCGCTCAATAATTTTATCGCTATATCTACTGTTGCATACCAATCTTTGATCTTTGTTCAACTTTATCGCTATATCTACTGTTGCATATCAATCTTTGATCTTTGTTCAACTTTATCGCTATATCTACTGTTGCACATCAATCGCTCAATAACTTTACATTTTCTTGCTTCGCTTTCCTTATATCTTTCTTACGAGTCATGACAAACTTTTTATATTTAAAATTAAAAAAAATAAATGTCATTAACTATAAGATTATATATTTTATTTGTAATGATAGAATCTTATGCCACAAAGTTAGTTATTGTAAATAGTAATAAAAAAGAAAAGAAGAAGAAAACAGTAAGTCATGAATTGATAATTATGTTGATGAAGAAAAATTCAAAATACAGACAAACCTTTCATCTACGGACCTCGATCAACAGATTTCGGATGCAATGGACAAAATTTGCAGGCAAAATAAAAAAAATCTGCAGGAAAAATCTTCTAAATCATTAGCGACGTATTTCAAAATTTGCGGGCTTAGCAGAACGAGTTGTATTAAAATATCTCAAAGTGACCACTTGGTGGCGGGGGTGGGCCTTTCAGTTATAGAACATTAGCACATGTATGCGAAAGTAGCTGTGAGAAATCTATTATTTTTGTTATTTTGATTAATCTATATTAAGTATATATTTATTTATGCCATATATACATGTTTATAGTATTTAAATTATGGTTATAACTACTGGTAGTTACTATAGTGGTTTTATAACTCAAAAATAATCCCTTCCTATCTACGGACAATCGGATTTAACGGACCACCTCTTCCCTCTATAAGTCCGTTGATTAGAGGTTTGTCTATATATAAATTGACGACCTTGCAATTACAACGGGCTGATCAAAAGTTAACAGCGAGGTTCATTTCTTAGAATCTGTCCAGTTGACCAAAGATAAAAAAAAATTCTTTCTTCGTTTGGTCAGACATTTCTTGGAAATATAAGCGAGAGATTTATATATTTTTTTTATTTTTATGTGACTCAGCTTGTGAAAAAATGTTTCTTCGAGGGTGGATTCTGCAAGTGTTTCTAAAGTTTATTTTATATAAAAATGGACAAACACGGACACAGTTCTATAGTGGCGCCGGTGTTCCGATAAAACTTGGCCGATATATTCAAGAGGTCTATACTTATGCTTAGTTTATCTTCCAAGGGTACAATGACACGCCTTGCTATCTTCTTGGAAGACAGAAATGCTATAGGTGTGTACATGCAAGAAATCTTATTACTTAATCATCGTATGAAAATGCTACATTATCTTCCTATCTTTAAATGTGATTGTATTCACGTTTTATAGATAATTTCGAAGGCTATTATATCATCAGAGGTGAACATTTAATAAATTCATAGTGAAATTACATTTGTAAATATGTATGTATCAATTGACTCAATTTCAAATGTTTCCAATGTTTCATAGAAATTGCATAGACTATTCCATAAGGTATAACCAAAATATCTGTTTGAATTGTTTGGGGGAAAAAAACTTGTTTTCTTTAAGGAATATATTAGAATATTGCCAAACATTTACCGGGCGTAAACTGCCTGCATACGAATAAAAAAAATATACGCCGAGGAAGTACACAAAACAAAGGACATAAGATAAGATTTCGTTTTCTTATCAGTTTTATTTGATCAATAAAGCGAGGCGATCCTAACAGAACGGGAATTTCTATCGGGATTCATTATTGAAAATCTTAATAACACAAGATACACAGATGATATTGTGTTGATGACAGACACGGAAAGAAAATGTAAGAAAGAAAGAATATAAGCCCATCAAAAAGAAAAAAAAGTTCAAGATGCAATCTACGAATTGGAATGATCAAAATCAAGACGATTCCAAAAAGATAAGCAATGTATTAAGAAATAGGAAATGTTTATTAGAGGCAGAAAAAGAGTGATGAACTGCTATGTAATATGTATCTTCATATATTGTCAATGAATGCTGGTCAGTTTCCTAACAAATGAAGAGGAAACTTGAGACAACTGAGATGTGGTTCTACAGAAACATATTGAGAATACTATGTGCGGAGCATGTAAGCAACGAGGAAGTTTTAAAGAAAGTGAAAACAGAATGGACATTGTCTTTAAAATAGGAAAGTTGAAGCTTCTGAACACATAATGAGAAAGGAAAGCCTGTAAAATTTGACAGCTACAAGAGGGAAATGAATGGTAGAACAGGGGGTGAGACGGATAGTAAAACGATAAACATGGCGTCATGATCGCACACGTCCTGGAGGGGCTCCGCACATAAAAGAAGATTTCTCAATTATATGATTTAAGTTTTTTTTGTTTTTTTTCGCTTCCGAGATTATACGGGCAAAGATGGTATTTACCGGAAAAGGTGGGGAAAATTACAGAGGAAATAATAAAAGCAATGGTGGGGGATCTTTTCAAGACAATTTCTGTGTTATTTTCTTAACTGGATTATTTGCAACGGAAAAAAGAAATTCTCCATTGTTTCAGATTCTCTCAAAGAGGCAGTCAAGGAAAGATGTCGAGGCGCATTTTAAAAGAATGAAGTAAAATGTACATGGCCAAAGCAAAAGAAACTGAACACCATCACACAAAAACGAAAAAAATTTCATCCTATCACTTTTGGGTCGCGACTAACGATAATCAAGAGGTGAGTGAATTTGTGATTTTGTTAACGAAACAAAGTGTTAGGGTCCCTAATTGGTAGTGGTTACTGTCACTTTGAACTTGAAATTTAGCTGTCAGGTGGAGCGTAAGAGGCGGAAAGGGTTTAGTATAATCGGCATAAAAGTAAATTGATCAGGTCAGGTTACCAGGTAGAGCCGTTTCCTCTTGTTTGCCACTTTGCCCTTGTTCAAATGCATCAGTGCCCCACGGACATTCGGCGGCAGGTGTTGTGAAACCTAACCCACGGATTAATTTGAGAACTTAATCAATCGCTCGTGCGCTCTCACGCTCCGTCATGCACCGGGGAACACTTAGGGAGCCAGCAAATAATATTATAATAGATGGTGTGTGTGTGTGTGTGTGTGTGTGAGAGAGAGAGAGAGAGAGGGGGGGGGGACAAGACGACCGTAGTAGCAAAAGAATAACATCGTGTTGTGTGTGGCAGAGTCGAAAGGAGGAAGAAAATTTAAATAAAACAACGTATTTTGCCGAATCTTTTCACGAAAACATACAAATCAAGCAAAATAAGAGTCTTAGGACCTAAGGTTAGTGACATAGAAAACCTTTGTACAATGTTATTGTAAGTATGACATAAAATAAAAACTAAACACAAGTCAATATACGTCTACAAAACTAACTCTTCGTCTCAGAAAACCTGAATTAGTTTTAGAGTTGGTAAGAGAAGTATCCAAATTTGATGATTCTAAATTTTAACTTTAAATTTATGAATAAAATCTTGATGCTATTTTTGAAACAATCAGGATATTTGAATCTACATATGAAATATATAGCATTTTATTATTTTTTTTGTTTTTGTTTTTTGTTTTTTACAAAAGTTCTAAAAGTTAATGTATTAATTACACATTGTTGGAAATTAATTTAAAAAAAGCACTTTAAAATTTGCGACTACAATCACAGGATTTAAATTTTTTGTTATAAAAATGAAGAACTGCTTTGAATAGATTCTTTCAAAATAATGAAATATTCAATGGTATTTATGAGGCGGGCTGAAATGTTTACGGCCCGAACTACTGAGAAAAATCTGACAAAATGACCAAACTGGGAATGTTTGAATGCAAAACACGCGACTTCAAATCTTCCGATAAATTTGTTGTACTTAAAGTTCGTAGCGTCTACAAAATGAGACAAATGATAAACAAGCAACAAAAATAAGATGAAAGAAAAACATGGACAACAATGATATTATTTCTTTTTATAAATCGTACAACTGAAGACTATTACATATAAAACGAATTGCACAAATACTAGTGTCAAAGATAAAATGCTAAATTTTCACACGGGAATCAAACATTTTTAAGATGCCGAGAAATCCATTCGTCGCTGGCTGCTGAGTTGACGGCAAAGGCGGTGATGGTTTGAAAAGAAACAAAAAGATGGAAGGAGACATGTTAGATGCAACTGAACTGATGATATGAAAACATGTTTTCGCCGAAGGGAAAGCTTATTGTTTACAAAAGCGTAGGTTTCGTAAAGACTGACATCTTTGCCGGTTTCATTTTGATCGGAGATGCAACTATTTTTCGAAAGAAGTGTATCATAGCCTGTATGATTTCATAGGCATGCATTTCTTTTTTAAGGTAGCCTGTATAACTTGCGGACATTGTCTGCTTATCTGTCTACCTGCCTATCTGTTTGTGTCTCTCTCTCTCTCTCTCTCTCATGCATTTCTTTTTATATATATATATAATATATTAACTGCATCCACTTGCAAAAAAAGACTAAAAAATAATGGAAGCCTAATAATAAAAAAGAAAAAGCCAACTTTAACAATATCAATTATGAACAAAGCCACATTGTCTGCTTATCTGAACACACACTACCTGATAATGAATATCCATCTTGAACCATCCTTGATAATGGCTAAAAGTCTCTCTCTCTTCTCACACTCTTTGTCCATTCTTTCAGAACATTAAATCTCTCAACTGTAGTACTCTCGTTTTTAACGAAACATGCATAAAGGAAGGATTGCTGCCTATATATAAATATATATATATATATATATATATATATATATATATATATATATATATATAGGTTTGTGAGGGGTAAATTCTCGCCATTTTATGTTTAATTTCAGGCATACGCGTTGTTTGTTTTTAATTTTGTCGACTGAATGGTATGATAGGGTCAGATGAGCACCGTCTGTGAGAAAAAGAGCACCATAACGCAATTTACTCCAAATTTGGAAATGGCATGTTGTACTGCTTGGCATTTGCACCGGAAGCTCCACTATGAACATTTCGGAGTGTTTGGGTGTCAATCAGTGCAGAGGATTCGGAAACAGTTGGATGAGTCTAATGGCGATTCAACGTGGAGACCTACATCAAGTACCTTGAGGAGGTAATGCTGCCCTGGGTCAAGAGGGTGGTTGCTGGAAGGCCCTATTTATTACATGGAACCTTAAAGTGGTCTGTTTTTATTCAAAAATATACACACACACACACACACACACACACACACACACACACACACACACACACACACACACACATATATATATATATAGAAAAAGTTTCAAATTAAAAAATAATAATGTTTTATTTTATGAAAGTATTTATTTATTTATATATATATTTGATATTTCAAATTGTCCTCAATTTTTCATCAGAAATAACTGTTTGTTACAAACAAATTAAAATTACTGTTTGTTTGCAAGTAGCGTCCTTCACGAGACGCAGACGTCACGTGATAATGGAACGTCACTGTTCGGATATTCCTAACTTAAATCTAACTGTCATAAATATTTTAAATGTTGTTTAAAATTTTTTTTTACTATATCTAAAAAAATTGCTTAACTATTGAAATATTTATAAAGATTTAAAACACCTAAGTCCCTATTCAACCCTAGTTTATGTGTATTTAATTTTAAAATCCAATATGTTTTTTTTTTTTTGTGAATGTGGAAGTAAAATCGGAATCTATCAATAAACATTTGCAGTTTTCTAATGTGTGTCCTGATTGATTGTAGTGTTTAGCTATGGGGAATAAGGGTTGTATATATATATATATATATATATATATATATATATATATATATATATATATGTGTGTGTGTGTGTGTGTGTGTGTGTGTGTGTGTGTGTGTGTGTGTGTGAAGCATCTCCACTCAAATTTTCTTCGTTTTAAATGAAATTTAAACTTAGACCTGAAATGATGCCTATTCATAACCAATTTCAATAATATCAAGACACTCTAATGGGGGCTTAACCCTCCATATTGAAAGTTTTAAAAGCCCATAACTTGAGTTTTTGAACCTCTATTATCTCGGAGGTTTTACCATAGGGTTATATGTTTTAGTCACTTTGATATATATTGAAGCCAACTACAAAGTACTTATACAGAGTTCGAAGAGGTGGAGTGTGAGGCTTAGCCCCCTAAAAATCTAAGCAGCACGACCATTGGATAGATTCTTATGAAATTTGAAAGAGATTTTATGTATGACACCTATACACTATTGTTGAAGCTTAAATAAGCATGGAATAATACAACACAAAATGTACGTTAACAAAATGTATTGAAACAAAGAATAGGTACACAATATTTACAGTTAGTTTGGTATATTCTTGGGAAGACTGTTCCTGCATAATGGGTTGACTAAATCGCAGTCGGGCAGAGTCTCTGGATTCAATTTCTTAATCTCTACTATCTTCCCCGTCTTCCGGTACCAACCCATATTTATATGGTCGGTAGTCCGCTTATGTAAATTAGGTGTATCATACACAACAACTATATATATATATATATATATATATATATATAGCTATATATAAGTTATATATATATATAACTTATTTTTTAAAAATGTGGGGTTTTATGTCCTTTTTGTTTCTATTTTCCTTAAAACTTCCGCCTTACTCACATGTACAGTCTATGGTATTTTCAGCATCCTTCACGTACCTGAGTAGTTAGAACATTTGTTTTTTGATCATAGGACCCGGGTTCAAATCTCACCATGGTCGATTTGTCAAGAAGGAGACTTCCTGACGTTATCGGTCTGGAGGGGGCGATCCCAGCGTGCGGCACCTTTGGAAAGTGCCTGACAACCATACTACGGGTTGACCAAGCCTTGTGAGTGAAATTGGGTAGACGAAACCCTTGGAGACCGTCGATAGCTGTGCTAGCACGAAGTCATCGTGACCGAGGGTTTGAGTGTGCTGTCCTTGTTCATATTGTTGATCACGCTAGATAACACGCTCTCGCCCAGAAACTGTAACTAATGTCTGCTCAGAATAGCTGCAGTATAAACCACAGGTGAGCTCTTTGGGTGTTGAACAAACACAAGTGTGCCTGAGCAAGCGTCTGCAATAGAGGTTAGATAGCCACACTAGTTGACGGGTATTCTCAAATACAAGTGGTCAACTATTATTATTAATTATTATTATTATTAATATTATCTGTAGAAACAAATTTCTGTTGTTTCAAGTCTTCTCTTCATCAGTTAGGAGATTGTCCAATATTCACTTTCATAGAGGAGGACTGATATTCCATAACAGTTTCTTTGTTTCTAAGGGAGTCTTTCTTTCTTAATAATTTGCTTAGCTTTTGGAAGGCGTCTTTCGCTATTCCATTGTGCCTTCAGATTTCAGTGTCACATTTTTCGTCTTCTGTTACAACACTTACCAGATATTTAAATTTTCGTATTTGATCAAAATGATGCGAGAAATGATCTCAAGACTCTTATTTTGAATTATTCCGCCATTACTGATAAGTAGACGAAAGGGATTTATCTTGAAATGCTCTTACTTCAGAAGACTATTTTTTCACGTTGTTATCTGTTGACATGATCTTTTATCTGAGGAGCCGTATAAAATAAATGCGTCATCCATTCACTTGGTTCAAATTCAATTATTAAAACAAAATATATAAAATCTTAACACAATAACTGATGTTTTTTTTTGCCAAAGAATCCAGTTTATACGAAGGCGTGTTGAAAAGTTCACGGCCCGACTAAGAAAATAAAAATTCAGATATAGCTCAGATTTTCGGATGTCTGTCAGGCCAAGAATCTGTATTATTTATATGCTTGTTAGCACAATATGGCAAAGCGAGAGATCTAAGAACCATATCAGATAATTGTTTCGTTACGTCTATAGCATGACCATTATTGCTTTAGATAATCTATACAAGCATTTTATTACTGCAGCTAATGTAATAGTTTTATGAGTCGCATATGTTAGTTTCTACTTTGAAATACGAACTTAGCGCTACCTTAATAATGCTTACGCGATAAATCGATATGAAATTTGCAGGGTGGCTCCGGTGTCATTTGTCGTGACGCAGATTTTATGAGGTTACGTGAAAAGAAATTATAACCAATTTCATGAGATTTTCAAAACAGACACAGGATATTTTATTGTAGGACTGGAATCAGATATAAAACCATAAATAATAAATTCTATGTTTTCACTTTCTCAAAATACGTCTTAAAAAAAAAGAAGAAATTAACAAATAGTGGCAGTTAAAGTGTTCTAAATTTATCATTTGCTAAGTGTATCATTTTATCCAAGTGCCTTGAAGTGATCGAGTTTACTATTAATTTAAATTCTCTTGAAGAATAAAGAAGACTTTCTTTAGCCTGATTTTTATCATCATGTTTCTTTCCAATAGTATGTAATACAATGTTTAGCATATCAGTTTTCGATATTTGATCATGATGCCAGCAGCGCTAACTATATAAATCTTGTGACACATCGAAGGGCGTTAGGCTATGAAAGAAAGGCTATTTTGTAAGGTCTGTTTGCATCGTTAGCAGGCAGCACCCTGGGTGGTGTCCATATCCAGGAAAGTAGGCGGGCATATAGCTTTTTTGAAATCTGTTTTGTCTTGGAGTAAATTTCCATTGGATAAATAAACACACTTCTGCGTTGGCAAGAGTCAGTTGGACAAGTGAAAATATAGAGAAACATACACACACATCCGAGCACACATTAAACGCAGTCACGTGCATAAAATAATTTGCTAACATATGCATATGGAAACAAGTAAAGCACCTGTAATTATTGTGGTAGGGTTTAATAAGAGCAATGAGTAATTGCTGGTGATTTTTAACAGTTATTCGTATAAACACACACACATTTTATGCACCATGTACACAGGAACATGGCATATAAATGTGTTCTGTATGAGGCTAAACTCCGATAATCTTTTGCAGATGAGTACGATCGATTCTCACGTGGTGGTCTATTCTTTAGACCTTCTGTCGTAGTCAGACTTATGACGAGTTCTGTAAGTACACATATATACATTTTTTGATCGAGTACTACTACACGCAAGACACCAGTGACCCGCTGGTGGGCGGCCGATGGCAACGCCAGCTGTCTTCTGGTGGCAGCCACTGGTAGGCCACTAGCGGTCTGAAAGTGGTAACATTGCCGAGACGAATACGCCGGCGTCCGACAACGAGCCGCCAGGGGTAAACGCTAGTGGCATGCCACCAAGTGGCAAATTGATGGCTTCTGTGTAAGGACACAAAGAAACACATTAACGTCAATGTTTTCAGTTTGCGTTTCACTTCAAAGTATAAATTAAATATACGCACGCTTATACAATATATTTGATTGTATGTTGACTGTGTAGATTCATTTTTGGAATATAAGGCCAAGCCTTACCACTCTAGGTGTTACTGCAGTGGTGTTCGTTACAAATAGGTTTTTACGCAGTGAAATTTCTAGTCTTACGAATAATCGGTTTTAGGTTCAGAATTTCCTTTTCCTAGACTGGTTGCCAGCCCAAATCAGAGAACACAATCTAATTTTTTGTTATTTTTGTTTTTCACTAGCTTTTTGTATTACTGGTTTCCATATTATAATCTAATGATGTTCTCTGGTTATTATTATGTTAACCTCAAGGATGTTAACCTCATTGCACTTTCTTGATTTCATATTTTCTACTGACATGAAGTGATTATATTGAATCAATTGATAGGTTTGCTGCGTAGAAGGTTAGTTTAATGGGGGTCATGCCAGACAATTTTTCTACAATAAAATCTAACATTCGTCCATGCATATTGCTGTCATAACTAAACAAACTAGAATTAGGCCGTGGAAACCATTCACGAAATAAAAGCTGTTTTTGATAATAAATAAAAACCTTAAAATTTCTGGGATTTTGAAATTCAAAAGATTTACATAATTCAGATCAGAAGACCAAACTTGAATGTTTTAAACAAGGAGATAAATAATGAATGTCGTTGTTCCTGCAGATATACGGAGTAAGAATAAAAGGAATAATAATAAAAAAGAAAAAGAAAAACGGAAAAATATGTAGACCTGCCGACAGAAAATGAAAAAAAAAACAAAAATGAAGACTGTAACAATCATTACTGGTAGACTTTGAAAATCCCAAAGAACTTTAGACAAACTGGAAATTCGAGGAAGAATGTAAACCATCTTGACAAGAATATTAATTAAGGAAAAAAATATACCGAAAAAGTATTGCTTGATCTCCCTTAAAATAACACCTCTTACTTTTGGTGGGAAAATTAAATCAGTAGAATATTGATTGCTATGACTGTCATGAAAATATAAGAGACATTTATAATAATAATAATAATAATAATAATAATGCCATGATGTCACATCCGGCATGGTTCTTATGGCTTCTCAATATAATTGATTGGGTGGGGTGGGGGATAATCATTTCCATGTTTTCTTTCGGTGAATCAAGATGGGTTACAAGTAACACGTATTTGCTTGTCAGTTGTTTGACGTTAACCACTTGGGCATGTCCCCGGGGAAGTGACGCACTGCGCATTTCTATTCATGAGCGGAAATAGTGAAAGGTATTATGACTGGGTGTCAAGAAGGTTGATTTTTCAAGTTTAAAGAATTAAGCAACCAAGGAGGTTTGGGAGTCATCCCTACATCATTGGGAACACCTTCACTCGGAGCGGACTGGTTTACCCACTTGAATGTATTTCTAATTAGACCTCACCTGCAAGGCATTTATGAAAACTTTTAAGCTTATCTTGCACATTTAGCCGTGATGCACGTACCTGGTATATCCTTATCAGACTAGTTTTTATGATGGGTGTATTGACATTCGCTCGCTTACGTCACTTTGTTGTCGTGATGCTCTCAATAATAATAATAATAGAAAAAGATGAGGCTGTAAACCATATTATCAGTAAAACGAGTAAGATGATTTATAAAGGAATATAAGACAGTGATATTCTGGGAATTCTGTTAACGACTTGAATTTGAATATGTCAAAAATAGCATCGTCATAAAGAATAAAAATGAAAATAATAAAATACTCTGGAACTTTGGGATCCATACCGATCATCCATTACAAGCGAGCAAACCAGATTTGATGGTCGTAAATAAGGAAAAGCAGATCCGCTCGATGGTAAACGTGGCTGTAGGGAGAAGAGAAATGAAAAGGAAAACTGGAAAAATATTATATATTTTTCGGGAACTAAGAAATTACAGAACATTACGGTTAAGGTTGTGCTGATAATATCTGGTGCACTTGGAATATTGTGAAAATCCCTAGACTCAAGGGAGTATGAACTAAACATTCGCGGTTCCTTTAAAAATGCAATGGATTTGAAGAGATACGTTTATCACTCGTTTTTAAATGTTCAGGATTGTTTACTATGAACATTGCATATGCATGAAATAATACAATAACTTGTGGGGTCTAAATTTTAAATTGTGTTGACTTGGTTAAGTGAGTGCGCTTTGGGGGCGTGTGTCCATGTCGATATATTCATGTGTGTGTAAGTATGTTTGCAAGTATGTACACGTTTTTTGTTAATATTGGCGGGCACTCCTTAAAGTCAGCTTAGTTCTTTGTGTAAACAATTAGTGGGCATAAAACTTGTTAACACTTTCCCATGTTTCTTTAAGGCATCCGTTTACAACTTGTTTTGTCAATAAAGTCTGTAATGTCTGATTTTCAAGACAAACCATTGGTTGATACTTCAAATACAATTTGCCTTGTCGTTTTATTTAAGTTTTTTTTTTTTTTGCTTATAAAACAAAGAAGGCATAAAATCCACTAACACCCCCTCACCCGTTTTATTTCTCGCACACATAGACATCCCTTTGGCGAGAAAAAAATTGTCTCTAAATGGCAAAATCTATTTAAAAATAATACCCAGTACCTTAAATAATATAATAATATTCATAATAAAATAAAATGGGAACTTATAGCTTTATTTTAAAAATAAACACGATCGTTTTTTTATTTAAAAAAAAAATTTTTTTCACGAATAAACTTTTACGCATTTTTAGACCAAAGATAAAAACACTCTCGGTAAAAATCATACTCATTGAAGCGTGGACACTGTTGCGTGATGTAATGGTGAACAAGCTTATCTTGTTGGAAGAATTAAAAATAAGTAGTGAGTTCTTTAGTCCTCACTGGGTGCACCACTTCTAAGCTCAGCTTAGAAAATCACTATACACACTTGTTGCGGGATTATTCATCGGTTACTTGTTTAGCGTCATATCAACACCTCCTCTATGTGTTATTTACTGAAATCTAAATATTTCGTAAGCAATTTTATGCCTTCGACTAAAAATATCTTTTACATAATTTTATACTTTCAAGCCAAATGTACATATATATATTTTTTTATTTTAGATATATCGCTTGTAGATAAAATATGTGTTGCTGGAAATTTTACTATAAAATGTATTTTAAAACTTCTTTTAGTTTGATTGAGTTAAGTTTATTATGAAGTGAGTAATGTTTATTTATTTTATTTGAATTTACAATATTTTAAACAAACTTTTTCGGTGCGAAATTCATAAGTGTCATTAAGAATTTTATTACATAATAAAAAAAGTTAATTTAAATTAATATTTTTCTCTATTGTTCTTCAACAATGACGATACAATTAATTTTTTATGAATAATTTGTTTTTCCTTAACAGAACAAACAGGTATTATTTTTTTGGTTTTTAAAAGGATGTTGAATTTTTCTGTCATTCGTAAATAGAAGGCATTAAAAACAGAGGTAATTTTTTTCATAGCGAAATTAATTCAAAATGATAATTATTAAAGAATTTATCAAAAAGTTAATGTCAAAAATTAAATTCAATAAATTTAATATTTTATAACTATACCATAAAAACTTGAGAAGACATTGTTGCCCTGTCAATATCGTCTTTCTCTTTTTTTACATTTTATTTGATTATTTTAAACAGAGAAAATTCACAAAAATTTTCTCACAGAAAGTTAATTTATTTTTTCTTTATGCTACTATTCTTCCTCATAACGAATATCTTGATTATAAAATTCATTTGTTAAAGAATAATTTGGTTTTCTTTATAACACGTGAAGTTTGTTGATATCGTTCGTTTGAATGTAACTTTTTGTACTGCTAATTTTCCTAAAGTACTATACATAAATTTACGCATATATAAAAAATTGGATAAAAATTTAATTTAATTATTTTCTATTTCTTCATAACAAACATTGATTTTAAAAAAATATTTACATAATGAATTTTACTAGTATTCTTGTTAAAAATATAAAACAAAAATAAAATATTTAAAAAAAAACCCTGTAAAACCTATATATAATATATTTAAAAATATACTGTAAAAATATTAAACTGGTTAATTTTGTTTAGATATTCGTATTTTTGGGGGAGAGGATACGATACAATTATCCAACAAATTTAATGAGGGAGGTTCAGTATAAAAACATAAACATAAAACGGACCCTGACGAGTGAAACAATTTGGAAATCCTTTGGAAACCTGTAATTCCTTAAGGACGATGGAAAATAACATAAGATGAGAAATTCCCACATTCATAAAAACTGTAAAATTCTTAATTCTGAATCCTAAACCCTCCAGATCTTAGAATAGAAGGTTCATACACTTTTTAGAAGCACCATGTAATTTTTACAAAATAATAGTTTAAGTTAATATTTTTTGATTTCAGAACCCAAAAATCTTTCTCACAATTGTAAAAAGTACTGTGTAACTGGTTATCGTGGTAACTATGGTTAACAAAATCAGGTTTGTGTATTTTGTCTTCCCCAAGATCAGAATGAGTGAGAACGATGGTTAAAGGCAGCAAGACAGTACCCCTGACAAACCAAACACTGTCGTTTGTGAAAGGCATTTTCCATTTGATTATGAAACAGTGATTATTACAAGTACGACCCAGAGATCCACCATCAATATTTGATCATTTGCCATAAGTGTATTACCTAGTCCTCAACAAAACCAACAAACACAACTTCTGCTCATGTGCAAAATGATGAGTTGGCACAGTTTATAGAAAAAAAAAACCCAAATCTTCACTTTTGAAAAATTGTATCAGAATATTGATCAGCAGGATTTTGTCTCAGCAAATGCATTCTATAAATCAAACAATCAACTGTTCAACCAATCTGTTAATTTTTTTCATATTCCAATGTTTTAATTAAAATTTTTGAAAACTTGAGATTTGAATGTTACCATGCAGGTATATATCAAACAATTTTTCTTTTTCAAAAAGTCGAATATCAATGTTTCAGCACTGATCACAATTCAATAAAGTAGTTCGTTATCTTAGTAACTTAAAAATTCATCAAAAGTTTCAAAATTAGACGACTTTAATTTTCTTGATGAAATCTCTGAAATCAGAAAAAAGTATATTGTTTTAGTTGATGAAGTGTATGCCAAGGTTGCTCATAGTGGAAACTTATTTGGTTTGGCTGAGAATTTTAAGAGATTAGCAAAAACAGTAATAATAGTATTTAACAGTATGTTAAAATGTTTAAATTGTGAACCAAAGATTGTGTTTAAAATGATCCCAGTGCACAATTCGAGGCAACTTTTTTATATGAAATAAATGAATATATTTTTGATTCAATCAAACGGCCAATTAATTACAATTGTATGTGACAATAACAGGACTCATCATTTTTTTTCCAAAAATTTGATATTCTTTTTAATAAACCTTAGATAACTAAAAATGGTGTTTACTTAATTTTCATTATGTTCACCTTTTTAAAAATATTCGGAATAATTGGATTACTGAACCTACTTCTAAATTATTGTTTGATTCTGAAAGCAAAAAGATGGCAACAAAATGGGAATTTGTAAAAGGTCTTTTTGGGCATGAAAAACTCAATTCGTAAATTGTAGAAACTAATTGATTAAGCAGTTTATGCAAAAGCTGTTGAGCGACAAAATGTTTTCCATTGTTTAAAAGTTTTGTCTGATCAAATTGTAGGTGCCATTAAAACACACCCATTATTAAATGGGGAGGATACTGCAGAAAAAGTTAATTTCATTGAAAAAGTTAAAGTTTTGGAAAATTGTCTGTGTAAAACAAATATATGGTGATACTAAGAAAAATGATCCACTGAAAAAGGTGTTATCAGATTTAAATGATGAACCTTTGTTATTTCTTTCTAATTCTAAAGAAAGCAAGTAAAAAGAATAAAATTATAAACAAGAGATACTAGTCTAACCAATAAACATTGCAGGCGCCTGCTCAGGCACATTTATATTTGTCCAACAACCACAGAGCCCAACTGTGATTTATATTGCAACTATGAACGAACCTTATTTACAGTTTCTGGGAGAGAATACATTATCTGGCATGATTAACAGTCTGAATAAAGCGCGTACGCTTAACATCTCGGTCACGATGACTTGTGACTTTGTGTTAACACAACCATAGACGGCTTCCAAATAGTTACGTTTACCTAATTTCATTCATAAGGCTGGGGACAAATCATGGTGTGGTTATCAGGCACACTTCCCAAATGCGCCGCACGTCTGGCTCACCTCCCCAGCCCCTTTCCTGATAAATTAATCAGGATGAGATTCTAAACACGCGCCCATAAAATTAAATGAACACCACTTAGAACAATAGTTTTGTCAATACTCTTTTGGGTTTTGATTTGGATCTGAAATTATTTCAATAACCCGATCATAAGCTGTGCTTTTTACTTTAATACACGATTGCAGATTTCAATGACTTTGCGCGATACTATGACTTGATAAATCCCCCCCCCCAAAAAATTCTTTACACACATTATTTGATTCGAAAATTGATATTATACTGAATGTCATTGAATGTCACTTTTTAAAAAAAATATAATTATCAGAAATTGTATAGCAAGCATGATGTTTCGTATGACCCTTGTTTGAATTTCAGCCATGCCTTCAAGTAAGGTAGATTTCTGACGGTAGAGTTGTTTGTAGTGAAGTCAAAACAATATAACAAACATTTAGATAAAACAAAATATTAAAATATGACTACACAAAAATACATTTTTCAACTTCTTCTTCAACTTACATCCTGTAAATAGCTTTGTTGTGACGTAAACCAAGAAAGTAACCAAGATAAACCTGTGAAGAGACTCACGACAGACAAGAAAAAAAAAAAAAACAACCTAAAAAGTGGATTACGAAATTAACCAATCAAGAGACACCATTCAGAATTATTAATTGCGTGCGTCCACAATAAAAGGTCAAATCAGATCGCAAGCCTTTTCCCTGTTTACTCTTTTAGGTGTTTAGACGAACAACGACCAACATTAACTGTCTCCCGAGCAACGAGATGGACAACACCCATATTAGTGAAATGGACTAATGTTTCATATCCACTTTTCGGGAGGTGAATAAAACTTTATCTTGACTCTATGTATACAGGCTTGAAATAAATATTGCATTTTGCATATATTTGTTCGTTAATGCTGACATTCTACTTCAGGTTCTAACATCAACAGCTAATATACTGATTCTTTCGTGGGTTCTTCCTGAATCTTGTCATGTATGAAGTTAATTTCATTCAAAATAGTCATTAATATCACGCATAATTATACTAAAATATTCTTTATAAGCAAAGCTGCAGATCTCATTTCAGGTCTTGTTATTGCTTATATTATCTACTGCAGAATCCTGCCAATCTAATAAAGCATATTGAAAGTTTGTAAAAGAATATGGTTCTAGCTATAGTGTTGATTTGTATATGAAACTATAGTAAATGAGTTCGACTATGTCTCAGCGCCTTACAATTTGGACTAAAGTTGAGCTTAATTTAGAATTAGGTCAATCATTTTAAAGTAGCGTAAAAACACTTTTCAAAATATTCGATTTCTCTGTTTTCACGAAAAGCCAAGTAGTCTCCATAATACAATGACTAGATAAGTACAATGATGTTTAATCCCAGAAAGGTAAGACAGATTACGAGAATTAATTATTTTTATTTGGTTTTAGGGCTTATCAACATTTTAAGGCTATTTAAAGCCGAAACATATTTTCGGATTGTAAGAATTTTTTGAAGATAATAATTCTTTTCTGGTATAAGTCGTACTATTTAACCCATAACTGGGAGAAGTGAATTTATACCTTTCCCAAGGGTATTTACACGGAATCGAATATAAAGAACTTTACTGGAATTCGAACTCGGCTCTCCGATTTCTCATTCGGAGCCTATATCCATTACACCACCCGCGCACCCAAGCTTACAGCACCTGGTATTCCTGAATGGTCCCCCATCTAGGTACTGAACAGGTTCTCACGCTTGGGTGTGGTGTAATTGTCAGCGTGAGAGTAAGGTTGACCATTATTAATATCTTTGTTCCTCACTAGATGACCCATACTTGTAGTATTGGGCCATGACAAATTTAGGAAATGAATGTCTACACATTTTCTGTTTTTTATTTTCTAGTATAAATAAAAATTCATAAAGTACAAAATCTTTAATAGTCAAGAAACGTTGGATTTAAATGTTTGATATATTAAATACAAATCAGACATCGTTGATGTGTATATTTACAGAACCTCTTTTATTTGAAGATCAAGGCAACTGAAAAGTAAGATTAGTGCTTTGGCCAGCAGGCTTTTCTATAACTTTCTTTTTTTCCTTTCGCTTCTCTTAGTGCCTTTTCTTTCTTTTCTTATCTTTTTTCCCCTTCCTGTCTTGCTTCTTTAGGGCAGACAAGTACAAATGAAATTCATGATTCCAATGTGGTATAAATATCAACAAATAACTTAGACAGCGTTGATATCCAATGCTTGCATGAAACAGCTTTTCTATTTCGTTTCGAGTTGGCCAATCCTTATACTTATTTGATGCTTTCAAAAACTGTTTCCGCTTTTTTTATTTACCATTTTACAGATCTGAATCTATAGAACATAGAACATCTGGTTATAATCAAAATCTCTGAGCAAATCTCCCACTAATAACCCAAATAGCTATTCGTTTCTCCAGACAAGAACCTAAATGGTCTAAAATGAGGCACCATGAATAAGGTTCCTGTCAAAAACAACAGAACGGCAATGAAATTTTTAACACTCCAGGCTAAAACAACATAACAGAATAAGAATCGTTGAGACAATAACTGGAACAAACATCAATCAAAAATTTAATCTAATTTTCTCTCTTTTTCTTTCAAATTTCTATGAACGATGCGAAGGGAGTTCTCTTGTTTCGTTTTAACGTCGTTAGAAAAGAAACCCATAAAACTATTTTACTTCACAATTTTAAAACTAATTTCATTTTCTGTCTGACAAGAACTCATTACAACACATTCGATTCATTTCTTTGTATTTCCTTTATAAGAATAATATGTCAAAAAACAAATGCCATTGTATTTTGATCAACTTGACGTCTTGAATTTTTATTCATAAATATTAATTAATGCAAGAAAAACTATCAAATAAATGTGACTGTATTTCTTTTTGTAGTTAAATTCTTTCAAGATGTCACTTTGAAAAATAACTTTTTGCACTTCAAACTGTAATATATTGGAAATGTTAATATTTTCTTCCTCTCAATGTTAAAATCTTGGCGGTCAACTCATTTTAACAGAGAGATAGAAAAAATGTGGTCAAATAGTATAATAAAATTATAAATAATTTTAGTTAATATAACTGATATTTAAGACAGCATTTTAGATCGATAACACTCTTTGACTGTTAGAATAAACAGCGAACAATCTGAAGTTCAAATTCTGAACAAAAGAATTAGCTTTCGGCGAAGCATGAAAATATATCCCATACGGTGTCGCCTTAAAGCACATCGGTCGCAGAACTAGCGATAATTAAATTGAGCACAATCTCTAATCATACTTCCACTCGTCTCTCTCTGATTCTTTACAAGGTATTTGTTTTAGCATCTAGAAATAGCAAAGTTATTTTTAAATAAAGAAAGATGAATCAACAAAAAGGATAAAAATAAATAAAAAGTACCAATAAGATTAACTAAAGAAGCTCGTTACAAGATACGAGAAAAAATAGCTCGACGTCTTCATTCCAGTAAAACTGCCCACCAAAAAAAGAATTCTATCAATCTTTTATGTCATCCACATACATAACCGTGAGGAAATACATACCTTTATCTCAACACTCTCTTACTAACATACAGGAACTCTACCATTCATACTTACACACCTGCACGTATACAAAATATTCCTACTGTGAAATCATGAAAATGTTCCATCTAAAAATATCTAGTCAGAATTAAAATATTATTGAAGGGACACAACTCTTACTTGGTTTTAAAATACAGAGACATAATTTCTGACGATGCAAAGTGTGTTTTTAGATTTACTTCAACAGAATTCTAGTAACGTGTATAATTAACTTTACTAATAATACGATTTATGAATGTTGTTAGATATTTTCGTAAAATCAGGAAAAACAAAAATAAAATTAAGAAAATGTTTTTCTACAGGGTGTTCCAAATGTTGCACTACCATTGATAACCTTGTAAATTTTATATTTATTTGCTAAACGGAATCATGTTTATGTATGTGACAATAAGAAATCGAATTATGGAAGATGATCTCCTGCAAATTTTCCCTGGTTGCTATTTCATAGGTGTATGTTTCCTGCCAATTGTTGCGTGACTTTTCGAACACTTTGTATATTTATCCAATAATGACACGATTCGTTCTTAAAGAGACATTTCTATTTTCTTATTTACACCTGCAAAAGGTTGTAGAATTGTTTGTCCAAAACACAAGACTAACACCACCAACAATGCAAAGAAGGAGGCACCTCACCGTGGAGTAATGCTCAGTAAATTAGATTTATGTATCTTGTGTCAAAACTAAGCCAAGCTAATCTAAGCTTAACAACAACAACAAAACAATAAAAAGAAGTTTAATTACCTGAAAAAAAGACTTGCAAAGTTCTCAAAGTTAAAGACAATACATCTGCTTAATCCTTTTAGTGTCAGGCAAAAACTGAATTAATTATGATTTTCATGTCGATGGGTAATCCCATTGAAAAAAGATTGAGCAAGAAGAAACAGATATTCGATGACTGATGAAAAATTAATACAAATCCTGTGTAGCAATAGTTTTACGAGTGTAGTGGATACATCAGAGCCTAAACCGGATGTTAACTTTGTCAGAGCTAAATCCGGAAGTGTGCTATAAACAAATAACCTCGCAGGACACACCATTCATAACTTCAGTTTGAAATATACATAAAATTGTAACCGATCACGATCTATTACTGTAAAAATGAAAATAATATTTTCGATCCACCTGTAATACACAAATTCATCCGTGAAGAGTTCAGAATTTTCAATTGGGAAAATTTGACAAGACACGAGAACACATACCACGGCATTTACTTACATACGGGTACAGTTGAATGGATACAAAATCTTCCTACTAGATTCTCTGTGAATATTAAACAAAATATGATTAAAAATAATTTTTGTAATATGTCACAATATTCAGTTTTTTGTTCTTTTTTTTTACAGTAAGGTTCACTCCGTACAAGGCCTGGGGGCCATTCGTGGCAGAGGGTGGTAGTTTATATGACTAGGAGGAGAAGATAAACGGTTAAATCTAGACTTGAACAAGTTAAAATTGTATTGATAGGGAAACATCCTCATGGAAGTTTGTTCCACAGGGCACTGGTTCGCAGGAAGAAGCTGTTAGAGTGGAACTTGTTTTCTTAGTTGTTGTTTTATTAACTTCGTCGTCATTTTTATTTTTTTTTATATGAAATGATTGGAGTTTTTGTATTAGAACTAGCCGTTGTGGATTTGAATCAACACACAATAAAGAAAAAGTCGAGAAAAGTTTTTAAATATGAAAATATAAAATATTTTTATTTTCGTGTTTTTACAACTAAATATTACTGTTTTTGTTTGTAGTTTTTTTTTGTTAAAATGAAAAGAAATGTTATTTCTTCGTGTGTAAGTGTGAAAGAAGAGACAAGGGAAAAAGTGAGGAGGAAAGTGTAAGTGTCACGTAGATTGGCGAGGAAGAGTGTAAGTGTTACGTAGCTTGGTAAGGAAGTGTGTACGTGTCATGTATATTGGTGAATCAGTAAGGGAATTTCTGTTAAGCCGTGGTGTCGTGAATTTGCTGCAGTATGTTGTCGCTCCTTCTTACTACGTTTGTCCGTCTAGAGGCTTTACTTAAATAATCTTCAAAGGGATCACGAAGCATTTTTTTATTGTCGGCAGGAACGTGACCCATTGGTTAAAAAAGGATTTATTAACCTGAAGGATGCGCAAATCCTTCGAAACCATTTTTTGTCATTTCATGATTGATTGTTTTGGTGTATATTCCCGTCAACAGTTTACGAACATGGTCTTCAAGGATTGATTCGGTTTCCTATTTATACCCGTGATATCTTTATGTTCAATTTTTACAGAATGTTTATTCCATACGTTTCCCGAGATCTTACGTCTACTGACTCCAGCGCAAAAATTAAAAAAAATAATCTGACATTCAACTCTGAAGATGTCTTATTAACTTCCAATAGTGCTAAGGAGAAGCTGTCAAACGTCGTCAATCTAAAATTTGCTAATCACGAAGCGGAACTATCTTTAGTAGTTGACTTTTCACGCTTTGCTGTAGGCTCACTATTACAACAACGGTTGTGAATGTAAATAAATGAATACCCATTTCCTTTTTCTCGAAAAAATTATCTACTGCCGCTGTGTTACATACACAAGATTTGTGCACTATTACTGGCAATTTATATACAAAAATTTATTTATTTTGTCATTTTCTTCTGCGCCCTCACAAATCATAAAACTTTAATCCGTGCCACACAATCAAATTTCAGTAAATTCCAATTTCGAGTGACATCCGTCATAGAAAATCTACTTTATCACACATTATCAAAAGAGCATTGCCTCAACCCCCTTGTTATTGATTTCGAGACTATATCAAACAGAAAGCGGCAAATAATTGAGGAAATTTTGCACAAAACACTAGTACTTCTTTAAATTTAAAAGAGATTCGCCCGGAAGCTATCACACCTTGTGGTGCGCCATGTCTACTGAAAGATTACAGCATTTTCTCTAGTAAAAATCTTCGAAGAAATATATTCAACATTTTGCATACTGCTTCGCCACCTCATTATCAAAGCTACTTCCTGACTTTTATCAATGAAAGATGTATCTTATCTAAACTGTGAAAAGGTCCAAGAAATCGGATATGTCACTGTCTACTTTATCAAAAAGCCAAAAAGAATGGCCCATGGATCTTCTTATAACAGACACATCATGTCCACCAGATATTACAGCAGCATTTCTTCGTTGTCATGAGTATTGTTATCTCCTCACTTGCACAGACGGGTACACTCGTGAACAAACGGCAATACTTCTCATCGCTACAAGATATCGTTGAAGCTTTTGTAAAAGGATCACTCAGTAGGTTTGCTATCATTACTGACAGAGGTGGGTAATTTGAATCAGAGTGATTTCTTTTTCGGACAAATTTCCTTCGGGTTCATTGGGCCCGAACTCTTATTCAAAAACTTGCACACTTATACTATTTACATTATTCGAATTATTGTCCTCATCTTTGTTGCCATATTTATCACAACGTTTCGGCCGTTGTACGCTCCGGCCTTCTTCAGGTGGTTGGAATGTCGAACTGAACCCTTTATTTCGCTCACTGGGGTAGACTTTATCCACTGTGCCATGTGTCCTTGAGGACACATGGCACAGTGGATAAAGTCGTTAGTTAGATCCAGTGACAGGACCCAAAGAGTGTGAGTTCAATACCCGGTTAAGGCGGTGGAGAACAGGAGATAACTGATAATTGACATTCATTAGACATGGCACGTGGAACTAGAACAGTCTATCTCAATGAGCGAAATAAAGGGTTCAGTTCGACATTCCATCCACCTGAAGAAGGCCGGAGCGTACAACGGCCGAAACGTTGTGATAAATATGGCGACAAAGATGGGGACAATAGTCCGAATAATGTAAATAGTGTACATAATACCTCATCTCAGAAATATAGACAGATATTGCACACTTATAATTTACTATTAGAATTTTAACGTACCAGTATTTATTTATCTTTAACTACCTTTGTTATTCTGACCACTTCGATTAATTATTTTATCATACCTTTTCATATTGATCCATTATTGTTACATCAATAAGTAGGGGAAGATATCAATACCAGTGGCCTAATAACTAAATTTTGATCCGGTTGTTTTGTTTGTTGTAACATTATTTTCCCGTCACGTCTTCTTATCAAATCTGCTATCAATATCGACCAGTGAGAAGAGTGGAGAAATGAAAAAAAGAGTTAAATAAAACGACTACTTGTCCGGATAATTCATTATTTTAGAATTCTGAAAGAATTATTAAAGGAAAATTTTGATGCAAATGGTTCTGTAACTCTCACCTTTAATATTGACATGATTAAAAGATAAAACAAGACTGGCTTCTTTTCAAAATCTGGGGAAAAATGAAATAAGTACAGTATTTTTAATTAATAGTTTGGAATTATTTATAGCAACAATTTTATTAGTTTACCTACTTATCTGCAATAAAGAAGTGAGGAAAATAGTGAATGTTAGTTTAAGAATGACTGAATGGTCGCATGGACATTTATAGATTATATATTAAAAGACTTAACCTGGTTTTGCTTTCAGCCAGGCATAATCGTTTTCTTTTTCTGGTTTCATTTCACATATTTTTGTAGATGTAGCTTAGAGTTATTTTTTAAATATCTGATCGTAGGCGATCATGACTCTTTATAGATTCCTTTTCTTTATTGTCTGTGAATTGCGATATGGGGTAATTTGCTGCTGCCTTCTCCACGGATTTTGAAATTCTGAGTTTTGCTTTCATTTAAACCGGTCGCCGTCCAAGACAAGAAAATCCAGTCTACCCGCAAATCTGGGAAGAGAAGAAATGGATTCATACTTTTGCCAAGGCTATACTCCGTTGGATCGCTAAAAAAAGAGCATAGCATGATTAAAAAGACGCCAAAGTTAATGAAAACAAAATTTTCGCGTCTAAATGCTTATGTTACTTTTTAGAGGAAAAGATCAAAGTATTTTTTTACTTATTTTTGAAATTTTTCCTTCTTTTTTAGAACATTGTAAATTTTGATTAAAAGACCTTGTTTCTCTTTTTATCAGCTTGGCTGATAAATTAACGTATAAACATTTTGGCGCGTTTTTTTCCCGTTTGACACACATTAATTTGGAAAATCTTGCAAAAATGAAAATAATTTTCGGATTTTAATGAAATTTTCAGAAACTATTTACAAATGATGGAACTTATTATAAATACCTTTTTTTTTAGTAAAGTCATCGCAGAAATTTTTTTTTTCATATGTATTTACCCACTCTAATTGTACGAAAACTCTATAATTTCAATTCTGAGGAGTTTAGTGATTATATCAGTTAAAAAACACAATGCTTTGAGGAAACAAAATCATGTTTTTGTTTTTTTTTTAGTTGGAGCCCTTCTACCTGAAAATCGTCTCTGAAGTGTAACATACAAAAACTCAATAAAACAAAAATATTATTTAATTTCAAAAGCTTTTAATTGCTTTTATTTATTCCAATAAACATGGACAATATTGTCTGAAAGCAAAAAGATATTTCGATGAAAAATGAATTTTTAAAACAATTACCTACAATTATTTTTTATTTCTGCAACCATTGTTTTTATTTTTACATTATGTTGTTAATTCTTCTAAAATTATGGAAAAGCGTGTACAGCTTAACGGATGTTGTTTTTAAGTAGATATATAATATACAGATTATAATTTCCAAAGCTTATTACAAACTAATGAGTCTTCGTATATTAAAAAAAATTAATTTGTCAATAATGTGTTTACCAATGAAATCTACGGAAGACCGGAAGTTTGGTGCGTGCAATAAAAATAACGTCACGTGGATTGAGTTTCTGTCTAGTAAGGGTTGTTCTTCGCTGTATACGGCCCCTTAATTTAGCAAACTGTTCCTGCTGAAACACGTGTGCATCATTTTCATTAAGTTAAATAGGTACTTTCATCTAGTTTTCATCGTAGTCCTGTAATGTTTGGTTGAAATTGGTTGAAAAATGTAGGAAATTCGATCCAATAAACGTAACACACACAACCTGGGTTTTATAATAAGTAAGATTCACATTTTGCCTCTAGAAAACTAAAAACTTTTCAGTCATTTACACTGGCCAATTTTACTTTTAAATGAAACATATTGTTTGCTTTCAGAAAATACCTAGTTTCATGGGATTCAGATAAACTTTCCCTGGTATTTTTCCAGATAAGTCATTTTTTATTACGTAAAAATATAAGAATCCATTTATTTATTTTTTCCGAGAATATAGGCTGTGACAAAATGACTTTTACTATGTTTGATTATTTTACTGGGGATAGAATTTTTTTATAATAGAAAATCTGAATTGACTTTATGGGCCCTCAAACAGCAGTGCAGCACTTGTATTTTAATTTTTTTAATAGTATTTATAATTTCTCCAGATAGTATCAACAACAAACTTATGGTACATAGTACTTAACAAAAAAAAATTGTAATGGCGAAAGTTTTTTACTTTAAATATTACAAGTTACTACTTAAGTAGGTCCGCTTAAAAAATAATATGTCCATTCTGTGCTTCCGTATGGGAACTCGAATCTCACGTCAGCTGTCAATAATTTATAGATGTCATCACTCGGCACTCTGTCAATCAACGGCAACGTGAAGATCGGCTCTTTTATCTTTAAAAACATTTTTCTACGAAGAAAGTAAGTAAAAGTTTCTTTCAAAATATTTTAAATAAACTTCAAATTTTCTAAATTTCTTCGAATAAATATTGAAATACGTATAATTAATTTTTAAACGAATTTTAAACGAAGAATTTAACTTATTTTTAAAATTTTTAAAATATGGCTGATATAGAGCTTTTTTCGTTTTTTCTGTAAACAAGTTTTTTAACTAAAATTTCGGACATGCTAAGAATGAGTAAAAATTTCAAAAATTACTCAAAAATACTTTAGTGTTTCTTCTCAATAATGAAATATACTTTTATCATGAAAAAAATTTTTTTTCGTTAATTTTCAGACCGTTCTTGTCATGCTATATTAGATTTTCGCGAAATAAACGGAGGTACCTATATGCAACGGCATTGGCCCGAATTTTACACGAATTTCGCCGATCCCAGCTTCCGCTAGGACAGCTGCTACACTACGTGAATATCCTTCAAACTAGACTTATATGGATGAACAAAACAGGGTGTTGTGGAGAGCCATTATCGCAGAAACGCTGTAAAAACAGTGTATCTAAAAAGTCTTCTTGTTTTCTTTAGTCAATTTCCAACATTCTCAATGACTTCGCTTGTTCTCATTTTTCAGCTTATTTTACTGTTTTTTTAGCTGTTCTACTTATCAGTTTATTTTTATTATTGTTTATTTTTTTTACCTTGGTGTCACGTTTCATTTGATTTGTCACTGTCTTTGATCCTATAAAACGCTACTCTCCTAGTCGACATAAAGATATAACACGAACATTTACTCAGACAGCAAACTTAATCTCTTTGCGTGTCTTTAGCTAAGTATTCTTTTGTTTCTATTTGTTTCACAATCACGTAATTTAATCAAGAGTATTATCAAAACACTTAGACTCATCATATCAAACACAGATTAGACAAATCCAGCACTTAAAGGGATAAAATTTGTTTTAATTGTTAAACATTTGTCGTGTGAGCTTTTTATTTTCTTTTTATTGTTATAAAATAACCGAGGATTACAATTTTAATTAATTTTATTTACAATTTTCTTTTTTTTAAATATATAAATATTACAACCTGTAATCCTTAGATATTTATATGCGAAGTGCTCTCCAGTGGTTTGTTTCATTTGAATATTGTGTGCTAATTCTGAATATTGTACCAACTTTTGCATCTGTCATTTTTGAGTAGCACTCTTTGTGGGATTTCTCAATATATTAGCAAAAAGACTACTTCAAATGAAACGGAGAAAAGAAATTTTTTCATGTTCACATTGTTCGAGCTTTTAGAAAAAAAAACTTCTTATGTGCAAGTATTTAAAGAAAACTGTATATGCTTATTTCATAATTAGTTTAGTACTCTTTCGTAAACTGAAGATCTCTCCCTATCAATCTTTCTCAAGCTCTTTTCCCTCTTTCAATATTTGCCATAGCTTTTTAGGATGTGGTTGATCAGAGCTCTCCACAAGTTCCTGTATTTTGTTGCTTTCACTAAGATTTGCACTTTACGGCACCTCTTTATTATGGTAATATTTGTTCCTTCATCCATTTTCTCAAAGTTATAAAAAGGTTAGCCGCTTCTTTCGTCTGCTTCTTCTACATCCATTAAATGTTAATTTTCCAAACTGTCTTTACTGTGTGCTCCCAAATTTAAATTATCTCTTTCTAATTGTTAGCAACAACTTTTTTATAGATCCTGTTCATCTTAAAACTCGCTCTTTGTTCACATAGCAAAGATCTCCTAATGTAAGCTTTTATGATATCTTTTCCATTTTGAATGTTATAAGAACGCGGAAATATATCGAAATAAATGAAATGTTGGTTCATGCTTTTCCTGATAATTTATTTGTCTTAAATGATAAGCCAAAATTCTTATTCCTATATGTGGTATATTTCCATCGATATCAAAGTTATGGTATATTTTCATTTCATAGTTGACTTTATTTAAGTCGATATGTAATGTCAAATGGACACATTAATTCAGTTTTTAAAAATATTTCGTTGATTAACTGCTATCTTATGCTTCTTTTGTAGAAAGGAGTTCGTTTCCAAGAGAATCCAAGAGAATCAACTTCGTTTGTTGTACATTGATGTCTGAAAAGAGTTTACAGGAAATATAAAGATATATGTTATCATCATTTAAAAACGAAATAACGAGACGTTAAACTTGTAGAACAACTTGAGAACAGATTTTGAGAAGATTTTACAATTAGCACAAAATTTTCTGTTAATTTTCTTTCTTTCTTTCTTTCTTTCTTTCTTTCTTTCTTTCTATTTACCTATCTCAGTCTGTTCACATCTATCTATCTATCTATCTATCTATCTATCTATCTATCTATCTATCTGGCACTGATTTACTTGGTGGCTGAGGTCATTGGGTATTTCCCTCCAAGGTCCGCAATCGATATTATTTATTTAAACGAAAAAATTGGGATGCAAATACTAAATTTTGGGACACGTACGCGTTCCACTTGAACAATCGGCGCAACTTAATCTTCCATGTGAGTATTACAGATTTTACAAGTACAGATGTACTTGTAAAATCTGTAATACCCACATGGTACGAATGCATCTATGATGAAAGCTTAGTATCTAAATCTATCTATCTATCTATCTATCTATCTATCTATCTATCTATCTATCTATCTATCTATCTATCTATCTATCTATCTATCTATTAACATTCTCTTTTGTTCATTTCGCCGTAAAAACATATATTTGTTTCAATTTGAATCTGAATGAAGGCGAATCTTTTTCCGACCGAACGCATGTGCAAACAAGCCAATGGACAACTGACAGCAACAACAACAAAGGCTACGCTCAATTTACGAAGTAATTAACGATTTCCTAAAACTCTGACGCCGTGCGAACGGGAAGAAGAGATTGACCCAATGCTTTTGAACACAGTCGGCAAACAACCTGTAGAAAGATAAGAGAACATTCTAGAAGATATTTGAGTGAAGAGTTTGGAGGTAAGAACTGGCAACAGTCTCGTCTTCATCTCGAAGGGGTGGACAAGTGCATTGATGGAGCGTGTGGGGCCTGATGATAATATTGGTAGACGTATCAATTTTCTATGAAAAGGAAGTGTGCACAAGGACTCCAAAAGAACCTCCAAGCTGAATCAACTTGATTCTTATCAGAAAATCATCCATCCTTTTGGCTTTAGGCTCCTTAATCTGTACCCCACCGTTCAAGGATCTAGCTTCAATTTCTACTGACACAGTTCGTAACGGTTCTCAGTTTATTTAAATTCTGACGCGCTATTTTATAAAGTTTCTTGTTCCGTCCATGCCTACATGGATGTGCGGGTGGTGTAATGGCTATCAGCTTGCAATGAGAAATCGGAGAGCCGAGTTCGAATTCCAGTCGGGTTTGTTATATTCACTTACGGGCAAATCCGAAAAATACGCAAAGGAAAATGCTTACAGTATTCATAGAATGAGAAAAGATAAATAAATTTGATAAAATTAAGAAGATTACCCATCGAGTGTACGCGCTCGGTTGCCCCGCATTAAACCCGATCTTGTGTTAAATAACGTCGACATGGGAAGACCGGTAAATACCTACTTAAATAATAATAATAATAATGACTACAATTGAAACAGTGATCGAAACTTAATGTCACATTTCTTGTAACTACTTCAAAACAATAAGAGATTTAATTAACACAAAATAAAATAATAACAACCTTAAACCTGAAGAAGAATTTTACAAAATAGACTGTCAAAATTTTTCAAGAAATTCATATAATTGATTTGTTTTCTACGGCTTATCAACCCTTTGCAGACAATCTGAAGCCAGAAAATATTTTTTTAAACTGTAAGAATTTCTTTTGGAGATAATAATTGTTTAGCGATACAAGTCTTACTAATTAATCCATAGATGGGAAGAAGAGGTGGATTCATACCTTTTGAAGACTATTTGCGCATAAGTGAATATAACGAACCCGACTGGAATTGGAACTCTGCTCTCCGATTAACAATTGCGAGGCATTATCCATTACACCACCCGCACATCCAAACGTAAAGCACCTGGTATTTTCAAACAGTTACCCATCTCCAGGTTCGATGCTGCTTAACTTCGGTGATCAACGTGATGTGAACCTAGGCCTGAGAAATTCATAGGTGACACATCTTGGTATTTAAATAAAAATGGGATCATTTACAAAATAATGCACTCAATGCATTAGTCATTCATCATAATAAGTTTGACCATATTTTCGACTTAAAGAATGCAGTTTTAATTAAAAGATTTCCGAAAGCGAAACTGTATATTCAATATTGTATTAATTCTTCTACGCCCAGGATCTTTTATGTCCAGGACCATACAACATATCTGCTTTCCTAACAAAACTATTTCTATTACAATGTGAGATATTTAAAAATAATAACGATAAAAAAAATAAAATCTAAAGTCAAGTGTCGCTGTATCTTATTGATTATTGATTATTGATTATTGATGTAAAATGCTAGCCGGCGTTCCCTAAAATTTATAAGATTCTCCTTCGTTAAATCTATTATTAGAATAAATCCTTTCGAAGGCTGAAACGCGTAATGTAAGAGTTTTTTCCATTTTATTATTCTATTAACATACTATTAATCTCATATAGATAATTTTTACTGCTCTTTATCCAATACAAGGCCCAAGAGGCACTCAAGGTAGAGGCGTGGTGTCGTAGGTGCTTAAGAAAGGGCAAAAAAGAAAGTTCTAAAAGCTATGCAGAAAAGATAACGGCTAACTATAGACGAAGAGGTCAAGATTTAATTAGTGAATAATATTTCAATATTCAGTCGCTGTTAGAATTATGAGTTGAAGTAGACTTTAAAAGGAATCGAAAACCTAAATTTAAACAGGGAACAAGCGATAAACCTCTACTCCTGTTCAATAGATCGGGGAGGATTATGAACTCTCTCACGGCATTGAAGGTCAGTGCCAATCCCTGAAATATCCCAATAGGGAAATGCCAAGGAAGTTAAGCAATTTTTGTTACCAATCCCATTATATGTGCGATCCTAATTTTAAACATGCCCTCATGGCATAATCTGTTTGGGTTGCCAATTGACTGTTAAACGATGCCACTTTTAACTAAGAACTAGATTCATGATTTTGTTTTCCCTGAAGGGTATTATTTGGCTGTTTAATCTCTAGGAACAATATTTTTCTTATATTGGCTAAAAGAAGATTTTTATTATATTCAGCATATCAACCGTATAATTATTACATGTCAATAAAAACTATACTTTAGTCTTTCTTGTTTGAAAAGGTGTGGTCTAGTCTTATTGTACATATCTTTTTCCACACACACACACACACACACACGCACACACACACACACATATATATATAAGTAGATAGTTAGATAGATAGATTTAATAGGCCGGTTAATGAAATTTGAAGAGTAAAAAGACAACAAAATATTAACAATATTGGCCTTAAGATTGGTGATATTTATTATAGATTATCCTAAGCAGAGTGGTAAGAGACAGGGATACTTCGTTAGAAACAAAGAAAATAGTATCGAACTGCTATGTAACCTCATCAATCTGATTGTCAATATTGTTATCATTTTTGTTGTGTTTTTATTCCGCAAATTTCATTAGCAGGTCTATTAAATATACTTATAAAAATCACACGTGGACCATTTTTCGTTTTTTTATATATATATATATATATATATATATATATATATATATATATATATATATATATATATATATATATATATATATATATATATATATATATATATATATATATATATATATATATATATATATATATATTTTTATGTTTAACGTTGTTATATATATATATTCCGAGTGGTTAGAACCTTCGCATTCTGACAATGAAACCCGGGTTCGAATCTCACCATGGTCGATTTGTCAGGAAGGAAACTTCCTGATGTTATCAGACTGGATCGAGGTATGCGACACCCTTGAAAAGTGCCTGAAAACCATACCACGGGTTGACCCAAGTGAGTGAAATTGGGTAGACGGCACCCTTGGGTGCCGTCGATAGCTGTGTTAACACGAAGTCATCCTGGCCGATGGTTTGAGTGCGCTGGTCTTGTTCAAATTGTTGATAACGCTAGATGACACGGTCTCTCCAAGAAAATGTAACTAAGATCTGATCAGCATAGTTGCAGGTGGGCTCTGTGGGTGTTGTATAAACACAAATGCGCCAGAGCAAGCGTCTGCAATAGGGATTGGCTAGCCGCCCTAGTAGACAGGCATCCTCGAATACGAGTGGCCAGCTATATATATATATATATATATATCGTTATCTTATACATATATATATATATATATATATATATATATAAGTTAACGATATCTTATACACACACACACATATATATATATATATATAATTTTTTTTATATATCAAGAATAATTTTAGGGGAAAGAAGTATGACAAAGTAGAAAAAAAATTTTCTTTGACACGTTTCGTCCCTTAGGATTTAATCAGACTAAGATTATGTTTACGTTGATGCGACTGCACATGCGCACGAACAAAAAGAGACGCTGACAATTTCAAATCTTAATTAATTTTTTTTAATTGTTTCCATAGATTTTGTTATTATATATCGCGCATTTGCCAAGAAAGGTGAAATGTTGTAAGAACCTGGACGCAAATTTACTGCGGATGATCTTGCGGTTAAAGCATTTTCTAAACATTTTTTTCTAAGTAATTTGCACTAAGGAAATTAGTAAAAAATAAGGAAATCCACATTACTTCCGCAAACAAAGGAGGTGAGATTGTTATTATCAATAAGAACACATACAATTAAGTTACTATTCACCTATACCGGCATGTATGAAAAAAGAAATGAACAGAAAATAATTACTAACACACAAAGGCGATTACGAAATTCATTAAAAAGGAAATCAAATCATGGTATCAACTAATAAACTTTATAGTCTCCCTAAAACCCACAAATGCACCCCATTATTTCCGGTATTGGCAGCGTTCCCCACGGACTGGTGAAAGCCATAACAAAAATATGTAACCCCACTCCTTGGAACAATCAGCATATCACATCATAAATTCAGGCAACCTAGTTGAAAAACATTTTTTTAATATGTGATGTGCTGATTGTTCCAAGAAGAGGTTCCAACGGCAAGTCTCAATGTATATCGCAAGAAATTATAATTGTCATGGGAGACCTGGATATTAATGAAAGAGAGGGTGAAATACTTGGCAAATTCAGACTAATAACACGCAATGAACGCGGAGAAAAAATAGGTCCAATGGTGAACGGCGAATGACCCGGTAGTAACCAAAACCTAGTTTCAAGAACAAAAGCAAAACCTGTTTTCAAGAACACCCAAGACGGATATGAACATGACGAAGCCCAAGAGGAGAAACTAAAAACCAAATCGACCACATGACTATCAAGAAGAGATTCTGGGGTGCAGTTATACACTGCAAAACTTATCCAAGTTCCGACTGTGGAAGCGATCACTGTGCACTTAGAATAAATGTGAACTTAGAATAAATCTACGGAAATTCAACAGGGCAAAGGCAGCACCGAAATTGCGATACGACAGACTCTTGAACGACCCGAATCTGAAAGAGAAATAGGTGGACAGTGTTTCATACTGCCCAAACATTTCTTCTTCAGTAAATACGAAGGAAAAAAAAAATGAAATGGAAACTAGAAGCCTTAGTGACATCAGTAAACAAGATCATCTCAAAGGAAAATAGATGAAAAGAAAAAAGAAATGAATGTATGATAGATGGGATTCTCGACATGCTGAAAAGGAGACAATACCAAGACACGGAACAGAATATAGAACACTACACGACGAAATCAGGAACAAACGCAGACAGTCTAAAGAGGAATTGCTCAACGAAAAATGTGCAGAAATAGAAAGAATGATTATCACAGATAAATTAGATATGCATAAAAATAAGAGGACAAAAGACATGCTCATAAAGAGGATGCATAAAATCCAACGACAGAACAATGATATTAGAGAAAGAAAACATATTTCAGAGATGGAGATCTGTTCCACGACAAAGGAGAACAAAGAGGAAGCGGTACTGGCCAAATTAAACAGAGGCAAAGCGGCAGGGCTAGACGGAATCGTAATAGAGATGATGGTAGCATTAGATGTTTTCGGCACAAACAAGATTAGTGAAATAATAAATGAAATCTACAACAGTGGTGATATACCGGAGGACCTAAGTAGATCTATTTTCATAGTACTGCCTAAGAAACTAAATGCAAACGAATGCGGACTCCACCTGACAATCAGCCTAATGAGCCATATAACAAAATCCATCATCTGAATTCTGATGAATAAAGCGTGCAACAGAATCAGACTGGAGATAGGACAATCACAATGTGGGTTTGTCAAAGACACTGGAACAAGAAACGCGATATTTATGCTCAGAATGTTATCAGAAAGAGAAATAGAAATGCAGAAGGATGTGTACCTGTGCTTTATAGATTATGCAAAGGCGTCCGATAAAGTACGCCATAAAAATCTGTTAGAACTGTCCAGCAACCTGGGCATAATTAGAAAAGGCATCAAGAACACATATTGGCATCAAACCGCCTGCATACGGATAGAAAATGAATTCAGCAGTTATACAAAAATAGAAATGGGTGTAAGACAAGGATGTATCTTCTGAAGGGATTTATTCAACCAATACAGCGAGAGGAAATTCTGAGAGAATTAAATGACCTAACAGGATTCATTATTCTCAGCCACATTCTTAACAACAAAAGATATGCAGATGATACAGTTTTGATAGCAGACACGGAAAGAAAACTACAAAAGCTCCTACAGAAGAAAGAAGACAGAATGTATGCTTATAAGGATGAAATCGAAAATGCAAATTACAAATCGGATATAGCAAAATCAACCAAGCACAAAAAGTTTAAATATCTGAGAAGTATTTTAACAGAGGACGGAAAATACAACACTGAAATCCAAAGACCATTTGTGTTAGCCAAAGATGCTTTCCAAAAGCTAAGCAGAGTATTAAGAAACAGAAAATCTTTGTTAGAAAAAAAAGAAAAGAGTACTGAATTGTTACGTGATATATCTCCCCTCCTATAATATGGCAGTGAATGCTGGGCTATTTACTCAAAGATGTAGAAGAGGTTTGAAGCAACAGAAATGTGGTGCTACAGAAAGATGATGAGGATACCATGGACAAAACAGGTATATAAAGACGAGGTTTTAGAGAAAAGGAAAACTTATACCTTGCATCAGAAAGAGATTGTTGAAAATTCTGGGGCACATAATGAGGAAGGAGGGATTGAAAAATTTGATACTCACAAGGCAAGTAGGACAAAGGAAAACAACGCATAACATACTAGACGAGATTGAGTATATAGATGGCGGAATAGGGTTTAGGTGAAATAACAAAAACAGAATATATTTAGCACTAAAAAAGGCAGCAAATTGTGGAGAGACATATAGGGATCACGACACACAAAGATGAAGTTGAAAAACTAAAGGAAACAAATATGACTAACAAACTAATAGCCAGTCTAGATATAAAATCCCCAGCGTCCGGGCTAATAAATCTGTTAAAAAAATCTGACACAATCAAAATAAACCTCTTCCTACCAATAGCTAAAATAATAAAAATCTGCTGCCTCATCACCAGTCAATTCTATTTCAACTTTAACAATAATTTTATAAACAAAAATTTGGATTACCAATAGGATTGCCCCTAAGTGGAATAATAGTTTGTATTTTCTTAGAATTTCTTGAATGTGTTTTTGTTTTCAAAAAATTTAACTCAACTATCAAGACATACTTTCGATATATTGATGATGATGCTCTATAACAGACTTACCTGATCTTGCAGGTAAACTAAGTCGAATTTACGTATGAAATGTAAACAAACAATACACCTTATTTTTCCTAGTTATAAGACTACACGACGTTGAGAGCAACTTAAAATTTGTGTACACCAAAAATCAATTAATAAAAACAATCTCATGTATTTCTATTCTCGACATAACAACAAAATAAAATCCGGAATAATTAACGTATTCTACTTAAGAGAAAATCAGAATTGTCAGTATTTACATGAAGTGGAGAAATACATTGAGAATACATTTAAGCTTCTTTAATACCCTAATTATTTCATATTCAGCATGAAACTAAAAGCACATAAAATATTCCAAAATAGAAAAGCACCAACGAATCAAAATATATTATTCTACCCACCAATTCAATCACAACTAAAATTAAAAAGAATTTTATCCAAACGCAACGTAAACTTTGTCACGATAACGTCGAAAACAATAAAAGATTTAATTAATGCGAAACAAAATAATAAGCTAAAACTTGAAGGAGGAATTTACTCTATTACCTGTAATAATTGCCACAAGGAATGTATCGGAGAAACCTCAAGGAATTTAAATAAATGTTTATATGAATACAAAAAGTATCTTTTATAAAACAACACATTAAATGCATTAGTTGCAAACTCTAACGAGACTGACCACAATTACGATTCATATATATATATATATATATATATATATATATATATATATATATATATATATATATTAAAGTGGTCAATATCAGTGTTAGAGAGTATGTAAATATAAAATGTACATCGTCTGTTTCACGCTTGAACGCAATCTTCAGGCATTATATATATATATATATATATATATATATATATATATATATATGAAACAGACTGACAACGATCGGTGTTGACCCCAGTGCCCATTTTTATATTTAAATATACTCTAACCCTGACATTGAGCACTTTTACCCATAAGTATAGTTTAATACTATATTTTTATCATATTCTCTCTCTATATATATGTATATGTGAATGATGATAAAAGGTACTTAACAAACTTCGTGAAATAAGCTGAAAGTTCAATTTAAGTACCCTTTATAATTATTTATACTTAGTTCTGTATCTTTATATTTTGCATACACGCTATATATATATATATATATATATATATATATATATATATATATATATATATATATTGTCGATAATTTCTACTGTTCAGAAGAACTGCTGGTTATTTCACATTTCTGACTGAGACAAAGCTAAATTGAACTGTTTATATATATATATATATATATATATATATATATATATATATATATATATATATATATATATAGACAAGTTTTTTCTTCTTATTTTTAATAGGGTCCTCTCATATTTACGTGTGAAATGTTATGTACTGTACATGATCTTACCGTTTTTCTATTCACAGGTAAAAAATTCAATTTTCAGTTGAACACAAAAATTCTGTCTTAGAAGAATGATGAGCACAACAATTTTTTGTCTTAGAAAAAAATCTGATGTTGACATTGTGCTAACGTCGAAAGTACTAGGAATAAAATGAATATACATCAACATGGTAATTTTCTTTCTTCATTTAATAAGGGTACTAAGAAACTTGTTCATAATTATGAGAGGATCTTATTAAAAATAAGTCGACAAAACTTGTCTTAATTATTTAATGAGACATGTCAATGAAAATATGCTGCCAAAATATACGCAATATATCTGTGTATGTGTTTGTATACGCACAATCCTTCTATGATTTCGAGTAGTAGCTTCGGCTGTAGTGAGTTATAGCAGTCAGTGTTGGAGTAATCATGGTCATGTGGTCATGATTTTACAATTTGACTTTCAAAAAAGGACATACATTCTTTTTGATAGACTAATGCGACACTGTTCTCATTCCTTGTGAGCTTATAAAATCTACTATACGAAGGTGTTCTATTTGTTTACCCTATATTTTTGTATGTAATTTTTTTCCTGGTGAATTGGATAAGAAAATACTAGTCTCACATGATAGCAATGGCCGCTATTTGAGGACCGGGGAAATGGCATAGTAATGCATATGGCGATAAGTAAAACGGGCTAGGCCGGTGGGTAGATCGCTAAGATAGGCAGAAAAATAAGGACGTTTTTTCTTTTTTTTTTTCTTTTCTTTTTGTGGCTAGCTGACGCCAGAATTCGGAGCTGGCAATCGTAGGCTGACCAGGAATTTATCGCGGATTATTCAGGTTCTTTTTTTTTTTCGTTTTTTTTTTTTTTTATATATTTTTGTTCTTGTTTTTATCTCTTTTCCCGAGATACTAATTCAACCAAAATAAAGAAAAATTAGAGAAAAGTTTTCGAGTAGAATAAATGTTTTAGCCGTAGCATAAAAAAAGGAAATCTTAAAAGAGGTACAAAGTAGAAAAAAAGAAAACAAATAAATATTTATGTTAGCCGTAAGAAATCACTGCTTGGTGTATCGAAATAGAGATCCAGACACTTTTTTTAGGGTTCCCAGGTTAAGTCGGATTTGGTTATGTGGTCCATTTTGAGGGCCTTCAATATTACTTCTACGTTGTTTATCTATTCTTTTTTTTCAACCCTTTTTCATTTTGAACTTGTCTTTTTTCTTTGTTTTCTCTTCACTTCCTCATTTATATCTTACAGTTCTTGTTTATATAGTGAATTTCTCTCTTGTATATATCTGCTTGCGCGGATACATATACATACGCGACTCACCGCACTTGAACTTCAATCCTATATCAGTTGACAGCCAGTCCTTCGATAAATATATGTACACTAGTGAATTAAATAGCATTAACTTGGTCTAGTAAGTCGTTGTTGCCTTAATTATCTTTTTTTGATAGCGTAAACCTTAAAAAGGAGAAGACATTTCTTCTAATCAAGTCGATTAATTATACAGTTTAATCTGAAAAAGTTAATCATAATTACTATTGTAATAGAATGAAGACTAAGTTTTAATTACTACAAAAGAAGGGATTTATGTGGCAAATCGTCCATTTCATCATTGTTTTATTATTTTGTTTTTTAAAATCATTTCACCTAATGCAATGGCCGAGAGTCATTCAAGGTAGAACGATAATAATGAATGTGATGTGTGATATGAATGGAAGAGTGGGTGTAGCAAGTGAAGATTATGAGGACAGACATTGTTTGATCCTAGACTTGAAATGGTTAAGGTTCCACAAAATGGCAGTTCTTGGAGAAAAAAAAAGCTGAGTGGAACTTTCTTCTTGCATTTTGGGCACAAAGGAAATTAGAGTAATTCGACTCTGTGGAAGCAGCATGGCATGTCCTAGCGGTAAAGGTCTGAAATGGCGGAAATAAAGAATGGATGTCTTCTGAACATATTAGTTTTGCGCAGATAAACGATGTAAAATTAACAAATGTTAAACGCATGAGAAATATATAAAAAATATTTTTTTCTTATAAATATCTTTTTGGATTCCGCACATGTTACTTTTTATTTAACTTTAATCTTAAGATTTTTTTAAATGCAATGTCAATCGTTATCTACTGTCTTCCTCATTACTCTTCTATTGTTCTCGTTTCTTAGTAATGTTTCTGTTTTCTAATTTTTTCACACCTAGTCTTAGTGGCTTTGCTGCTTTGCTTGGGGTAAATCTGATTAAAAAAACAAAAAAAGTTAATTTTAGTTCATCTCTTTGACGATAAATGAAGGTGTGAGGAAGGGAGAGAGAGAGAGAGAGAGAGATAAATAAATACATAAATAAATAGAGAAAGAAAGAGAGAGTATGATCGTAGAATTTATAGACATTTTCCATAAACACAATTCCATGATCTTTCTACTAGTAGTAACTTCTTTGGATCTTTCGCTTGTTCTTTGTAATGATTAAAAAATGTTCTTTACCAGCTACAACTGGATCAGCTTATGCCAGTCACAAGAAGAAAATTATTGAGTCTTTTTAAATGAGTCAAAACATCAAGACAATTGTTTTTTATTTTCTATTAAAAAATTTACAAGGATTTATAGTTAATTGCACAATAGGTTCTCATAACGAATATGTGAAAAGTGTCTTTGATTTGATTTTCAACGGATATCGTTTACATCACAAGTTTAACCTTAAGCATAATTTCTTGTTCAATTTTCCGTTCATTCACTGAAAAAATAATTTGTTTTGAGATCAGTATTACATATATTTATAAAGAACTAACAAAATTTTGTTATCACAATATATTGACAGTATCTTTTCTATTCTCAATTACTTGTTCCTCCTAAAATCAACAATATAAATAGGGTAAAAATCATTTGAAAATTTAAGAGATATAAATACAAAGAAATATATCAAAAAATGGAGCTCAAATCACTTTTTTTGTAGAGTTGGTGTTAACAACACAGCAGCGTTTCCCATCGATCCGTTCTTCGGCACTCGTAGTGTAATCCTCGGGAAGAAAGCAGAACTCTTTAACCCCTACCAAAAATATTTATAGACAATAAAAATAAAGAAATTACTTTTTTTTATACACTTCGTTATTTTTTAAATCTAATACAAAAATTATTTATTCTATCAGATTCAGAATGATAAAAAATAAATTTTGTTTATGTAAGCTTTGCCTAGACGAGAAAATGGCGATGATTTTCTTCATAGAGCAAAATAAATTTTTAAACAAAAGATCAGAAATCGATTCCAGACGTGAAAGCAAAGTCCTTCGGCATTACTTACAGTCAGCAGAAAGACGAAATTATAAGCTCATAACTTTGTTTTTAACCTTAAATCATAAAAACAAAGAAAATATACAACTTTATTTTGTCTTAAATATATTTTCATTTAATGAACAATTTTTACTATTTTTTCTCAGAAATTATTTTTCTTTAAATATTCTTTTTAAAATCTTAATTAAAATTAACGTTATTCGCATTCTTATATATGTCAATAGTAAATTATTAACAAAAATGATGTAAATGCAAAAACATCGTTTATTACAATAAGTTTTCAGTAGTGTCCCCCAAGTTGTCAAAGAGATTTTCTTAACTCGTTAGCAACATATGACGGTTAAATTGCAAATGACTGATTTTTTTTTTACTGCAGTTAATTGAGTTTGTAATTAGTTTTATTGATCTGTTTTGCGCGTAGCATAATTAAAATTAGTCTCATCATTATTGATTGAATGAACATTTCAAAAGATACTAAATCATTTTTAGAGGAAACATGAAAACTACTTTTAACGGCATTTATCAAAAAATGTAAGTTGTCTACCATTTTGTTGACCCCATTCATTTTCTTAAAAGTTGTACATCGATAAAATAGATTCAATAACATCCAACCTTTCAAAAATCTTCTAAAATGTATAATTTTTAAGGTTGATTTTCCTCAACTTTAAACAAATATTTTATGCTGTAAAATGGTTTGAATAAATTAAATTCATTATTAATATAATTATCGAAAAAACCCCACTTTGTTCGTAATTTTAAAACTGACAATGTATAAAATAATTTGTAATTTAAGAAACTTTCTTCATAAAGGAGTCTTAAAGACGTGAAAAATGGTAGAATATGACTTTAAAATAAATCTGAAATGTATGGTAAACTTTAATTTTGGGTTGTAAAATTGCTACCATATTTCATTTGCTTCTTATCCGTACCTCGATAAGTATATAAACAGGTTGAATATTAAAAAAATGTATTCGGATGAAACAAAGAAAGTATTTATAAAATCTTAACTAGAAACTTTTAAAGTCTATTTTTCTTTACAATATTAATTCAAAGCAAAATACATAACTCGATAAATTAGAACTGACAATTTATCAAAAATACATAGAACACATTTATATTTCTATGCACATGGAAATAAATATTAAAAAAAAATTAATGCGTTTGTTTTATTACGCATATTTTGCGCATCAGAATGCTTCCTTAGTGATGTCTATTCTGGAGGCATAGAAAGTTTCGGGCCTCGATGATAGACGTTCTCTCCCATGGAATTGTAAAAATATTTGTGCCAACTCAAATGAGATCATTCAATTCTATGTAGAAATTCTGACCAATTGAAATTTGCTTAATTTTTGACTATTGGTGTTTCGGTTATTTCTAATTACTTCTTTCATACCGCGTTTATTTGAGTTTCCTCATCTTTTTTTGTTTTTATCACATTTTGCCTGCTGTATTCTTTGCTTTTTACACAAGTGTCTGTCGCATTCTTTTTTGAACTTTCAACAGAAAACTCTCTTTACTGTACTGGGATATTTTCTTCTCGATCATTTACTGATCTTCATTGTATTTCCTAAGTAATTTTAGAACTAAATTTCAGAATCGCCATTTCTTTCCATTATAATGTTACTTCATTAAACCATTGCTCTACGCTACATAACTCAGTCATTTACAACCTCACAATATTCGGGGAACTTAACTGAATTCACGAACACATTTGTCGATTCATATTTGATATATCTTTTGTAGCATTTTTAAAATCTCTTGACACATTTTAAAATGTGAAACAGCTTTATTCATTGAGACATAATAACAATTAAAATAACATTTAAGATTATTGTAAGAATTAAAAAAATAGTTTAATAGTTGCTAGAACAAATTTTTGATAATATCATTATTTCTATGAAAGTCATTAATATTTTAAAAAGTATTATCAAGAAACGAAACAGACTTAATGTATGAACTATGACCTAGTTGAGAAGCCGAACGATGACTATTTTGTTTTTTGTTTTTTCAAAAGTGTAATCCCATTTTTTGTCCTTTCGACGACACACATGTCTGGACAAGGAAAACAATTTAGAGATTAAGGCCATTCGGTCAAATTAGTCATTGTTTCCGTAAGCAATGTTAACAGTTTTTATTTGACTAGGATATTTACTTTTAGCTTAGTATGACGCAGGGCCAAATGGAGAAGATTGTAGATTCTTTTCAGGTAGAAAATATTAAAACCTATTTTCAAGAACTTTAAATCAGTATGCTGAATAATTTTATGAATGCAAAAATAAATAAAATTAAAAAATAAAATAAGAAATAAAAAATGTAAATAAATATAAAATTATAAAAAAACAATTACTTGTCAGAATTTTTTCCATCTTTTTCTTCCAACAACGACATAAATAAAATTCATTTCGATAACTTTTGACGTATTTGATAAAATTTCATATGTATAGGAAAATATCACTCGATAGCATAACTTACATTATAAATTGGTTGTTGAATATTTGGTAATTATCAAATTAGTTATACACTTTATGAATATGGATTAAGTAGCCCTGGTTGGCAACGAGTCTAAAAGAAATAAAACTTTGAATTCGAAAACCCTGAATTCGTAACCCTGGCACGCGCGCGCGCGCGCGCACACACACACACACACACACACACACACACACACACACACACCGTCCCCCCCCCGGGGTTCACAATAATCCAGATAAAATAACGAAAATATATTAAAATAATTGTCGAACTTAGTCCATTTCATAATATATATATATATATATATATATATATATATATATATAAAAATCCGTGGTAGGGATTATTCCAATGAGGTCTTTTTAATATAAAAATATTAGAAAGTTAACTCCATGATTAAATCTCAATGTATAAATTTATAAATGAATAAATAATAAGTAAGTAGTTATCATATAATCGTTTATAAATTTATTTCAACAGTCATATATATATATATATATATATATATATATATATATATATATATATAGAGAGAGAGAGAGAGAGAGAGAGAGACACCATAATTTACAAGATTAAAAATAAATCCAGATGCATCCCTCTAGTAAGTACTTTAAACGCTACTCTTCCTCTACTATCCCATATAATCAAAAGTCGTTGAGAAATACTACAAGTCAAACAAGACTTAAAAGTTTTGTTTGAGGAACCTGGCCTTTTAGCATATCGTTGACTTAAGAACCTAAAGGAAATTATGGGTAGTAACCACATTTCAGAGGATAATTAATCTGTAATAAACCAAAAAAATTTTTTGCCGATTTTTACTCATCACACTTCTGGCCCTCTTTCAGTCAAGATCTCAACCCTTTGGAGCGTTTTAAAACATGCTACTAATGAAACCTCTCATCCAAACGTTACCATTGGAGAAGAGTGGGATAAGATGTCCTCTGTTTTGTTTTTTGTTTTTTTGAGAAGTGTAGTAGAAATTTCAGTGGGTGTGTAGACAGTAATTGAGAAACAAAGAGGACATATCGAATAAAATGTTTCTTTCGTTTTCTGTTTGTATATTGGAACCATTCGTATTTCTTTAAATAAACTAATTAATCAATTATAAGGTTTTTTATTTTAATACCAAAATTACGCAAGTTTTGCCTCCCCACCCTGTACACATAGGTAGTTACAAACCTAAACATATATTTATTAGTGTTTGACGCAAAGTAAATATCTATTTTTTAAGACAATTTAACCTTAAATTTATAGCGACATTTAAATATGATTTTATTTCTCAGGTTCAATAACTGGTTTGTATTTTTGTACTTAATTATTTTAATTTTTATTTCCAGGCATAGATTGCGTCTGTTTCTGAAGCTGTCAGAAGTTTGTGAGTTACTGATGTACCATTCGATCTCTAGGGTGAAGCTTCTCTTTCAATTTCCAGAAATGTTATGAGAGGGCTGTTTGGTGTTTTAAGGAAGTGTCAGTGAACGAAGATGTCCGCTACGTAGACGACATTTTTTTATTTTAGCCAATAACACAAAAGAAATAGACACTCTCAAGATCACCTTTGAAAAAAAAAACACTCTGTCCTTAACTTTACCTACGAACTTAGACAAAAAAATAAACTCCCATTCTTAGAAGTTCTCTTAGAATACAGTAACAACATTTTTACCACCTCATTGTATAAAAACCCACTAGCAGAAACTCTTGCTATCTTAATTTTAAGAGGGAATGCCCACTCAGATACAAACTAACGGCGATAAAAAAAAAACTTCCTAAAAAGAGCACACCAGAATGCATCCTCTCGTCTACTTTTCCTTAAAGAACTCAACAATGTAAAACATACTAATTAAAAATGACTTGTAACGACTATTATTACACACACACACACACACACACACACACACACACATATATATATATATATATATACATGGTCTGCGTGACTGTACGTGTGTGTGTGAGTATGCATGCGTGTTTGTTTTCTTTTTTCAAATAATTTTCATGTGTTATTCTAAGGGAAAACAATGAAAATTGAAATTAACATTAAATTTTATTAGATTTTAACACAACTTATTCTTTATGAAGTTGGCTCTAATCCGAAAGCTTATCAAAGATTATTATAGATAATTACTTATTATTATATATAATACTTATTAATGAACATTAAAAAACAAATAAAGTACTTACGATTTTTTACAAAAAAAAAAAAAAAATTCGAAATGAAAAACACCATCCGTTGTTCGCTTATCAAAAATCATCTCAGAGAAATTTAAATATATCAGGGAATTGTTTAAAGAGTAATAGCAAAAACTATGATGAATTACTAAGCGTTACTTAAATATGGCACAAGGCTGCACGTTTAGAGCAAGTAGTGAGGATCAAACTCACTACATATTCGTAAATAATCGAGCGAGACAAGCTTTTCCATCATATCGACATGCCCATAGCAAGCATTGTACATAATGTTCATCTGTTCTCTAAGTCATATATGGATATGATAAATAATCCGTTATGAAGATATTGAAGTATTTCAATTTTATTTTAGGTGTGTTTATACACGTGTTTATTTTTAACCTTTAAATGGTTGGAAAATCTTTGGAGTTTTGGGATATTGTTACTTACTGAAATACGTTCTCATTTCTTCAATTTCCTAACATCAGACAAGTATGGTCCCAAATAAGACTTTTATCTGAACTCCTTAAAATCCAATATAAAATATGTCAGATTTTCACTGATGGCGCAGAGAGGAATTTGGAGCAAATGGCAACTATCAATTCAGAAAAAAAAATATATATCAATTTTTCAGAAACGATTTCAATTTGGCAGTTATTTGAAAACAAACAAACAATAAAAACACAAAACAAATAAAATGGCTACAAAATAACACACCCTAAAATCGGATTAAGTGACTCATATGATCATGCCCTGGCATGAATTCTACTGAATATGCCTGGGAAATTTCGGATTGTGAAATGAAGAAATATTACAAAGCTTTGCTAAAAAAAAAAAAATAAAAAAAATAAAACTGTTTTGTAGCTTGATCACATATCCAATAAAAGAAAACTGATGTGAAATTTAAAAGCATATAACCTTTAAAAACATATTTAAAATTTCCAGCATTTTTTATATTTCAATTTAGAGGTGTTTATTTACTTTTGTCTATTTGTATATACGAATTACCTGTTGAACTTTGTTATGGCAGAATTAAAAGAATATAAAGAAGAATAAAACGGAATGCAGAACTATTTAGTAGGATTTAAATGATGATCAAGAAAACGGCTGTTTTTTTGTTTTTTTTTTAAAAGATTAAGTAGAAACAGAAAAGAAAGAAGAAATAAAATCAGTATTTTAGGAAAGAGTTTTCAAGTTAAAAACATTTGCAGGAGAATCACAAATAGGACAGAAAAAGAAAGAAAGCAAAATATTCTGAAGAAGGTAGGAAGCAATACTAAGTTCCATTATTTTATCAGATCATTGCTTTTCACTGGACTAACTAAGATGGCGCTGTGCGAAGTCTAACTGATGAGTGTGATGTCGTAATGGCTGCTGAAGAAATCCTTAAATGTCGCTTCACACCCCGTAGGAAATTAGAAGATGAAGACAGAAACGACCACAAATATATCATCAGGATTCTTTTATCACATTCTATTCGGTATTCAGGAAAATCTCAGCAAAACGACTAGAGGGGGAGGGGGTGGTGCACAATTACGACAAGCAAATTTCAACAGGTCTCCATTTGTGCTGACAGTCAAAAATAAATTCAGTCCCTACGTTCCTTGAAGGAGTTAAAGTAAAACAGACACCTTACTTGTGTTGGTGTTGATTTTCAAAAATAGGAAGGCTTTCTGTGCTCATTCTTATTGTCACTTTATTAAAACAAAATATTTAACAGCAAAAATAAAATTAGTTTTGAGGCATTGTCTTTATTCTTGATTCAATTTATTTCGGATTAAATATGAAAAAAATATTGCTAGCATATTATTTTAGGGAGAAATTGCCGTGTAATATTTAAACTGAAGTAAATATATTTGTTGTTAAAAGTGTTTTGGTAATTCGTAATTCGTATTAAATCAATTATTGTCAGCGATTATTAAGTTGAGAGCATATTCTTACATATTCTTTATTTCCACGCTGTTTATTGATGGCCGTGGATTGATGGTCTGAGTAGTTGCGATGAAAAGTAAGTGAAATTAATATGAAATAAATGTCAATCGAAATTAATAATGGATTAAAATTGGTAGATGTAACATTGATGACTGTAATGTTGGTAACTGTAACATTACCGTGAAACATGAATGTAAACAATGAAAAGAAGTAAATTGATTAAAACGAGGCTGCAAAAAAGGAGAATAATTTTGATCATTTTAAAATTGTTTTACTGCTTTCTAATGCTTGAAACATCAAGAAGAAAAAGATGAGTTTGACAATTTAATTCCCAAGTCACTTGATGACGACATTCCTGATTCGTACAGGAGAGTCGTCATTAACTTGTGAATTAAATGGTTAAATAAAACCATTTTAAAAGTTTAGAAATGGAATAATAAGTAAATATTTTGTATGCATTATTTCATATTTATGTATCGATGAAGGCGTGTAAAAGATTTTTTATGAAAGATTACAACAAGGCTTTGATACAGATAGATTAACTCTCTTAAGAACAGCGACTTTCTATATTATTTGCCTAACAAGCATTTGAGTCTTGGGATAATTTTAGAATAATTATTTGATTTATTTTTTGACACTGACTGAGATCTCGATATAATACCAGCCATGTTTCATGTTATGCCATTGTGGGATAACAAATATGGATATTGAGCCGACAAATGAAACATTAATTGCTGCACAGAATATATGAATAGTTTTCTTAAGCTGGATAATATTTTTCTTTTTGGTTAAAGAATTGTGTACCATTATGTAAAGAAATAATGTTCAGTCATGTAACTCAGTACTTAGCTGCCAGATCGTCAGGTCATCAGTGACTAAATCGATTCTCCCACCAGGCTTATCTGTTGAGGAGGGTGGCTAGATACCCAGCAGTATTAAAAACAAGACTTGTCAAAGGTTTGATGAATCTTCATATCTGTATGCAAGCCAGTGAGCTGATAACACAGCATCGCTGGGTGGAGGGTCTCTTAAACTGAAGTCAACGGCTCGGGCCGAGTGTCTATCCAATGGAATCAACAGCCATATCTGTGACGAAGGTGAGCATTTAATTAAAAAATTACATCTCGACTGTAGATTGACATGAGAAAGAATGTACTCTGCCAGGTCTATTTGCTCAAGACACGCTACGAATTAATGAATATCTTTCCGGCTGTGAGCCCAGATATGTAGTCAGGGGCTCAGCTGTGCAGCAACCCTACGACCACTCCCGGTCATGGGACTGATGATGATGATGATGATGATGATGAAGAGGAGGAGGAAGAGGAGGACGATGCGAAGAAAGATATTAAGTCAAATTTTTGATGTTCATAAAAATGAGATCGAACTGACATTATTTATGATGAAAGGAAAATTAAAAGAGAACTGATGTTTTACATTGATCTGCTTAACGATATTACAAATTAAAAGAAGTTAACTATTTATGATTGTAGGTGCGGTGGAGTAATGGATGGCGGCTCAGATTGAGGAATCAGAGAACAGAGTTCGAATTCCAGTCGAATCCATTGCATTCACTTACGTGTTAGGAAAGGTATGAATCCTCGTCTTCTCCCCCAGCTATGGGGAAATAGTAGGACAGACCGGGTTCTAAAGCCTTGGATGGCAACTGGTCTACCGCAGAAAGAAATGGCAACCTACTGTAGCAAAATCTCTGCCTCGTCAGTGATGTATCGAAAGATATATGATCGCCTACGCGTGTATTATGCATGGTACATAACTAACTGACTGAATTCTTCGGAAAACAAGACACGTCTGGTTTTAAGGATGTTAATCGATAATATATCTACCATTTTCCTTTCACAATATAGAATAGTATCTATCTAAGTTTTTTTTTTATCTATCTATCAAAGTCTTTTCTTATCCATCTATCTATGCATATCAAGGTATTATAGTGTACATGCTTCATTCGTCTGATTTTGTTGTTAAATTAAAATTATCTTACAAATTAACGCTATAGTTTGGTATTAAGAATAAGTTACTTGGTCATTGAAAGTACTGTCGCTAATTTATTGGTCTAAATTCGTTGTCGTGCTGAAAAGTTACACTGGCAGCGACAAGCTGATTCTTATCGTACATGTCATCGCTCTCCGGGTAGTTTATTCGTATCAAGATTTGAAATCAAATTCGTTTCACGTCTTAGCTATTTTATGCAAAACGATGCAAAATTTTAAACTTTCTTTCCTGCCTTTAACCAAATCCTTGAAACTCAAGAGCAAGCGAAGGGAAGGTGATAACTGTCCAATGCAGGATTAAATTTGACGTCACGAATTAAAAAAAATTAACTGCGCAACCAGAGATCGAGTTTAAGAGATATACAATAAAAAATGTCCAACATTTTGAACAACAGTGTTATGTGATTCAGTGGGCAACTCGTGTCCTTTTTCTTTAAGAGATTTCAACCAACAGAAAGGCAGAGTGCAATTTTAATTAAAGATGTTAAATTTGTTCTGATCCTAAAACAATTATTTTATAACGTTGATACTTTAGAAATTATTTCGTGTGGAATGCTTCAGATTGCGTGCTAATTACGTATCTAATATACTGCCTCAAATGTTATTGTACAAATCAATGTTTTCACAATAAAATTGATATTAACCGACAGCTGCTGTAACGGTTTTCAGGCTATATTTATATGCGTAATATATATTGAGAGTTTCTGTTAAAAAACATCTATCTTTATGAGAATAAAGAGAATAACTCGTGTCGGGGTAGACAGATTTTATTATATATTAAATTATTAAATAAGTTCAATATAAATATTTATAAATTAATAAAATCCGCAGAAACATATTTATGATTAACACAATATCCAATACAAACGATAAATTATTATTTCATAACTTTGTATGGGTATTCTATGATTTCCACTACTTTGTCAATCATTGATTTTGTTAACTTTACTACTCTTTCGACTTAAAAATTACTTGTTAAAGTTTTTTTTATTTGTACTCAAAGTTCTTTATTGGGTCAATTTTGTCTCTCATTCTCATATACAATCCGTTTGAAATCACCAAAACCTCAATAACTCGAATTTGCTTTGAAGATTTTTATTTAAAATTTAAACGCGTAATTTAAACCTCAAACCAAATCTTGAATAAAAATAACAAAAAGTTACTGAGTGGTGGAACAGTACCGGGCACACCATCATGGGGGCGCAAAATCGGTTGGTGATTAGCAAGTTTATTGCCGGGGTTAGCAGTGAATTGGAAGTGAAATGTTCCACTTCCAGTATTTTTATAAAAAAAAACATGTGTAAAATCCCGCCTAACTAGCTCTACCCAAACTTATTTAAATGTGGTGAAAAATTAGGACTAAGTTAGGTAAACCAAGTTTTAACATATTTATCTGCAAAAATGACGAGAAATTAATTGAAAAAGTTGTGTAAGAGGATCTAGAATTTCCTCCTTTTTTATTTACTTTAATATCCATTTTGTGACTGCCCGCAGATACTTATTTCATTAATGGCGCGTCATGAATTATTTTGGCGAAGGCGCTCAGTAGCTCTTCGATCATGCGCAGTGCAGGCGGAAGTGCATGCCGGCTAAAACGTGAAATGCGTTAAAGAAATAACAAAAAGTGTTGTTTAATTCTGTTTTCTTTCGGTTGAGGCCAGAGTGAAAGCTAATCCATATTACTGTTTTAAGATGGATTTCTGGGATGGTAAACACAGTGTTTCTTTGTAAAATGATAATAATGGTGATTTTTCTCCTCGCCTCAATTGATAGCTCATAGCATTTTAATGAATATATAAAAGAGTTAGACATAATAATCTTATTTTAACTGAGTGTCGGATATAATGTGTCGTATATTCCCATATACAGGGTTTTGATGTGAAAAGATTCACAAGTTTTATGGCACAATTCTGGTTGTCATTAGCGATGGCAAAAGCCTTGTAGGGTGTTTTTGTAGCTTTCGCTGTAATATTATTATTATTATTATTATTATTATTATTATTATTATTATTATTATTATTATCATCAATTTATTTCCTTTGGTTTCTGTTGTAAACTCATTTCTTTCCGGGTCCCGACCAGAGACCTAAGCTCAGAAATGGCATCATGACATTCTCCATTGAGCAGTTTTGAAAAAAAAAATTAGACATATTTTACATAGATAAAGCCCTACGTAAGGTGTGGGCTGTACTTGTGAGTACAATTTTTTGTATTTCTTTAAGGCATGGGGTACCAGGAATCACTTCAATGCGTCTATTGGAACCTTTTCCAATCAAAACGAGTGCACCAACTACAATTGGAATTGTTAATGTCCTCATGTACCACATTTTTGAGATTTCGATTTCAAGCTCCTTGTATTTTGATAGTTTTTTTTAAAGATCTTAAAAAATACATTGCAGTCAATAAGGAGTCACATTTTGTCTTTGCGGTCTGTAATCACGATGTCAGGGCGATTAGCTTTGATTCTTCTGTCTGTGTGGATTGTGAAGTCCCATAAAATTGTTACAGATCCTATCTCCTTAACCAGGTCTGGGTGTGTTCATACCAATTTCCTTACCGTGGTTTATAATCAATGTGTGCTAATACTATGTAACCTGGTACTAGATGGTCAATTGTTTCTGATTATTTATCACAGAAACTGCATTTTGGACCAACACAATTTTTCATTATTATTATTATTATTATTTGACTATATTACAGCGAGAAACAGTTTATTACAGAAAATCATGCACTCCCACTGAAAATATAAGGAAAAATTCTTTATTGCAACGTATATATGTATTCGGCTGTTAAGTTAGGATAGATTCTAAGGCAAAGCAAATGGTTTTATTGGATGCTTTCAATTAGCCTACATCTTTGTTTCATTGCCAATCTGATGAACATGCACAATATGCTGAAACTAAATATTCAATATTAATCAAGAAAGATGTAGGTTGCTTAAATGTGTATATAAATTGCGATAAACCATAAATTTCTACTGATCTGTGCATACAATTGTTGAGGATGGGTTTTAAAGCTTTTCAGAACAAAGATGGCCCTTTCAAAATTGTAAAAGATAAGGGACTTATTGAGAGCTGATGTGTTGAAGAAGCAATGAGAAGTGAAATGAGCAAAAAACATGTGGGTGTCGACGGCAGCTTCACGAATGACTGGTTTTTAAAAAAAACTGCAGGATGGAGCTACAATTCCATTGTTGTACTCTATTAAAAATGATGCATTGTATTGTTTTGGCTGTTTATTGTTTTCAATAGACCCAGTCAAATAAAGCTCGGTATTCAAAATAATTTTGTGGATTTTGAAAATGGAAAAAATGCAACAAAAGAATACTAGAACATGAACAGTGCACTCATCACTGTGCATCATTTCTTGCATGGAAAGACTTTGAGAGATGCATACCAGAAATGGTCTATGATTGACTGACTAATAATGAACGATATGGAGGTACAGAAGCAATTGTGGAAGCATCTTCTCTCATGCGTTTTATGGATTGTTTCAAACATATTTTCTAAGAACTGAAAATATTTATTTGTATTTATCTTAACACCTTAACACATTAACTTTGAATGGACTTTATAATTTTACTACCTACAACACTAAAAACATTACTTCTCTTATTTTTCTAAGTTGTTTTGATTGTTCCTATAAATAAATAATTTTCCACTACCCTTCTAAAGAAAGAATCGTAATCTTTCTATATTTGAAATTAAAAAATAAATTCATTGTTTATGTATTATTTATATTCATTTACAATAAATTGAACAACACTTGAACTGCATCATAAAATTTTCCTCCACCAAATAAAATAATTTAAATATTTATAATAAAACATTCTTCTATTGAAATTCACATAGTATATTTATTATATTAGTATAACAGCAAAATGTAACCAATATTGATCGGTTATTACCAATTCTACTGTAAAAAAATTAATGTGCCTAGTAAATTTCATTGCGTGAAAAGATAGATAAAAAGATGATGAAGAGACTGGTATAGATAGATAGATAGATAGATAGATAGATAGATAGATAGATAGATAGATAGATAGATATGAGCAGAATTAGATAGATATGAGCACATTTTCTTATACTGATAGCTTGAATGCTATAGTATTGCAATGAAAAATACAAAATAGTATAGGATATGTGAATCTGCTGACAAGTGACAAAAACGAATTCAACATTAACGTTTTGAATCAGTATCGTACTTGTATTAGTCCTGAATGTACTGATTTATGGAATACTAAGAAGAATTTACCAAAATCTTATTACATAAACCATATAAAACCAACATTTGAAATCTGACCACTGTTTGGATTTTAACAGAAAGAATCATTCCGATGGAAAGCATTACTGAGATTATCAATAAAGGTCACAAATTGACGTAGTCGTAGCAAAAAATGAAACTTTCCTCGTTATTCTGTTCAGAAGTTGAAAAATCCGAGATACTACGTATAAATAATCATTCGTTCAGTCTGCTGAACTTAAAACTGCGCCCAGAAAGTTTATATATTAATTTATTTCTATTTCAAATCCTTGTTTTCTTTAGCGCTGCGCGGCAATTTTCTCGTTAACATCTAATCTGTTTACTGATAAGGCATTCAGATAAATATCGATGCTCAAGCAAATTCTTTCGTTGGTTTAGTTTAATCTACGAAGGCAGCGCTAGGCTTGAGGTTTATAGCTGAGGTCATGGGAGGCAAGACGGTTTTTGCTGTAGGCAGGTCAACGATCAGTTTGAAGTCCGGCTGGGGATGGCATTTGAAAGACCGGAAGCTGCGAGCATTGAGGGAAAAAGAATCCAGCCGTCTGTGACTTTACCTTTTGCTACGTGACATGTCGAAAAGGTTTCAGCAACAGAACTGATAACAACCTAGGATACTTCCAATGGTTTGGCTAGGTGAAATGGCTGTTTGCCAGCTGCTGTAGAGAGGGAAGAACTATGCGAAAGTGAAGCTGGATAAAAATAGGTTTCTAATGGAGAATTTTTATCTATCTATCTATCTATCTATCTATCTATCTATCTATCTATCTATCTATCTATCTATCTATCTGTTCATTCAACCATACCAAACTTTGGATCTCAACTTCATGTGATATGTGTTATCTGCCTGTTGCTTCGTGGTACATAAAGACTCTTGTGAAGTGATTGGCCCTATGCCCAACCTCTACACACCGTGGAAGTGTTTGTTTTCTGTCGGGGGTCTCTTTCATTTAGATGGCTTGGTATTCCCACGCGAACATTCCATCTACCCTGGTTAAGGAATTCATAGTTTTCATTTTCTAGACCGATTGCAAAGCAAAACTAAAGAGCCCACTCCGCTCTACTATTTAACCTATAGCTGGGAAAACTTAACCTATATATAGTAATTTTATGTACATACGCACATTTATATGGGGAGAGAAAAAGCGAATAAAAGAAAAAGAACGAAAAAAAATGATATAGAAAGTCTTGTTCATAATTTTAAGGGGGGGCTCTTTCTCTTCGGTTTTGCTAGTTCAAATTTCAGAAAGCTTCAATTTAGAAATCAAGCTCAAGAAGAAGCTGTTAGAGTGGAACTTATTTCCCCCCGATGGAATACGGAGGGAATGTGGGTGGGTTTGTTACTATGTAACTGGCATGGCGGGTCCTTACCCGTGAAGATCATAGCTGGCGGAACCAAGGAATGTAGTTAGTCTGAGCGCTTACCATGGAAGTAGCGATAGAGCAGTGAGAGGTTCGCCACATCCCACCCTGTGAGAGACAGGGGTTGGTTGAACGAGCATTGGGAATGAGAGAGCTATAGAAAGGTTTTTTTTTCAGGCAGTTATTTCTAAACCGTCATACAACGTAGACGTGTTTCCCTCGTGTCTGGATCTGTTCCCAGTGGAGAGGGGAGAGCGCCCCCACTGGCTATTTGGAGATGTATACGTCGACGTTAATAAAATAGATAAGTTAAAATTACTTTTGTTGATGTCTTGCATCTCTGGACACCCAAAACGTTTCGCCATCCGGCCGGTAGAAGACGAGAGAAGTGAAAGAAGGATGCAATTTTATCATGATCGAATCAAGACTCTCCAGAACAACGGGGAATATACAACATTGTATTAATTGGCGCAATGACCAAGACATCCCAGCACGAAAGAGGGAGAGTATACAACAATATTAGATTATTATATATGACATAATTGAATATAGGGTATCAATTTACTATCTTTTTAATTATGCCACTCCAAGCAATGTAATAAAGCCACTAAGACGCGGGGTGGGTATAAAGGGTGAAAGAATATAAAAAAAGGAAAAACATTCAGATTTGAATTTTAATAAAGATTGATAATTACCCATTTTGAAATTAAAATGCTCTCACCACCAAAAAAAAAAAAAAAAATGAAACGTAATAATACTTATTATGCTTTCTGTTTTAGGATTAATCAGTTATCATTCAAACTGGGAATGCCACGTTCTCGTGGCTATAAATTTAACTTGTAATAGAATAGAATCCACCGTAAATTGTTTAGGAGTTCAAAGTCATCAGAAACGTAATCAGAAAGGTGTTTTCGTGTGGTGAGATAGGACATTGAATATCCCACCCCCGTTGGAAAACAAAAACACATTTGACAGAGAGTATCGAAATTAAATGATGTATTCAGAACATGAATTATGATGACAGAGTGGCCAAAAGAAAGGCATTTCGTAAATTAACTGAAATTCAGTTTTGGGTAACTGAGATGAATTGAAAGACCGTTGGAATTTTGACATAATATCATTCTTGTAAATAGTGGTTGAGTATGGGTTTAGTTATTGTTTACCTAAGACATTTGTACTGTCCGCTACTCGTTTTCAAACATAGCAGAATATCAATCATAGTGGGAAGGGTAATTTGAAACAGTGGTCATTTAAGGGCTTCAGATGAGAGTAGCAAATGACAGTTAAAGAAAATACATATTCTTTCTGCGCAAAGAAGCTCTCAATATTCAGTGTCATTTATTTGGACAAAAAGGCCATTCTTTTATTGGAGGATGGAACACTGCACCATGTAAAAAAATAAAAAGGTCGGGAATGTCTGGTCGGGAATGTCTAGTCGGAAATGACATAAATTACGTCTGTTCTATTTTAGGTTTGAAGCATCCAGAAAATCTACAAAAGATTTCTTTCTTATTTTGTAAGCGGCCTACTCGGATATGGTAATTCCATCAACTTTAAATTTTCATAATGAAACATGACTTTCGATCATTAAATAAAGACACTTGTTTTGAAATGGATGCTTATTTAATCTGTAGTATGCCTGTGTTAATCAAGTCATATGGATTACTCCTATCATAATCAACCCACTCTTCAGGTTTTAATTACCAATTAAATTAACTACTGTTGGGCTCAAATGGAAAGAAAATTATAGTGAAAGATGAAAAAAAGGATTAGAGAAGAGAAGTCTATGTTTGCCAATATGGCTGTTCTGTATCTGCCTTGAAATAGCAAAGGTTTAACTAGGTGTTATCAACAAACGGGCGCCTATCTCTCAGAGCATGTTCACGCATTCATTTCGAGAAACGGAAGGAAAGCTCATGATAACCTAACTTAACCTCACCTGACCTTGTGATGTCACGTTCAAACCTTAAATATATGAGACATGAGCCGTGACGGGAAAAATAAATCATCAGCAAAGAACGATTGACGATTTTATTTTGAAGTCGTTTGATACGACGTTAAGTAAGATTAACAAAAGTAAAAATAAATTAAGAAAAAGAAAATTTGTCACCTTCTTGAGAAATTCGAAAAAAATCGATGGAGGAATCAAGACTATGAGGAACATAAAAAAGAAATTATTTTTTACAATGATGTTCATCCTGTGCAAAGCCCGAAAGCCACTCGAGGTAGAGGGTTACAGAGTAAGAGGTTCTGTTTATGTATATATATGGAGAACAATTAACCTTAGATTCAAATAGATTAAGATTTTTATCGAGGAAACTGACTCTTAGGAGTCGGTTTCACAAATCAGCGGTTCGTGAAAAAAGCTACCCGTGTGGAACTTATATCTCACCAATGGGATACGAAGGGATTGAGAGTGGCTCGCTAAAATGGGCGTGGCATAGCAGATCTTAGCAATGAACTGGTGGAACTAAGGAATATAGTTCGTCTGAAAACTTTCAATGGAAATAGCGACAGAGCAGAGAGAGAGAGAGAGAGAGAGAGAGAGACAGAGAGAGCAAACATCCTGATATATTGAATAAATGAATTGTACAGTTAACGTCAGTCGTTTCATAGGATGTAACCCCTTTCTAATGGTGGGTCACTATTCAAAAATCTTGTTTTAAATTGAAACACATAATATAACGCCATAATATATAATACAAATTCGATATTGAATAGAATTAAATTTATATTTAGAACCCAAGCTTCCGTTAATGTTTTATGCATTTATTGAATAAAGATCGTTTTTGTATTTCACTGAAAATTCTGCAATGGCTGAGACACTCAATATATATTTCTTAGATTTATTATAATTAAAATTTTAGTAAAAATATTTTCTTTTAAGTCAACATTTTGAAATGAAATGAAATTAATATTTTCCTGTCTTTATTCCGCTGACATGAAGTGGAAAAATGTTGAATCCATCACTAGGTCAACTGCTAAGAAAGCTGATTCACTGTGTCACATATGGTCTGGTGTCCCTGTTATTTACTTTGAGCTCTTTAACAAAACCCAAAGAAGAATCAGCAATATTATTGGTCCTGATCTGGCATCATGGCTTCAGTCATCTCCGTAAGATTGCCTATGTCTTTTCAATAAATAATTTCATGGTAATTGTTCAGATGAGCTCTTCCCTATAGCACCTAGACTTTTTGAATTTAAGCGCAGTACTAGACTGGCTTCGAGTTCTCATCAATTTACAGCTGAGCTGGCTAGATATAACCGTAATTTCTAAGCTAACAGTTTCTTTTCTCGCACTTCTCGCTTGTGGAACTTCCTTCCGGCTCCATGCTTTTAAGCCAACTTTAATCTGCAAAAATTTAAATGTCAATTGCTATCTACTGTCCTTCTGATTATTCTTTCCTCTTCCCGCTCATTATTAATGTTTCTGTTCTTAATTCTTTCATACCCTGTAACCTCTTGTGTCTTAGTGGCTTTACTGCCTTACATGGGTGATACTGATTTAAAAAAAAAAGAAAAGAAGTGAATGAATGTGTGCTGAGACTCTATTAACATTTGCGTCGTTCATTATTTATAATGTACTGAATGTCCCTCTTCTGGGAGGGCAGAGCGTTTTAGTTAAGCTCGATCTCATTATTTTTAGACTGCAACATTTTATGATAATGTTATCTGAGCTAAAAAAAATATAAAAATCATACCATGTCACACCAAAATGGAACAGAAGCGTATTGTAATTTAAAAAGGAAAAAGGTTACGTAACAAATATCAAGTTGGTAATGACAAACCAACTGAAGTTAAGAATACAGTCTTGATTTAAAAGCAGGTTGACCAAAGTTAAACTTGTCTCCAGACAGTTAAATAAGTTTTAAAGTATTCACTTACAAAGAAGCTAAAAGTAGGAAAGAAAGGCATTAAAATGATGAAGAATAAGGGAAGAGGGGAGAAAATGTATCAAGTTCAGGAAGTGAGAGAAAGAGAGCGAGAAATTGAGAGAGAATAAGAAAGAGAAAGAGAGAAGAGCGAGGGTAAGAGAAAAGTGAAAGAGGTGGAGAGAGCGAGAAAGAGAGAGAGATGGATATAAAGATTGTAAGAGTGACGGTCGCAGGGGTGGGGAGAGCAAGAAAAACAGCGATAAGGTGAATGAGAGAGAGAGAGAGAGAGAGAGAGAGAGAAACGGAGAGATATAGATAGAGAAAAAAGTGAGAAAGAGAGAAACGGAGAGGGTGTGAAAAAGAAATAAATAAAGAGAGAGAGAGAGAGGGGGAGGGAGCGTGAAAAGGGTGCGAACGAGAAATAGCGATAGAGAGAAAGGGGAGATAGCCAGAAAGAAGGAAATAGAGTGAGGCAGAGAGAAATGAAGAGAGACAAAGAGAGAGGGAGAAAGAGAGGAAGATGAAAAAAAAGAGCCCGTAATAAAGAAGAAATTAAAAGTAAAGCAAATTATAAAAAAGAAAGACTGAGTAATCAATAGAGAAAAGGGATTTATATTGATTTTCCAAGTGTAGCTTAGATGTGGCACAGTGCCGAAAGCCTGAGATATCCAGTGAGGATCGAACTCACTACTCAGTCGTAATTCTTAAAGTGAGACAAGCTTGCAAACCATTACACCGCCCTCATAATTTATAAATGTCGATAATCATTCATAAAGGCGATACTTTGACGTTAGTTCATTTCGTCTATTGACACACATGCATACACATGCATACACACATGCATACACACATGCGTACATATATGCGTACATATATTCGTCTTGTAGCCAAGGAAAATAAAATAAGAAATAAAATTCCTAAATCAAATCAAAGTATGACCCTTTTTTACCTCGACAGCAAAACAAATCTTATCAACTGTTTTTACACAAAGCCAGCAAGACTTTTCACTCTAGTAATATTTTACTTATTTTTCGCCATCAAAAGTTTTAAGCGTAGTAAAATGAAAAACATTGCTGGAAGTATCGTTCTCGAAATGTGAGGAACCATTTGAGAAAGAGTTTAGATTGATTCTAATTCAATATCTTCTATAAAGAAAAAATACAGCGAGAAAAAAAATTATTTCCTGGTAGGGTGTATATTATTCTGATAAGTACTGCGTTCGGGGAATGTAAAAAGCTTGATGTTTTTATATACAAAGTTGTTTCTCAAATTTGAGATGGCTTCAAGTGAGCCCCCCAACCCCCCGAAAAAACTGATAATTTCAAACACAGGGTAAGGATAATATAATGTTGTTTTTAGATTGCCTTTCTTTATTTTGGTTGATCCATTTTATATATAAAAAAAAAATTATCCGTAAAATTTGAGCCACAAACGCAGAAGAAAAGAAAAAAGTACGTTGATTTCAAAACTATATTCCAAATTTTATGATAAAGGAAAAGTCACTTTATGAGATTACACACGCAATAAAACACACACACACACACACACACACACACACACACACACACACACACACACACACACACACACACACACACACACTTTGTCCTTGTTTTGGTGTGAGAAACATGCCCCAAATTTTGTAAAAGTATTTTTGATACACCACACACACACACACACACACACACACACACACACACACACACACATATATATATATATATATATATATATATATATATATATATATCTGATAGTGATAGATTGAATATTTTCACTGTTATAAAATATGTAAATAATAATAAAGTTTAGTGCATGTTTATAAAGTTTTAAACGAGTATTTTACGTCGTTATATTACGATTTCACTAACTTAGCTACTTGTCCTTCCTAAACATGGTCGTATCTTCGAGATCTAATTATGAAGATTAGAAAAGACAATAATACTGCAAATTCAACTCGAAATATTCATGGTGATTATGGGATAGATTATTTAAAGAAATTCCCAAAGATGCTCTGAAAGGGTTTGAAAAAGTTGACCCCTGTTTAAGCGATCCATCGCGATTAGGTCGTCATCCTTAACGATCGTGCATTTTTGTTGAAACTCAATAGAAATAGTAATTATAGGATTAGGTCAGAAATAGGATTAGTCAAAGGATTAACTCAGAAACAATCTGCAATATAAACTTGGAAATATTACTCAATTTTATAAATGGCTTACCATGAATTAACAGAAGTTTTAACGTTATCTTCTGCCTTTTGACTCCTATTCTTTTATTGTCCTCTCTTCATAATAGTTTTTTTTTCTCATATTCTCTAACACACAGTAACCCTTTGCGTCTTAGTGAGTTTTTGCCTTGCTTGGGGTGAAATGATAACAAAAAGACAACCGTACAGCAAGAGTGAATGTCTGCACTTTTGTGAACGATTTTTGTCATATTTGTGACAGATGATGAAAAATGAATATTTAAAAAAAATTTGAAACGAAGCAAAAATTACTTCTTGAAGCTCAATTAGATTAAATCACAACTCCAAATGGACGTCCATCCAAGGAAAGTTTTGGTGTTTGACATTGTGTTCGTGTCATCCATTTTGTGTTGCTACCAGTTAATGTTATCATTACATCAAAACATCAGCAGTTAGAGTATTAAATACGGGTTTTGAAGATACGGTTTGCTAAATCGAAAAGGTGTGGTTTTCCATCGCGGTAAGACTTGGTCCTATACAGCAAAAATCACATAAGAAAAGCTAAAACATTGGCCGGGCGAAAAAAATTCCATACCTTCCTTATTTTTCAAATATTACTACATCTGATTTCAAGCTATTCTGATGTCTACTGAACCATCTTGATAAATCGTTGAATGAAAGTCAATGATGCAACCTATGTTAATTAATAAATTCTAATTAAATAGGAATTTCTTAGGTTTTCTTTCTCATTCTAAATTTGGACATTACTTAATCTAATATTTATGTAGATATTTGTGATATTTTTTTATATAGGCATCAGTTTACTTTTATAATTTTTTATATAGGCATCAGTTTACTTTTATAATTTTTTATATAGGCATCAGTGGATTGAAATTGTATATTTAAAGAAGTAATCTTTAACCATTTTAAGCACCCAGGCATTGCACTAATTTTCTCGATATCGTCCGATGGAAATTTGCCAATTTATTTATTAGAAGTTTCCCATTGTAGAAATTGCGTTTCACATTGAGTATTAAAACTTCTCACATGGAAACTCCTTGTTTCGGAATTACGCAGAAATGACCCGAACAGTTCAAGGTAGAATACCAACACGTCGACGCGTATTTGATAAGCAGTTTCATGATTTAGCGGGGGTGGATGTAAAAGATGGGAATGCGAGGTCCTTGTTCTTCTGTCAGAAACCAGATGAAGAAAGTATTACACATGTGTAGATTGATAGGAACGAAAAGGGGGGGATGGCATTTTGCACCAGAAAAGTGTCGAAGAAGTGACGTGAAATTTTTTTAACTAGTTTTATTTTTTGTTTGTTTCTCGGCTCATATTTTGACATGTACAGTTGGTGGCAAAAATCTACGATATCTCTAAGGAAAGCTTGTAAAATTGCATGTTATTGGCGAATCTGTTTTGTATCAAATAAACACATTTTGCTTAACATTTTCCAATATAAACAAAAAAGGTTTGTGCGTAACTGAATTGATTTATTTTTTACTCAAAAATAACATTTCACTTGACTAATATTTAGTGGAAGCTTCATATTTCAGTCATTCATTCCAAGCGAATACATGTTTTTCCTATCGAGCAGGCGGTACAGCATGCTATTGTTCATGGTAAATCTATAAATCTGTTCAAGTTTCATAGAATTTGATGTGAATCTGATATACAATGTTGCCTTTTTTTATCTTCCTCTGTTTATCAAATGAATGGTCATCTTTTAAAAGGTGGGGGGGGGTCGGCAAAATAACTGGTCACTTCTTTCTTTCTTCTTGTCGAATGTTTTTGGTTCTTATCTCTGTTCAACCAAAACATGTAACAGAAATAGACTGTATTTGGAATGGTTGTAACAGGAATTGCCTGGTGTTTATTCAGTTTTATACAAGTGATTTTCGTTTCTGGCCTACTTCATCAAAGCTATGATTGAAATGGGTGAGAAATGGAATGATTCTGATATGGCGGCTCGGCTTCAGTCATTTTCCCTATCGCCGCCGTAAATTTGATTCCCTGTTCTTTTTCTATAAATACTTTCATGGTAATTGTTTGGAAGAGCCCTTCGTTATGGTACACCAAAAATTTATGAATTTAAGCGCAATACTAGATTAGCAACAAAGCCACATCAATTTACAGTTGAATCAGCTAGATATAAACATAACTTCTATGCTAACAGTTTTTTTTCTCGCACTTCTCACTTTCTAGCCAACTTTGATCTTCAAAATTTAAATGCAATGTCAATCGTTATTACTCTTCTTTTGTTCTCGCTCTTTAATAATCTTCCTGTTTCTTAATTCTTTCGCACTCAATAACCCCCTTGTGTCTTAGTGGCTTTACGGCCTTTGCATAGGGTGAAAAAAAAGTTGATAAGATTTTCGTTATGTTGTGAAACCAGGAAAAAACTCTGCCTCGTCAGTCATGTATCGAAAGATACATGATCGCCTAAGCGTGTATCACGCATGGCACATAATTGACTGACTATGTAGCCAGTGTCAGAGTTGAATCAGTCAGGCGATGGAGGTTCCACTGTTTTATTTTCTTTTAAATGGAGAAAAGAAAACCCTCTTGTTAATTTTCTCAACTGTCCTAACAGTACCACACAACAACTACTTGCTTCTAAAATTCTATTATAGAAGAGTCTTATCCTGCTATACAGATTGAACGATCATCATAAATTTTCAGTAGAAATCTGGGTGTGGATTGGCTAATTTGGAATTTTGATTTCTGAATAATACTTGACTATCTTTGGTTGTATGTTTTGACTCACTCTCTAGCTGTAAGTGAAAATTGTAATCTAAATGGAGATTTTTTTTTTATTACAAGAGATTCTTTTCAAGAATGTTAGAATGTTATTGCTCTCTTAGTGGTGACTCGCGCATTTTCCTTTAGACACAGAGGCACACCCCCAAAGCATTACAAATACAACCACGTGCCCAACAGTTGGCATAGTATTTACTGGAGAGTGAACGGTGTTAATTATCTACTATTTTTAGGTTTCTGAATTATGGCCAAATGATTATACTTTAGTTTCATCTAACTAAAATACCTTGCGCCACATACCATCTGAGTCACTGATGTGTACTTTTACAAAAGTCAGTCTTGACTTAAAGTGTATACTTTTGGGCAAGGCTTTTTAAAGCCGATTTTGTGCAATACAAATTGTATTCATGTTTACTTTAACTTCAAGTTTAACAATTGAAGCTTGCAGCCTTTTCAGAATGACACTTAGCATCAGGAACATCATGTTTTTATTTGGTCCTGTCATCGGACGAAACGAGTCACAAGTAAACTTTTTCCACTTTGTCATACATAGTTACTAATATATATATAATTTTATCTTTTGTATTTATTCAGTATTATTACATTATTATATCTTACTATATCAAGTGAGTCTGAAAATATACGGTCGATGGAACATTGGACAACTTTGCATGAAATAAAATGTAAATTTCAGAAAAGGAGATTTTGAACAGTTTTGCAAAGTCATTTTCCAAAGAAAAAGTAATTGAACGATTTTAAATCAATAAATTTCGCAAGGAGGTTTGTCATTGCACATTATGTTTGACTACAGCGATCTTTTGCTTGACTTGAACTCCTCAACGGCAAAAAAAAAAAAAAAAAAATTACATCGAATTAAAAAAATATTAAATAAACTCTTATTAAAAAGGACTTTTCTAATGTCATTGTTGATGAACAAATTAGACGAGCCATTAGATATATTAACTTAAATAAAAAAAAAGAACATAATACTTCCTCAAATAACCCTAAACATATCAACTAGTGTTTTGGAAATAAAAAACATTGTATGTCAGTTTAAATGTCCTTTCGTAGGTTGAATCTCTGACAAAAACATAAGTACATATATTGGCTTGATTACCACAACATTATCAAGATGTCTTACACTTCATTTGTCGGACACAAGTTCTATTCATAGCATCTAAAAACACATTGCTGTCCACCTTCACAATACAGAAAAATACTTGTTGACAACACCTATATATTAAACCATGAAAATAAACAAAAACTTCAAATTCTTGAGGGCCTCTATATCAAAATCAGCCAACCAAAACTCAACAAAGTTTATTCCGAATATAACAACATATTAAATGCCTTTATGGTTTAATAGCATTTTACATGTCTACCAATTTCCGAGCAGTTCCCATGTATGGAAACGATTGTTTTGAAAAAAACTTCCATAACTACAACAGATGAATTTAAAATTTTAAGATAATTATAACAGAGTGCGTTCGCGCGTGTTTTTTAAATTATAAATTACAACAGAAAGCAGATTTTATCGCAATTACAATAAGTTTCTCTTCGTAATTTACCCTTGAAGATGATCCTAGAAAAGATCGAAAGTATATGGGTTAAAAGAAATTACGGCGCCTTCCTTGATGAATTTCATCTTAACGTCAAGAAACTGGCTAGACAACTAGAAAGGACCAGTATAAAAATTAGTACACGCAATATGTCTATATTATTCAATGAAACACATTTGAATGAAGATATGCTGCCTAAACACACACACACACACATATATATATATATACATATATGAGACCGTCAGTTTCATTCCTTATGCGATCACTTTTAGTCCCTCTGCTCTTGTGCATCTCTCTCTCTCTCTCTCTCTATATATATATATATATATATTGCTGTTGTTTCATTCTACTGACGAAGGATATAAAAACCTGATTAAATACGGTATCTGAGAAATTTTCTCTGCAACTTATCTTCTATTTTGGTAAATCGTTCATAAAATGATATATTGTTTATATGTAATCAGTTTATTCATCACTCTATAGATAAAAATAGTTGATTTGGTGTAGTTTACAATCGTAAAATAAAATATTCATGACAATAATTTGCAACTCGGTTACTAATGTTAGCTTTCAATTTTGTCAAGTGTTATTTGTTTATTTTTCTGATTTTTTTTTATCTTCTTACTAAAGAAATGTTAATGAGGAGTTCTAGACTAAGTTTTATCTTATAATCTTACTGAGTTGGTGGCAAGTATCGTCAGTCATATTTGTGAATTGTAACGTATAATACTCTTTTGCCAAGGAGAATTTCGTCCAGATGAAAATAATCTGTCTACGCTGTTTTTAATCTCTTCATTACTACACTTGTTGTGTTCGTGGTTTTCAGATTTATGTCGAGGCTAACTTACAGATATTACATACAAAAATATAAATAATATATCAATGTTTATTGACGTAAGTAAATACACACCAAAATATAAAGAATTTCTAAAAGAAAAAAAAAAAAAAAGATTTACAAAGAAATTCGAAATTTTCGTACTTCGAAAATAATTCTCCCTCTTAGTGTTTCGTGTGAATAATTTTTTTGTCGATTCCAACCATTTTTTGTTTTTTTTTCTTTGTAATTCCGCGTTCTTTTTTCATTTCTATCCGTGTGGGTAACCGCCTGGAGAAGCAAAATCAGAAATTTTATAGCCCTATCTGCTAGATGGTTGGGCAGAATAGTGGGTAGCTTAAGTGGATGTTTTGAATCACAAGTTAAGAGCAAGCAAATCCGGTTTGGATTTTCTTTAAATGAAGATTTGGAGAATCAGGACTCCGAGGTGGTCTTGGGTTCGTTTCTGAATAAGACATCATTGGAAACATATGATGTACAGAAGAAGTAGTCAAAAAAAAAAGATGAAGGAAAAATATGGGTAAAGATGAAGAAAGAGAAAAAAAATAGAAATTACGCTGCTATAAGAAAAAAGTTTTTGAAGAGTAAAAAGCAGGAGAAAAAAGGCATTTTTTAAGTAATAATTAGATAATGATGATGGTGATAATAATAATAATAACGATATAGAAAAAGTATAATAATAATATTAACAATAATAATAATAATAAGAAGAAATATAGATGAAGTGAAGAAAAAGGGAAAACAAACAGCTAGACAGATTAAAATACTTAAGGTCTAGGAAAAAATTCGAAAGTTCTATAAAATAAAAAGGGAAGTTACAATTTAATTTTCAATGTACTTTTCAAGACTAACAATAGTTATTATTTTGAGATCTTCGCCTTTTGCAATTATTCTAAATTCTTTGACACTCTAATGAATATAAAATATACAAAAATTGAGATCCTAAAATAATTATACATACATACATACATACATACATATATATATATATATATATATATATATATATATATATATATATATAGATTTTTATATATCAAGAACAGTGTTGGAAAAATTGTATGACAGTGGAAAAGTTTACTTGTGACGCGTTTCGTCTTTCAGGGCTTCATCGGATTGGATTGCAAAGAAATGATGAGTTCTTAATTTTCGAAATCAATCGCCACATCATACTCTCAGCCAGATCGCCAATACGAAAACGGATAGTATCATTCGACTTTGAAATTTGCTTCATCTTTTGATAAGCAGAGTCTCCCAAGACGAGCTTGGCGCAGGTCAGCAAATACGATTTTTCCAATGTTTCCTAAATCGTATGTTCCTTATTCTTCGCGATCTCCTAGATATATGGCGCTTTCACAATTGCAACTGGCTGGTTTTGGAAAGTTCCAGTCGAGTATAATCCTTCATGTTTCAAACTGGTCCCTTTGAGCTTGAAAAATGCACAATCCTTGTTTCTGAATTCTGAATGGCTGTTTTCAAGTTGCTTCAATTGGAATGGTTTCATAGAACCGTTCACCAAAGTTTTCAAACGAAGCACTCATTGAGGTACCTGCTCTCCATTCTGGATCAGAAAGGAAAATCCGAAGTCTGAGTACAAATCTTGATAACCGAAATTTTTGGACATCTTCTAAGGAAAACGAAAAGAAAACAATAATGTCAAATAGTGTCTCAAAACTCGGAAAGATTGAATACAAAATTGCACGTATGAATGCAAGCAAATATAGCTTGCACAGTAAACGATCTGATCCCAAACGGTAACAAATTGATACGAGTCGATTAAAAAGACAAACAACTACTGGCTACTTGCTGAGTTGCTTTTTATAAAATCAAACAGCAAACGCAAATCACAGAAAACCTCCTTCAAAACATTTCCCCACTAACAACCTGAAATTTCCCCAAGGAAGAGGGGGGGAATCTCCCCCTCCGGTTAAGAATCTCTGCTCTAGATATTTACGAAGGAGAAAATAATTCATTGTGACGTAAATGGTCACTGACGATAAATGGTTACTGAAGGAGATTGTTGTAAGAAAAGAGGAAAATTATACATCCGTGTGCATGTCTTTGCCCGTACGTATGTGCTCGTATCCGTGTGTGTGTTTGCGCACGTATTTGTTAATGAGCAAGTTTAAAATATACTCAGATCAATATTAGCTTTTGTTATTTCAGATATTTTCAGATATAAGTGTTTAACATTCTTGAGAGAAGAATTGTGTTTTAGAAGCCATTATGTAGGAGAAATTCGTTTAATTTTCTTGTCTAAAATTAAATGCTATTTCCTGTGTTGCGAGTCTTATATCCAAGACTATCAGAATATTGGTCAAGACAAAGTAGGCATTTAGATCGGATTTAAGATCATAAAAATAAATAAAATCATTTCGATTTTATTATTAATGAAACATGGATTGTCTGCAAGCATGCTCTTGCAGTCGTTTTCCCTAGTACTAATTTTAAAATTGTTTGATTCGCGAGGTTTTTAGTTTTAGTCTTGTGTGCGATAAGTAAATATTGAATCGGATCGAAAGTGCGTAGCTTTTTTTAAAGTGAAATTTTAGGGCAATATTTACATACTTTTACAGCCACTTATATGCTATTTTGTATCTTTCGACATCTTTGAGACATATTGAAGATTCTATCCTCTAAGAACTTGGCATCGTTCTGCGTGATAAAATAGTCTTAGGGGTTTTTACAACCATCCAGAAAATTAAAGTTCTACCCATTTAGAGAATTGTTGTAATGCGTCTCTTAGTTGAGTTCAGTCACGCGTAGAGTAAGTCCAACTGCAGATTACTATTGTATTTTCTCAGACGACCGCTAAATATGGCTTTTGCTGTCTACTCTCGTCTCACGTTTCGTTCTCACGTTTCGTTCTCACATTTCTACACGTACGGGCGAGTTCACCTCGTGGCTCGGGGTACAACAAAAATCTTTTAATGATTCTAATGTTGTAATCCGAACATCCAAGAGCAGGTGAGTACGGCTAGAGTAGTACAACATGGGGCTTACAATGACACGTGAGGTCAGGTATGGAATGATGGAAGACGAAATATTTCCAATTGATCAAATCCGACGTTCTTAATCGATTGGTGTTTTTAATCAATTTGGAACAGTACTTGCCGGAATTCAATATTTGATTTTGTGGAAGGAGTTCGTAATACATTTTCAGTCTAATCAGATAAACACTTTACTTTCTTCGAATGTAGAACGGTCTTGGAGCGGTTAAAATTGACTTATTTCTTTTTCCCTCGAGTATTTTTCGCTCCATATTGTTGTAAACAATCCATTTTTTATCGCCTGATCGTTCTTTTAAAAAACGGATTATTTTTGTTGCGCTTGAATAGAGAATTACAAAGGAAAATACGATCCATTTAATATTCCTCCGTTAAACCGTGAGGCACCCAAACATCGTAGCGATTCCTGTATCCAAATATTTTTAAATGTCTTACAACGCTCATATAATCTATGTTTGTGACATCCCGTATCGTGTGACCTTGATTATTCTTAATCAGCGTTTTCATTTGATCATCATTAACACCTGCAAGCCTGCCAGAACGCTCTTTCAGATAAAAATTCCCACTTTTGAATCTACTGAATCACTTATAAACAATACCCTCAGCTATGGCAGCATATCTATAAACGGAACATATTTATTTGGCTCTTTATAAAGGATTTTACGTTCCAGAAATAAAATACTATTAAATGACGAAAAAGCATCTAATTTTCCTCTATTTTTATTTTTAACATAAAACATTTTAAATTCATACAGGAACCATATAGAAAGACGTGCTGAAATTTCAGTGACAACATCACCTATTGTTTAAACGCTACGAGCTTTTGTTCCTACTGAATAAATTTATCGCCACACATCCACACACACACACACACACACACACATACTTACTTAATTTTCCAAGCGTAGCTTAGATGTGGCACAAAGCCGAAAGTATGGAGCATCCAGTGAGGATCGAACTCACTACTCAGTCGCAAATGTGCTAGTGAGACTAGCTTGCTGACCATTACACCGCTTCGAGGTGCCCTAATGGAATCATATATATGAAGTAGAAGGAAAGGAAACACGATAAATGTCGATTTTAATTCTATATCGAGAAAACGGTGAAGATACAGGGATTGTTAAATTTAAATGTAACATTTTTAGCGTCCGATATATCTTGATGCATAATTTATCTTTCTACTGCCTTTTAATTCTTATCGTTATTGTTTTTAAATATTCCACATTGTAATAGTTTTGTTAGGAAAGATGATATGATATGCTGTATGATTCTGGACGTGGAGTTTTGAGCACTTATATGTAAATAGGCAGAAGGCTGAATTCTGGTTTATCGGATATTGTTTAAATAAGCCTCATAAATCCTCATAATTCGTCTACATAAGATGCACATGTAAATTATGGTGAAGAGAATCAGCGAAAACAGCAACAATCTTGCTTATTTTCAAATAAATGTCATTTCCATATTGGTTAAACAAACCTTCATGACATATTAAACAGATATCACTTAATAGATTTATAATGTTAATGCATTTGTATTTCTTGTTTCATTCAGGGTAATTTCTTAATGTATTTGCCGTTTTTTTTATTATGAGGTTTCGGCTACTGTATATGCAGATTTTCTTCTTTTGTCTATAGTATTTTCCTCTTCCATGCACACATCGCATCTGGGGATTCTGCCTGCGATATCTTAGAATTCTCTTCACATAACTCAATTATTTCGCCTGTAATTCAATGTTTTCTTTTGTAGCTCGCATTGTCCTTACTAAATGATTTCAGTATAATCATCTTTTTATTTTTACAAGTTTGTTGGGATTCATTTACCCAGGTTCTTGTTTTTATATGAGTGTTGAGATTCCAAGCATTTAACAACAAATACACATTTAAAATGAAACATAAAAGGTTATTTTCTGAAAGAAAAGTAGAAGCAGAAGGTCAGTTGAAACAACATTTATATATTCTTTTCAGAAATATACAATACCAATGAAATGTTCAATTTTCCTTGCAGCGAAGTTTGTTTTATAAAGTAATTAAGTGTTCTTAGTGCCATGTAAAATGTGTGATTAACTGTCAGTGTGTAAACAAGGTCTTCGTCGGCGACTGCTGGCTCATCCGTTCCACTGTGTGCTTGTTTGTGGTCGCGTTTGTGGTTACCTACGTGTAGATTAAACTGGGTTCTGAAATTGTTTTGAGCCTCGAGAAGCAGTGCACTTTTATTTTTATGGCCGTAAGAGTGATCATAATCTAATTTCATACAGATGTGTGAACTTTTTTCATTGGTTTGAAGATAATTTCATACTTCCTGGCAAAAATATTTTTCTCGAATTTGCGGGAGTGGTGAAGGGATTTATTATGCTATTTTCTAAATGGTCCAAAAATAACACGTGGTCGGTCTGCAACTACATCCGCCAAGGATTTTGGCGGCATTTGCCCTAGTAAATATTGTTTTTCAAAAGAACCTTCTGATGCGATTTTATTGTTTGAAAAAGTATATACAGAATTTAATTCCTATAAGTTTTCTCTTATTGTGACTTCATTTCATAGATATTGTTATGGTCGGTCTTTCTCTCCCTCCATACATAACCAATCATATCCGATTTTATTATCTACGATTTGCAGCATTCTACTTTTAGAAAGCTACTAGAACGCTCTGGTACGTTTGCTACAACTGCATGAAATGTTAAAAAACTTCATTCTTCTTGAAAAGTCAAATTAGAGAAAAGTTTACCATTATGCCACAAGATATTTGATATAAAACTAAAGCTAGAGATAATATTTACAAAAAAGAAAATACAGATACTCCACGAAATTCCAGATAAGCGTAATCGTTTTTGGATTAATGAAAAAAAACTTTCGCTTTTAACTTATTAAACATATTTATTATACAATGTTATAGAATTCCGTTTGCTACGATTTTATGGCAAAATTCTTCGTCTTGGTCAGTTAAGGAATATTTGATAGTTTCGTTATGCATCACCGAATAAAAATTAAGAATGTATCAACATCACTTTTTGCCATCGTTTTCCTTTTGTTAACAGTTTCTAGTGACGTGTTAGAATAAATTCAAAATTAAGACCAGTTAACCCGGTCAGAAGAAACGTTGCTTGAATCAACTTTTGAATCTACTTTTCCCACGAAAGAAACATATGTCGTAAATTCTTGCTTATTTAAACCGTATAAGACGGGTGGCAGCTAAAGCCTGAATTTAAGAAAAATAATAGGTAGGCACACATTATTCGAGTGTAAATGCAAACAGACGACAAGCTGCTGTATTTGGTTAATTTTTCAGCATTTTAGTTGGCAATTTTATTTTTCTACATTTGTGATGGTTGGTGGAAGAATCCTTCAATAAAGATAGATTCCTTCGTTCGAGTCATAACAAGAACGGGCATACAAACTTGTACTTGATGGCATTCCGTGAACAAACCGTTTAGATAACAGTTCACTAGTCACCCGTTTACAAATGAAATGCAAATACAAAACACGTCTCCTCTTGGGTGAGGCCAGATTTATGGGACAGTTTATTTGAGGTCGGTCCCTAAGCAAATGATAGTCTCTCTCTACATAAAATCAATCTGAACGTGTATTTGAAAAACAAATGGCAAAATTATCAGTAAACTTCATTAAAAAGAAAACACACACGACATTGACCTCCTGTCATATAGAGAATACAGTAGAAGAATTCTTTTGACTAATGTTTGCCCAATACGAGGCCCTATATGAAGTGAAGATTATGAATATATAGCCGATATATAATGACTGACACTATATATATTAACACTATATATATTGACTCTATAATTGAAGAAGTTAAGATTGTGGTGTTTGGGTAATCATCTACGTGGGAGTCTGTTGCACACAACAGCTATTTTGGGTAGGAAGCTTTCGGAGTTGAAAACACTTCTCATCGAAGTGACATGTAGGGAATATTACAATGTCAAATAAGACAGTTCAATGACACATCCCCGTCGCAGTTTATCTAAATAATACAAGATCGAAAGTTAATTCTTAGCTAATCTGTTGTCACTGTTGGCAATCTTAAAATTCAGTTTAGTGAATCAGGGGCATGTGGGGAGAAAATACATTATATATATATATATATATATATATATATATATATATATATATATATATATATATATATATATTTTTTCTCCCCACATGCATGAAACAACCTGTCGCCTCTGAGTGTAGACTTCAATGTTTACTTATATATATATATACTAGCAGTAGAGCCCGGCGTTGCCCGGGGATGTAACAGTAAGAGATAGATCAAATATCGACCATCATAAAGACTGAAAAATAAAATTGACAAAGATTATTGTTTAAGGTTGACGGACACGCATGTCTTAATTAGTTTTTTTTTTTTTTTTTTTTTACGAATTAGTCAAACCCAAACTCAAACAAAAACATTGTTTACAATCGTTATGAGTCTATCGATTGGTGAATAGAATTTTATTATAAACAAATGTCTTGTAAATGGAATTTTTAAAGCATTCTGAATGTAAATAAAGAAAAAAAAGTGTGCAAGACAATAAAAATACTACCTGCCGAAAAAAAAAAAAAGTGGATGTTTGTTTTATCGGCTGAAAAATGTAAGAAATCCGATCCCATATATAAAGGACACACACACACACACACACACACACACACACACACACACACACACACACACACACACACAACAAACAACCTGGGTTTTTTAACCTAAGTCACTCCACGGAATCGCTAAAACATAGAGCATAGTCTGATGAAAAAAGACGCTAAAGTTTATGAAAACAAAATTTTATCGTCAAAATGCTTATGTTTTTATGAAGAGTATAGACTAAATTTTTTTTTAATTATTTTTAAAATTTTTTCCATCTTTTTAGAATATTCTAAATTTTGATTTAAAAAACCTTGTTTCTCTTTGTCGCAATAAGGGGTAGTAAATAACATAGATAATTTTTAGCGCGTTTTTTTGTATTTACACACATTAATTTTGGAAATTTTTTTTATATTTATTAACACCCGCATAACTAATTTTATGAAAAACTCTAGAAATTCGAGACTATCGGTTTTAGTGATTACAATAGTTAAAAGCACAAGGCTTTGAAGAATGCAAATCATGTATTTTTTTTTTTTTTTTGGCCAACGTACCTGAAAATCAGCTGTGAATTGTAACATACAAAACTCAATAAAACAAATATATTATTTAGTTTCAAATGCTTTTATTTGTTTTAATTTGTTTTTATGAATATGGACAATATTTTCTGGAAGCAAAAAATTTTTTCAATGAAAATTGAATTTTTAATACAATTATTTCTTATTTCTTTAATTTTAAAAAGATTTTTAAAAAATGTTTAAATTGAATTTAAAAAATATTTTAACATTAGTTAAATGCAACATCAACCTTTCAAAATGTCCGTGTGAGATTGTCATTGTCTAGCGCTTTGAAAATTGTATAATTTGGACAAATCAGATTAGCCATGGTAATTAAGAAATGTAATTTTTGTGTTTATAGTCGGACAGTAATTATCAAGTACGGAAGACCAACCAGAATACAATTTAGTTGCATTATTTGAGTTCAGCATTGTTCTCCGCTGTTAAGCCCTTTACTTTTGCGAAACACGTATGGAGAAGTTAATTTGAGTTTTCAATTTCAACTGAGAAGGGTACCTACAAGTAACAGTATCATCTTATGAAATTTAACTACTGCTAAAATTTAATTTATATGATCTTATTTTTATATTAATCTCAGTTATGACATTTTTCCATAAATGAAATATCAAAATTAATAATAAAATGAATGGAAATACAAATAACACAGTAAAATGTAATAAATGTACATAAAATTATAGTATTTTATGTACACTTCTGATAAAATTTCAAAAAAAGGTACCTAAATTAATTAGATACCTTTTTCTTATGAAATTTAATCTCACTATTAACAGTCTTATTTTTAAATTCTTTATATTTTCCATAAAGCATCGTAAACGTAAAAATGAAAGCTAAGTACAAAAAAAAAAAAAAAAAAAAAAAATAAAAAAATTAGAGCGCTGAAAGTTTTCCTTAAAAGTAACGAGGTAAATAATTTGTTCACTTAAATAATTTCACTTCCTTCCATCCGTAGAAAGAATTACCCTCCCGTAAGTTATCTAAACGTCATGAATGTGCCTTTCGTCAATCGTCAAGCGACGCGAAAGGTTATGACCTGCTATGTTTTATTTTCAAATTACATTTTTTCGGCGCAGAAGCTAAGTTAAGCTTGGTTCAAAATATTTTAAATAAACAGTATAATATCTGTTTTTATTAAAATCAGTTTTGAAAAAATGATAATTGATTTTTAAAAGAATATCAAAGTAAGATTTTAATCTTTTTTATCAAATCGAAAAAAATGATTAAAAATGATTGATTATCTGTCCTTTTTTTGACCAAAAAAAAAACAATATTTTTAACGAAAATTTCAGACGTTCTAGGAACGATTAAAAAATGTAAAAAAAATAACCCAAAAATACTTTGATCTTTCCTCTTTAATAATAATATGAACATTAGACGATAAAATTTTGTTTTCGTCAAGTTCGGCGTCTTTTTCATCATGCTATGCTCTTTTGTTTACATTTTCGTGGGTGAGTTCTCCCCCTTTCATTCTCACGATGTGTCTTAATCGTATTTTCAAATTGATTTTCTTAAAAAACAACTGCGTTTTTCCCATTTTCGGCGCCGTTAGAACCACCAAAAGGTAATTTTATGTAGTCCTGTGAAGTTTTGTTGAAATCGGCTGAAAAATGTAGGAAATTCGATCCAACATATAAACGTTACAGACACACACACACAACCTGCGTTTTATAATAAGTAAGATATGATATATATATATATATATATATATATGTCAATGAAATTAACTTTCATTTTTTGCGGAAATGAACTTTTTAAAGGTTTTTACTGAAGTTTAGGATTCTTATATATGACATTTTTGGTTAGTCCATCATTTTAAAACAGAGATACCGAAAAATAAAAAATAAATAAATAAAAAAATAAAATAAAAAATATAAAAAAATATGGCTGTATGTTGCTTTTATCCGCGACTATTTAATCAAGTCGTGAGATGATGAAAATCCTAACTTCAACCCCCAAAACCATTAAAGCATTATTATTTTCTTCAAGAAAATGAAAATGTAACTTTTACTCTTTGTCTTCTTTTTAGGCATCCATAATTTAAAATTAAATGTATATTTACATAAAAATGAACACAAAATCAAGGTTCATTTGACCATTAAATATACATTGCAAACCGAACAAGCCATTATCATAAATCTTATCTATATTATAAACTGACTCCCCGGTTTTTGGGAACCGTTACACCCATACTCGCAAAAAAGGATAAAAATTCGCAAGCATCATATTTGATTAAAACAGCACAAACTAGATAAATGAAATATACAAAAATATACTGGTTGAATAAACCGAATCTTAACTAAATTGCAAAATAGGTAATTAGAAAGAAGTGCACTTGAAATGTGCAAGTAGGATAACGGTTATCAGCATGGAAAATGGAATCAGCGAACCGAGTTCAATATGCGGTTTGGTTTGTTGCATTTGTATAAAGGCTTTTGGGAAAGACATGAATCTATTTCTTCACCCGCCAGTTATTTGTTAAATATCAGAGTAGAAAGGGTTCTCTATCCTAGGTTGGCAACCAATCTAGGAGAAGGAAAATTCTGAATTCGAAACTGTGGTAAAGGCAACGAAAAACTAATCCACTGTCTTTTCTAAGAGAGTATGACAATTCCCAGATAAGAAACAAAGGGAATCTTTTTAAGAGTCATGATCGCCTACGTCTTTGTGGGGGTGCATTGCATTAACAAAACATACACACACACACACACACACACACACACACACAACAAAACAAATCTTTTGAAATAGTAAGAGGTACGAAAATAATGAGACATTTTGGGTGATCTCGATAACTAATTCCAGAAATTAATTGTGGCTATCAATAAAAGATCTGGTCGGCTTCAAAGAAAGTGAGAATAATTTGTTAATTATGATTCTATATAAAAATATATTTTATTATGAGAATTTTTACAGGAAGGAAAAATTTGACGAAATTCCAAGTTTGCAAGACTAATTTTAATATCAACAATAACTCCTTCTGTAAATGAAATGAAAAATGCCCATGTACTGGTCATATTTTAAAGCATGCAGTATAAAGAAATCAACAATAATTAAACGATTCTCTCTATGTACTACATTTCTGTTGGTTTAATTATACTTTAAAATCATACGTGTAAATAGTTATGTGGTATGTGGTATGTGGCTCACTCTATATATCAAAATATACTTTGCACAGTGTCCTTAAGAGAAGCCAGGTGCAGGGCTGACCTGATGGATGACCTTCTGACTGCTGATTAGAGACTCACGGGGTTAACCCAGTAGCACCTGGAATGTGAGCGCGAAAAAGAGCCGTATCATAGATGTCTAAAGCGTCGCAAAGAAGGAAAAGGCAATCACTCATACATCGCAGGCCAAGAATGTAAGGTCCACATATCAGACATGAGGCAGCGTAGACACATACACACACACACACACACACACACACACACACACTGGCTGATGGGAACTGACGAAATCAGGAATTGAATAAAATGTTAAATATTTTCATTAATGATGTCAACGACTTAATTACGAATTATAGTAATTACACTAATTAACCTGTGTCTACAACAACATCTTATACTGAAAATTGTTTATCAATTGAAGGGAACCAGTGTCGAGAATAGATAACAGCAAAAAGTATTCCCTTATTATCACGAGCTACTTAACAGATTTTCCATTTTTTTAATGGAGAATGCCAGTCATTTCAAAATGGATGAAATATTGTCCCGACTTTTAAGCTGAAGACATGGCGCTTTGATATTGAAATCTCACAATTAATTCGGATCAATTAATGTTTCATTTCTTGGCCCTTGAACAAACTTGAGAAGAAATATATAAAACATCTGTATTTTCATCTGGCCATCACACACAGCGATGGAAATCCAACAAAATCTGGTGATATTGTTTGGTACTACTGGCAAGGTATAGGTTAATGCTAATAATGCTTGTACGCCGAATCTGTGCCTGGCGCCAGTGTTATCATCTCATGAAGTTGTTTTTGCTGTAGCAGCTATCGTTTTCGCATTGGCTTATGTATGAAATTACATGTATTAACTATAGGCAAAATGGAAACCAATTAAAAATATAATTCGTTGGCAAATATGAAATAAAGATTGTAACAAAAAAAAATCATTCATATTTTTTAACTTAATCATACCTATAAAAATATATACAAAATTAATTGTCGTTAATTATTGTCATCTTCTCGTTTTCCTTTCTATCCATTTCTTTAATGTCCATCTTAATGAATGGTTAACAAGAATTTCCCTTAGATAAAATGGGACCTCAAAAATTAACCTTATTTAAAAACAATGTTGTTTATCATTTTTGTGTTTCTTAGCGCATCTTCAATACTAGTAATAAAAACATTAAATACTTCTACTGATCACAAGACCACAACACTTTCTCATATGTTAACATGCCACTTATGAAAATATAATGCAAATTAACACATCAAACGTGATAATCAGATGGCTATTAACAATAGATCATTATTACTAAATAATACTAAAATACTAATATAGAAAGATTAAATTTACTTGAAATTATATTTATAAAAAGAAAAGGCCCACAATATATATCGACACCAGAGAAGAAATTTTAAAATGGGCTTAAATTTTGAAAACTTAATCTCTTATTCTTTACTTGCTCTCATGTCCCATGATATTAACAGATTTTTTTTAAATTGATATCCCTTACATATAATCTTAAACATAACGTCAATAGATATAATAAAATGTACATTTCAATTAGAATGAAAACGTTTTATCAAGATGCCAGGAAAAAATATTCAGTATTCTTATGATACGATAAAGTGCTGAAAATATTTCAGTCTGACACTCTTCTCAAAATCTAAAAAGAACAAAAAAGAAAAAGAAACACCAAACATTGAATAGACGCACGTTGTGAGTCAAATTTAAGAAAGCATATTTGATTAGATGACGAGGTAGCATAATGGTTACCGGCGCGGAATGCTAAGTGGAATCGGCATGCCGGGTTCAAATTCTAACCGAACTTGTTTCGTTTGCTCCACACTAATGCCCTAGGAAAAAAAAGCATGAATATATTTTCTTTTCAGTAAGACGGACTCTTGTCTTTTGCTTTGAGTGGCAGAAAATCGAGGTGAAAGGGTATTCCCCACCCCCACGAATTTAAACCCTCATATATAATAAGAAAAATAAGGTTCTTTAGTTTTGTTGGGGTAACCTGTTTGAAAGGCATTCTTAAAAAGGATGGAGTCCATCAGCCTCTCTTGTCCTGGATTCACCCACTGTTGCACCTGCAACCGATAGTGGTTACTAGAGTCGTGATCCTTTGAATGAATTCTTGTATCCTTTTACGATCTCTCTTTGCTTCTGTTTTGTCATCCACTCACACACGCTCGTAATGTAGGTTACTCACCATTTTTCTTGTCTCCACTATACCCACTGAGAGTTAAATTTCCAAGGCATTCTTTCCTTACTTTGTGTCCAAGTAAGCCTAACTGTGTCTTTGTGATTGCAAGTGTAAATTTCCTTGTTGCATTCTCTTTCCTTAAGATTTCATCGCTTCTCACATGTTTCGTCCAGGATATTCCAACAGAACCATATCTCTGCTGCTTCATGACTCTTTATATTCATTATAATAGATGTGCCTTATATATGTTGATAAGTAGACGAATACAAAAAGACAGGCATAAAATATATACAAAATGAATGTCGTATATTGTCATCTTTTCATTTTCCTTTCTATCCAAAAACATTAATGTCTGTCTTAATGAATGATTAACAAGAAATTTCCATAGATTTGATGAAGTCTATGAAAATGTTACATTCATTGTTAAGGCCCTTGATTAAACACTCCAATAATCAACTGTAGAAATCACCTGACACGACGACCGGACAGACATGTTGTTTATTTCCCTATCTCTTTGTTGAGTTGTATTTCTTGTAGCTGATTTGGAACGCTTGGATCGTTGCAGAAGGCGATGGAAGATCCAATATTTACGGTCTTTTAAAGTCACACGTATCATCTGTTGTGGTAACAGGAGATTTTGATCTCGATTAAGTGAAAGTTGGGTTATAAAAACATTCGCTATGAATAAAAAACAGCGTTAAATTAGAACGATGGAAGGAAGATAATGAAAATTTGGAAAAGTGGTATGACATTGATTAAAGAAAAGGAAAAAGAAACACGAGCTAAAAACGAGAAAGAATAAAGAAAATGAGAAAAAGCGTGAAACGAAATGTTTATCAAGAAATGAATAAGAAAAAAACAAACGTGAATTTAAAGTAATATTAAAAAAGACGAAACTATAGAAGGTAGAAAAAAGGCAATAGAATATAAGAACAAGTAGGAAAGGTTAACTGAGTAAAACATTCCTAGATGCAGTAATTTCAATTATTTTCGAATAGTGTTTTCTTTATCTTTAGTGTTTCATTTGCTTTTTATTGCAATCCTCAGATCATCATTCTTCGTATATTTCCTTTACATAAAAGAAACTTAATATTAGTAGAAAATATTCCATAAAAATAACACAAACGGATAATTTATGTATGTTCAGACCTTTAAGCTATAAATATGTATCGCTGTTTTAAATTAGAAATGTTGTGAGACTTTTACTAAGTGTAGATTAGATTAGCACATTGAGAACAATTATGGGGAACCCAGCGAGTATTAAATTCACTTACGGTTAACTTCCAAATATAAGCATGTGTTGGTGTTATGTTTTGTGTGGCAATAGATATATTTGCCTTTCCATATAGGAGATTACATCAATAATTCTATAGCCTGAGACGAAGTTACTAGCTGAATTTTGAGCTGAAACTTTCATTGTATAATATTTGATCTGTGGGATTAATATTCCTCTTTGAATTAAGTGCACTAAAAATCATGTTGAAAAGTTGTTGTTCTATAAGAATGATTTTAGCATTATTCTACGGAATTACTGATGGACTTGTATGTGTGTGCATGTGCGCGTGAGTGTGTTCGTGCGATATAATATATATAAATATGTATACTTGTCTGCATCGAGATGTGTGTTGTGTAGCTCTATACAAAATTATGTATAATTTCTTTGTGATAAGCAAGTAAGTATAATATAGCACACAACTTTGCATGGATTGGTGTTCTAAGAATTGTTTGAACTGTTGATCACATTCTGTTTTATTGATACCATAAGGTGTTGGCCAATTCATTCCACATCTTTATTAAGTTGCGTAATTCTAGTAGAAAGTGAGGGTCTCGTTTTTTTCGTCTTCCAATTTTCTCTTTATAACATTGAAAACAGTAGAAGAAAAGAAACATATGGACGAATATACTGACATGGCTAATCATGCAATACAATAGGATTCCATAATTTATACGTGAGTTTCCCTATCTTCTCCTTTCTAAGCAAAGAAATTCATATTCTGATGTAATCCACACTGGCCTAACTTATACATTTTTTACAGTTTCTTTCAGTTTTCTTACTCTTCTTTACTATAGGTAAATGGATTGGTGTGATTACTTGATAAGACCTGACATTTTAGATTTTCCGCTTCACTTTTACATATGGATTTTCTATGCACTGTATTCCCTCTGAGACCAATAGTGGTTACTAGATTAGTGATCATACTGAAGATGGTCTTTTAAGAGTTGGTTGTCTTTTTCCTTATATTCTTTTTCATATTTGCATAGAATATTAGATACGCACTTAGATTTAGGCATCGTTTCGCGAGTGACCATCTTTAGTATGAAGTAATAGTCCTGCTGAAAAGTACCAATATATTACATAGCAAACCTTTTGTGTTCGTTCAGCCGTTTCTCTTATGATAGGTAGACGTATTGTTGGTGTCTTTGAGGTTCTTTTTTCCATTACTCGTTTAGAAATTATATCGGACAGGTAAGTTGTTTCTTTAGAAGATTCTACTTATTTTACGTGACAGAAAAATTTCCCAGGGCTGACTTTTGAAAAATTAAAGGCTGAATACACTGTAGAAATCTTTTGCACATCACTGGTATGTTTTAACTTTCCCGTTAGATTCTCAGGCTAATTTTTTAGGATATTTGCTCAATGCTGACGGCAACGAACTATCACTTTCTTGATACAGAAGGAGTGGTTTGAACTAAAACTCAAATATAATGCCGTATGTGTTGGCTTTCTGTACAAACAATCCTAAAACAACATTTTTAGATGGTCGTTGAAATCGAAGTTCCAAAAGTTGATAACAATATATCTTGTTTTCTCGTAAACAGTACATTATTTGCTTATTTAATGCATGAGCGGTATTTCATTTCAGGCACTAAGTATGCAAATTAATATCGATACTGAATGTTTGTACAGACACGAAAAGATTTAAAAAAATCACATATAAAGTCCAACATTGAACTACACACTCATAAGCATAAAGGCTTCATAAAGAGATTCATAGATCCAGTTAAGTTTTAAAACTTTGACACAATCACAGTCTTTACAAAAAGATCATATATACTGTTATTTTCAATGCACATATTTATGATGAATGTCAATATTTTATGACTTTTATTATTATTTTTTAAATTATGGCCATAATTTAAGACGACCGTTACACTGAACATTTACAGTTACACTAATTTTGCATTAAGTCAGATTTTCTTCACAAAATTATACTTATTTGATTCAAATTATATACAATATAAATTACTGTGTACAAAATGAAATATTACACTATAAAATTACAAATAAATATGAATTATGTTACAGAGTAAAAATTGAACGAAATATATAGACATCATCTATAATTTGTTTGATCTGAAATGACTCTTAAGTGATAAACATTTATAGACAACACAAAAACTCTTTTGATTGCTTATTAGAGTGTATATTGATATTGGGAGATTTTACATAACGAGTTTATCCAGACCTATTAATATTTTATCACAAATCGGATAGGATAAATTTAAAGAAATTAGTCGAGTATAGTTAGTTGGAAGTCTTAGTTTATGGCTAAGCATGTCTGGTCAGCCAGCTCGAGAAAGCGAAAGAGAGAAAGAGAGAGAGAGAGAGAGAGAGAGATAGAGATAGATAGAGATAGATAGATAGATAGATAGATAGAGAGAGAGAGTGAGAGAGAGAGAGAGAGAGAGAGAGAGACTGCTGCAAATACCACGCAGGAAAATTATATTGTCATCATTGATCACCTTTCCTTTTCTTGCAGTTATTTTTGCAAATAGATATGATTGCATCTGCTTTCTAAAAAGAGTTTTGGTCCCTCATAAATATCTTTCTCCCATTTTAATCAGTCAGTAGCATCATTCTCCTGATTATCTTGTTTGGTTTTAAGAGCTGTGATTAACTTGTCTATTGAATCCTTAAAATGCGGCTCCGCTCCTGTTATTTGTCCATACAGTAGTTTTTTGGTGTTCTCTCTGATCAAATGAGTCACCCAATGAATTTTGAGGATAGCATGCAAGCAGCATTGATAGAATTTTTCCAGAGCCTTGATATGTTTTTGGTATGTTACCCAGATTTCGCAAGAGTGAAGAAGAAAAGAGATCCCCCATACTGTATAAACTCAAATTTTAGTACTATCTGAAATGTCTCTATCTGTCCAAACTTGACCTTTCAGATTCTAAAATGCCTGTGTAATGTTGATGTGGATTTTATCATCTAGAGAACAAAAGGGATTCAAAATATTTTCAAGGAACGGAAACTTAATGCTGTCTAGTAAATATCTCAAGGCTCATAATACACATTATTGTCGGTATTGACTGATACATCATCACTGTCTTATTCAAGTTTATATGAAGCACAAAATGGTTTGCGGGATTCAATATGCTGCATATCGTTGACCGTGTGGGTGACCAAATCCTAATCATCTGCATGAAGTAAATCTCCTAGAAGTGTAGCAAAAGACCTTGTTTTGGCAACAAATATCCTGAAGTTATATAATTTAACTTGCGTTTGTAAATGTCACATAAATTCCCTGACTGCAATCCTTAAATGCATTTGCCATGACAACAGAGGAAACAAATGTTGTCCCAAGAACACCTCCCTAATTGACATCATTTTCAGCCTTAAAAGATTCAGTAAAGATTCCGCCAATATTTACACAAGCTTCCTTGTCATCTCGAAACGATTTCCCCGGACTGACAAAGTGATTAGGAAATCCCAACTTAAGCAAGAAATTCTATAAAGCCTGCCTATTCATATTGTTAAATGTCTTAAAAACCTGGTCTAAATCCAAATGTTACCCTCGCTGTCAATAAACATCATATCCATTGTTCGCCTGTTTCGTCTGAAAACACTGAAATACCGGAAAAAATATTTGGAGACATACTGGTGTCCAGGCGTGAAAGTAGAATAGCAGCAAGTAACTTACCAACAGAATATAAGAAAGTAATTCCATTTGAATATGCGCAAACCACACATACACATTAACCTTTGTAAATAGAAATAATAACAGTATCTCTTGATTCTTTCAGAAGACTTCCTCTGTGCCATATATCACATAACATTTTAAGTATTATCCTGGTAAGGTGTTTAACCCCAAAGAAAAAACAAAACAAATGTTTGCTGTTTGTTTATGTTTTCATCTATACCAGAGCAGTTATCCAGATTAAGTTTTTCGATTGATGTGGATACTTCTTCAGTGGTCTTTGTTCCATATTTATGACGATGCTAATGTCAACATTTAAATCCCGATTAAATAAGAAAATCGTTCCTACATTGCTTTCAATGGCTTTTAATGGTGTAAAATATTCTTCTCCACAACTAGATCGAAGTGGAATTATTGAAGCATAAGCTGTTTTAACAAGATCGTAGAAGTTGTGAATATCTATTGTTAACTATACCTCCCTCCAATCAACATTCGCCACCAATTATATTGTCTTTGTACTTTTGCCTTGATTCACTTAAAATAAATGAAATATTTTGAGGTTTCCAGGTGATAAATTTGTTTGAAGTTGCTGAGTGATCGCAGTATCACTTTCATCGAACTAGTCACAGGATGTCCAGCTCTCAGAAACAAGTCTATCAAAATAAACTTTATACAGGGTGTCCCTAAAGTCTAGACACATAGGCAAAAATGCATATTTTCAAGAAGTTAAATTTACAACATTTTATTGAATTGGAATAGTAACAAGAAAACATCTTCATTATGACTTCCATCATTGTAAAAAATATATAGTTAATATATAAGTTAATAAGTTAATAGTCTATGTCCAGACTTTAGGAACACATTGTACAATGTTTTTTGTATTTCTCACCAAGAAGAAAAGGGAACTGATAAGAGACATTCCTGAAAATGTTCCTGTACGAAACTTTGATAGAAGACGGAGCGTATGCATTAAAACGATCTCTGTTCAATTTTTAGTCGAAAGGTTATGAAGTCTTTTTATAACACCTGATGGCTATAAGAATAATTTTGGCAAATACTATACTCGCTTCCCTTCTTTGTCCTTCTGGTTTTTATTTTCAGAAGATTGTATACCCACCTTCTATTTCTTTGATTTAACCATTTTCCAGCAGATGAGTTTCCGATAGTGTAGTAATGTCTGAATATTTTTGTAATTCTATGACTACTTATGTTCAGGACAAATTCCTATATAATCAACTACATTCCAGCGTAACAATGGGCATCGATATAGCCGTTCTAAACAGAACAGATCATTTTGAGGTAAATGATTTTACGCTAACATTTAAAAACCCTTCCAAAGTATTGATGATCGGTACTGATTCAAAACGAACTAATGAAGCTCTTAACAAATTTTGTCTTTCTGTTATTTCTCTTAAACCATGTTCCATCATCCATTTACTCAGGTTTACTAAGTACGTCATGCAACTGTTTTCCTCTGTCCGACTTGCACTCAATCTATCCTGTGAGTATCAGATTTTACAAACGCTTTTTTCTTCATTATGTGCCCTAGAAACCTTGACTGTCTCTTCCTGATATTGAGTATAAGTTTCCTTTTTGTTTCGATTTTCTCTAAAACTTAGTCGTTGCAGACATGTTCCGTTCATATTATCAAGTAAATTTAATCTCTTAGCCTGAAATTAAAAATAGAATAAAATCATTTTACACTTTAACTATTGCTTTTCATTTGCATATATATATATATATATATATATATATATATATATATATATATATATATATATAGCCAAAGTATATTTATGTGTGTACTTAAATTTAAATATTCTGAAAAACTAAATACATTTTCCTTAAGTTTATAAATACTTCTTACAAAAAAAAAATCCTTACATTTGTCTTGTGAAATTACATGATTTGAAAATGATTACGGTATTTTATAAAGAATCATGTAAAGAAATAAAAAACAAAATCACAACGTTTGATAAGCGTATTCAAAAGCAGTTAAACAAAAGAAACACAAGATGTTAATTTTATTCAAGATGAAGATATATAAATATACATATACAAATATTTCCAGTGACGAGAATGATTTTATGTCACAGAAAAACAACAGAAAGCAGACATGTTTACTGTTTAGTTGTGACACTCAATGACTGAATGATTATGCTATATATATATATATATATATATATATATATATATATATATATATATATATATATATATATATATGTGTGTGTGTGTGTGTGTGTGTGTGTTCAATTTATTTTATAGGAAAATTTAAATGAAACCTATCTCTAATTTTCATATGTACACTGTATATTTTTTGACACGGTTTTATTTTGCACAGTAGTCTCTGGAGCGTATCAATAGTAGAATTAAGTGTATATATATATATATATATATATATATATATATATATATATATATGTGTGTGTGAATATACATGTATCTACACACGCGCGCACACACATGTATATATGTGTGTGTGTGTGTGTGGTGTGTATGCGCGCTCGCGTGAGTATATGCACATAACTATCAATTTCACTTAGATATGGCGTATAGATATAGATATAGAAAAAAAAACGACACAAAAGTTAATCATTTGTGTAGATTATTGTCATTGAACATTTTTGGTTTCTTGAGATGGCGTCTCGATGCCAAGTGGTAGTCTTTCTAATGACTTTTTTACTGTCAATGTGTGTCGCTCTCCGCGTTAATTTTAGTAATATGAGATGCTATTATTCATGTCTTCATGCTAATAAAATAGATTGATGTGTCTTCTTGCTATTTATTCTATCACTATCATTATGCGCGAAACATTCACGTCTATAATTTTACATCATATTTTATATTTTATTTATGGTCGAAAGATTGTCAGCGAAGCTCCGTATCTTGATAATAAAAAAATAATTCCATAAAATCGAAATCATCGTAAGGAGTATTTAATTTTTTTTTTTTTTTTGAGGCGGGAAATTTCTGTCGCTATTCAAATGTGCGTAAATTAAGCATTCCTACAATGCAAAAACAAAATGGTGTGTTTGGTTTGCAAACGATGTGACTTTTATCGAGAACACCAGGTTCTTTGTGCCGTACAACGTGGATTCATTGTTTGTTAATCTAGCAGACCTTAAGGGCCTATCATTAAAAAAATGTGTTCCGAAATCTTGGATAAAGAAGTATAAGTCTTTGTTTATTTTTCTGAAAACCAGATGGGATTTAAACTTTAGGATTTCAGTCTACTTTGTGAAAAAGCTTAGCCCCATTTTTTCATGAAGAAATGTTTTATTAATGCTTCATGTATCTTGTATAATAATAATAATAATAATAATAATAATAATAATAATAATAATAATAAAAACTAAAGATGTCCTTGAGATTCCATAATTATAACGTATGCGTGGATGTAGGATTGTCTCCAGTTCTTATAAAAATACGAAGACATTGACAGAAGTTTTACAGTTTCTCTTTTCTTTGGCTCGCGACTATCAAAATTCTTGGATGAAGCACGTGGAACTTATATTCGTTAATGTCTAAGTTTCTATGCACTCCATATATTTAGGAGACAGTCCGTTTTAGTTCTGTGTGATACTAAGGAATTCAGTGGGTTATCCCAATAGAGGTCTCATTTGTGTTTCTAAATAATAAGAGTTGTTAGATTTCTAGATACGTAAATCTAATAAAATAATATACACGTGACATGTACATCCCAATAAAAGAGAAACAATATAGAATTTAAAACTTGGAATATAACTGCATTATTTCACTTCCAAAATGTTTCTGATGAAACTAAATAGCGAGACTTTAAATTTATAAAGATTTTCCTCATTGTTACTTACTTATTAATTGTCTGATTTATCCATAATTTTGACTATATATATATGCATGTATACTGTGGAAATAGGAATTAACACTGTGTAATGAAAGCCGTTCTATTCTATATCGATAAGCACTCTAATATTGAGTTTCATTCCCTATAGATATAGTCGATTTTAGGTAATATCTATCTATCTATCTATCTATCTATCTATATATATATATATATATATATATATATATATATATAGAGAGAGAGAGAGAGAGAGAGAGGAGAAAAGAGGTTATAGTTGTTCCAACGAGAGAAAAGTGTATATTTTAAAAAGAAGAGAGAAACCAAAAACGTTTTTGTTGTAATGTGGATTTTTTAAAAAATATATATAATGCGTTAGTTTCCATAATTTTGCAACACGTGTTTCGGGTCTCGCGACCTTCTTCAGGCAAAGAGTGGATAATTCCACATATTATTAAAATGAATTCAATATTCCTTATGTTTTTCGATGTTAAACATACTCTTTTTTGTGTGGTACTGACACAAATGTCTTTCTTGGACTGGCGGTGAGAAAGTTCTTCTGCTTGAAGGATAATAAAACAATTAAGATTGTTTCGAGAAAGGGCGAGGAAAGATATCTGTATTCTTATCTTTTAATGACTCCTGTATGTTCTTAGATCTATTTCCGTTTTTTGTATTGTGTGTGTTTTTGCTAGTGTGCGTATGTATATGTGTATATTCCCTCTCCATACATACATACTGTCTTATAAGGAATTAGTATACACACACACACATATATATATGCACTATATATACATATACATACATACACATACACACACTTCCTATGTTGTGTAGGTTTCATGTGTGTGCGTGTGAGTAGTCTATTTGTTTTTGCCAATATGTGTTATATATATTCGAGCTCTATAGATAACCGCGTGTGAGTGTGTGCGTATACATGTGAGTGGTTCGACCTCTGTATTTGGTCATTATGTGTCCATGTTGTATGTTTTTGTGTGTGGTGTTATGATCTATTTAGTACGGGTTTAAATTTGTTTATGAAGTTTTTTTCTTGTATTTGTAGGTAAAAATGAGTGCCTGTTTGGTATATTGGTATAATTTTAAATTTACCTTGGCTACATTTATAGATGTGATACAAAGAGTTTTCTGTTGTCTGGTAATTTGATGTTGCTTTTGTGAAAGGAAACTCTGTTGTTTAAAGCTTGGCTGATGCATATATATGACTTCTTACATTTTGTGCATTTGAGTGCATAAATCACATTTTTGAAGCTGCAGTTTAAATTTGAATTTATTATGAATGTCGTTTTGGGGTTTTCAGAAGTGTAGGAGTTTCCTTCTATAATGATGTCACAAACCCCACATCTTTTTTGTTGCATTTTGTGACTCCCTGTATTGTGTGTTGGTTAAATTTGAATGAGGTTAATATATGTTTCAAGTTTTTAGATTGGCGTTGCTTTTAATTATTTTTGTTGTTTTTAGTATATTTTTCAGTTTGTCATTTTTGTTAAGCAGCTCTAGATTTCTTGTAATTTCTGTAAATAGTTCTGGATTGTTCTTGTTGTATGTTGAAACATATGCTAGAGTTTGTTCGACGTTACGTTTCTTTAGATTTCGTTGTTGGTCTAAAGGAATTTTTTTTGCGAGTTGAAAACCTTTGTTTATTAGTGTTTTAGGGTAGCCTCATTTTTTTAGAGTTCTATATAGTTCTTCTAGGCAGGTTTTTCGGATGTGTTTGTAAGTCACTATAGTTCAAACCCTACGTGCTAGAGACTCGTGGATGGATTTCAGGCAGCATTTTAGGTGAAACAACACAACATTATCAACATATGGAGCCAGAAATAAAGTAACATTGCTACCATAGACACACATATAAATACGCACCAGAGAAGGCGAGGAAAGAATGAAAGAATAAATAAAAATTAAAAATGGAGAAAAAGGAAAAGAGAGAAAATGAAAGTAACAATCAATCAACAGAGGAAAATGAAACGAACGCATTCACACCAATAATAAAAGTACCAGAAAATCGAGAAATATTATCAATTTCTGTTCTGACGAGGAATTGCATTTATGCAAGTACGAAATTTTAAAGTAAACATGAGTTAAGTGAATTTTTTATTACTAATTCTATTAATACACGATCTTTAACTTCAATATTGTGCACTCTACCACAAAGCCTGCTTGCCTTAAATGCCTTTATCAGAAAACTACTGAAAAACCAGCAATTTTGGCTTAAAAACAGTCTTCCAAATTACAACGACACACACAGACACACACACACATATTAGGAATGTATTTGCACACAGACACTATATATGGCAATATATGTTTTACACAATAGAAATCATATTCTGATTTGATAATGATAGTAAATGTTTTGTTTTTTATCAACATCTATATGAGACGCGTGCTTCAAATCAAATTAGTCTTGTAGACAATTCATTATTAAATTCATTATTAAAGCCTTTTGCCAGACTAAGTTAAGCTTGTGAAATATCTCGGATTTGATTGATGAGTGAAATATATCTGTATTTAAAAAGATGGGGGGTTGCTGAAAAAGATTCGGCCCTATCGAAGGAATTAGGGGAGATGAATTGTGTTCACTCACACGGCAGATAGATGGTTGTAGACACAACAATGACTTATAAAAACACATACGCCACAAATTTGACTAATGTTTACTACATTATTCCCACTAACAACTGCGAATTGAGTGTGTATTCGTGGGTTGATATTCTCAACTTTTTCTTCTTTTATAAAGTTATCTATTTACTATTGATCTAGGGAAAGCTTGGGTGTGATATCTGGGGAATATGTTGTGCGGCAGCTGTTGGATTTCAATCGATAGTACTCGCCTTGTTTTCAAAGACTTCCCTGAGATCTCCATGAAAATAAATACATCAAATGTGTACATGCAGGCAGATTGCATGAGCAGAGAAGGCATCACTGGCAGTATGAACTTTAGTTTATAATATTCCCTTCTTTAAAAATCTGGCATAGTGTAGAGCAAACAGATCGTTCGTGATGAACTGATTGACGAGCTTGGTCTTACGAAGCGGGAGGCTCGCTCAATATGGCCTTGGGCGCCCGGGTTGAAATGTCTCAACAACAATGAGGCATCACTCACCTGGCGGGTGATGCGTGGGACCCTCTGGGTCACCAAGAGACTTTGCACAGCGGACTTGGAGAAATATCCAAACTGCCAGCGTTGTAATGGGGAAGTCGAGACCATTGATCACGCCTTCTTTCACTGCAGGGTGGTAGTGCCATTGTGCAGGTATGTTGAAGGCCTCATGGTTCGCATGCTGCCTGGAAAGTTCTTTGTCCTTGAGGCAGCTTCTGCTTGTATCAATGTGGCGAAAGCTGGACATTATGTGTTCTTATGCTTGCTAGGTGTTTTGAGAGTCGTGATTTGGACGACACGTCAGAAGGCATTCTATGAAGGCGAGAGAAGTTCACTTCTTACCAGCTGATCTTGTACTTTATGCATCAGCTTAAAGCCAAGATTAGGTCAGAAAGGCGGCGACTCACTTCATCAAAATTCGGCAAAAGGTGAATCTTGCGCGTTTGTGTCGTGTGAAAGGGGCTAACCTGGAGTGGCACTTTGATGCCGGTTAGGCATCAGAATATTGCTTGCCTGGGTTGAACACGGGCAACCCATCCCGAAATTTGGTTAGGTTTAATTTTGTTTCTTTAGTTTCCTTTTTCATTAAACTTAGCTAGGGTATGTATGCTCATTGACCCCTTTTATTTCTCTCCCTGTTTTTCTTTAAGTTTAATTCCCCATCCCCTCCCTCGTTAGGTGGTCAGTGACGTCAGTTCTCTGGAAGGATCGGGACGGCTTTCGTGTGTGTGTTTTCGTATTTGTTGTTGTGCGCATGTCTGTATGAGTACTTGGGATGAACTAACACGATTTTGTTTAGTTTCTTGTAAATAGTTATTAGTTCATACTGTAAATAATAATTGGGACTAGTTTTAAAAATTTTTAAATTTTTGTTTTATTCCCCTCCCCGCACAGACGATATATTGTACATATGAGGACTAGTTAGTATTTTCATGAAGGTATTGAGGTATTATGATGGGTGTGGTGAGAAAGTTAAGTA